>OX638076.1:8827792-9276183 GCA_951804385.1 Trifolium dubium
CAGCTAAAACCCACTAAATAAAGTAGCAGTAATGGAGTTTAGCAGCACTGAGCTGCAATAAGTATTATCAGCTATTCAGATCAAAATACAAACCTCTCTTTCTTCTTCTCCATCATCATCCAATAGTTCTTCCTCTCCTGCCTCAACAGGGGTGGACAAGGCAGCTGCTTTAGTAGAACGCCCACGACGTTCCTTCCGCTCTTTTATTTCCAGTAACTTTGATTCTGCAGCTTTCAGTCGTTTAAATCTAGCTATCTGCATAACAGATGCAAAGTTATTAGATAAATTAATTGTGAGCATTTATGATGCTCATCATTCAAATTTGCTAGTTCAATTTTCATATCAAGGGAATAATTGGAAGAAGAAAAAGAAAAATATACAAACATACAATGAATTGTATATATTAAAAATCAAATCATAGCATCGCAAAAGAAAAAATAAAACCTTTCTGGCCCTCTGATCAGCAACAGCTTTTGGTACCCCTTGCATATAAGATTCCAACTCCTCTTTTGGGACCAGTTCCATTGCCTCACAAAATGAGATAAATTCCTAAAAAGAAGTTTTTTCAGTAAGCGTCAATAAAAGAACATTGATTATAATAGTATTGCAGAAATTAACCAGAATTGTGCATATCATGTTGAATTGGTTGTTGGGGACATGTTGGTGTTTCCTTTCTACAGATCACCGCTCACCTTCAGTTTTGCCTGGGAGGCCTTTAGAATCTGTATCCTGTCATCCTGTGCTATTTTTTCGGTCAACTCAGCAAGATAATAGGGCACCTGAGGGAATTATAACAAAAAAAATTATAAATAGAGAAACATTAATTCATCAGTTATCTTCAATAGTCTGTACTTGGAAGGTAATAGAAGAAACAAATATCCCATAATGCATTTGTCAAGCTTTACCACATTAATATGCATTAGGATATTCAAGTAAAGGGCTGCATGCTCATGATAGCCTTTATGCATAAATACTAACGTAACAGTACTAGTTGTTGGACACATTCCTTTTAAGTGATGTCTAGGACTAGTTGGAAACAATATAATCAATTTTTCTAGGGTTCACTCGTTTCTCGACCTTCCACACTCATGTACTCACCCCTTTTTCGCCTCCTGATTTTGAAGTTCTCCATGTCGCTTCTTTCTTAGTCTGTTGCTGTCCCTATTATATTAAAATTATTCCTGCATTTTTAAAGCTATGGAAATTTCACTCAGTTGCAGTGTTCATAATATCGGTTGGATCCTTTTCCTTTTATATTACATTTGTGTATTCTCTACTGGCTAATGCAAGCACAATACTTTATATTGGAATGATCAATCCACATTTTATCCTTGAGCAATACGGCCTCTCTACAATTTGAGGAAAAATACTTCGATAATATTAGAAACAGACAAGTTGTCATGTTTCATTTAATTCTATTTTTGTAACTGTTGCTTTCTACTATTTGTTCAACATTTATAATATTAATCAACGGTTACAGGATACCCTAGAGTGTGGCGGTAACAACAACTGCACAAGAGTTAGGCATTGCCATTACAATTTGGCAGGGAGCAAGGCCTAGGTACTACTCATACCTTCATCAATTGCTATTAATCGGTGGTTCACATACATTCATCAGTTTTTTTAATAGTTCCACATATATGGGTTTTCATGCCCTAAAAGTCCATCAAAACATTGGCCTTTGCACAACTCCGTAGGACATTTACTTAAACCAACCATAGACTTGGTACAGGTATTTGGCCAATTAATGATTTTGTAGAAATACTTATAAGTCTCAATTCAAACATCCTCGACCTCTTGATTTAATATATATTGATTTTCTCTGCTTTTGGTATGGAAGTACAGGGTCAACTGGTCTCTGATTATAAGACATTCATTTTATGATTTGCTGTAGCTTATACCCTCTGATTTATATGAAGTTTTTACCTGTGCATACTTCTTAATCATAAGTCTATATGTTAAGTTATGACTTATGAGCACTTCCATAATAACATGATTTGCCAAAAAATTATTTCATTATGACATGTGATTTTCAGCTATGTGAATAATGAGAGGGAAATTGATCACGTCCTTAACATGGGAGGAGATTGAGCTCATTAGCATCAATAACTATGATTGTATTATGTGTTAGGATTGTTCCTTAAGAGCATCAGAAGCTTTATTGATAGATAATATTTTTTGGGGGGAATCCCATTTTTGTGTGTTTGAGCTTCATTTTTTGTCTCTCCCTCCCCTTTAAACAAATTTTCTTCTCAAGGAGATTCAAAAGAGGAACCAATTGGAGAGTCTAAACTCTAAAGAATCAAAACAAAGGGGAATAAATATAACAATAAAGTAAGCTCAGTGAAGTTATTTGTGAACCAATTGAGGTTGTTATATTTCCAATGTACTGTAACTTATCTATACCCAATTACTTTATCTCTCTCGCTCAAACTCTATAAAAGAAAGAATCCATTACGAAAGAGTAAACAATACAGAAAACATTTTTGCATAATAATAATAGACTCATTTCCTTTTGTTTCCTATTCAGAATCATTTTGTCGTATCAATCTAGCAACAGTAAGTTGACATTAATTATAATACAGAACTATGTTTTGGAACCCATCCATATTACATATTCTTGAAGAGATCTTAAATCTTAAAACCAAGACCTAAATATGTGATTAGCGCCTGGGATCGCGCAAAAAAATGGTCGGTCGCCATAGTAAGGCTAGGTGTGTTGCACATTAAGGGTCTAGGCTTCGAGGAAGGGTGGTACAATTCAGCTCACATTTGTCACCGCACAACAACCCACAGCGTTGAAAAGTTACGAAAAAATGCTGCATATTACTACATAATCTTGAAGTGATCTTAATACTAATTGACATTATTTCAATTCTTGGTGATTAATTACTCCAGTTTGTGTGGTGTTGTTTTGAAATTAGACTTGTAACCAAGAAGATGGAGATAAATGTAATTTTTTATGAAACCTCCAAAAGGGGCGGTATGTTCTACTCATGAGAAAAGCATGTAAGAACACGGTAGTAGCACTAGCACTTATAGGTCCCGATGTAAAATCAGTATTACATTCTCCCAAGACTCTTGAAATCATGTACTCAGTTACTTAAATCAGTTTTATGTTGAACTAAAATAATTAAGCATCTGATATCAATTCTAGCTATAACATATATCTATTTATTCTAGACCAAATGCATCTAGAGCTCTATAAGTTTTACCTTTGTAACAAAAAGGTCGTTTAAGTTTTTTAGGTAACAAATAGGTCATTTAAGTTTCTAATTTATTGCATTGTTGCCCTCCAAGTTATTCTCCGTCATAAAAACTTTGAAGTAACTTAGTGAGGTGGTAGTGAACACTGTGTTTTACCTTACAAATAACAGGAAGTAGCTTTCAATGCAAGTTAATAGTTATTTTAGCGCTTTTGTAATGGAGTCTGGAAGGGTAACGGTGCAATAAATTAGAAATTTAAAAGAACCTATTTGTTACCTAAAAAACTTAAAGGACGTAACTGTTGTAAATGCAAAAGTTAAAGAACCTCCGGATGCGCATTTGAACTTTATTCTATAAGAAATAAGAAATACATAGAAACAGAAGAACAATTACCAGAATATACTTGAGATCAGTTGTGCTGATATCCTCTTTGGTTTCATTAGCAGAGAACAAACCTAACTTATTGATCATATCTTCGCATTTAATTAGGGTTTCGCGTCCCTTTTTTACAAGCTCCTGAACAAATTGAACACAATCAAAACACTAGACTCAATTATCAAACACAGAAACAAAAAGAGAACGAAGACACGGAAACGTACCTGATCAGCACCATACTCTGTGGCGGTTGCGTGGATCTTCCTTGCTTGTTCGAACAGCGCCGGTAACGGCAAATCGTCGATCTTAATCTCGCCCATCGGAGAAATGAAGGTGTGTGATTTGATTCTGTTTGAGTTGTGTTTGCGGTGAAAGTGTTGAAGTGATGGATTGAAAGGGGTAAATGTGTTATCGAGAGAGATCGAGAAATTGGGACTTTGATCGGAACGGTGAGGGATATGTAGCGTGGGATTTAGATTTTAATGATTGGACGGTTTAGATTTAATTAATTTTGATAGAATTGATGTTTTTTACTAGTAAAGAAGCTAATAAAAAGAAAAAGAAAAAACTAAAAAGAAAGAGTAAGCATGGAGAAGAAAGTTCTCATTGCGTCATTCTTAAAAATGTCACGAAGGTTTTCTGGAGGAGATGTATGAGTGTCGGCATCTGACGATGAAGTAAGGAGAAAAAGTCTACACATTGTTTCTCTTCTCTTAGCGTGTGGTGGAGAGCACCATTGGTTTGAGAGAGTAACTCCTTGATATCCTGGATCAACACAATATAAATACGATACTTAACTCGTGGGTCTTTTATGAAGTTAGCACAAAGTAAAGAGTCGGAGTAGCAGACAAGTTCATTAATATTCCTGTTTTTGGCCAGCAAGAGGCCCCTAAGGATAGCAGTCAGCTACGCGAGCAAAATGTCAGATGATCCTTGAATGAAGCTTTAGAAGTCTGCAAGATAGTGACCGAAAGTGTTTCTAATAATGCCGCCAAATCCAACTCGAACAGAAGAATTGAGACAACTCCTGACAGAATTGATTTTGATAAAATTGATTTTGATTAAAAGTGAGTTGAGTGTAAAATGATTTAAGTTTTTTCCCTTAAAAAAATAATTTATGTTCTAGAAAATACTAATAAATATAAATAATATTACCCAAACTGTTAATACAATTATTAATTTTTTATCAATTGGTTTGGACATTTGGTATCCAAAAAAACCCATTTTGGCCATGGTATAAAAAAACCGTTAATATAATAATATATATAACAAAAAACTATTGGTTTGGTATAAAAAATAAATACGCAGTTCTTTTTATAAGACTTTGTTTGACAAAATTGCACTATTCATTTATCTTGTTTTGATTGTATTTTTTTAATAATATATAAATGTAAATATTAAGTATTAACATATAAGATCTTGTTTGATTTGTTTCAAAATATCAAATTTTCATAATTTTACTATTAAATAATTAAAGATATTTATAATCAAAATTATATATTAGGGTATTTACACTCGTGTCTTTATATTTAGGGACTGAGGGAGTAATTGTTAAAGGGTCGGGTTAAACTTTCTTCCAAAATCCCCGTTGCAAAAAACCCTCATCTCTGTTCCATTCCCGTTGCATAGGAAGTAAACTTTCTTCCAATTTTCTTCTGTGAATGCTTCACGACGATTAAGCCTTTGCCAAGGGAATAGTGAGAAACGCCGCCGGAGTTTATCTTCCGCCGCCATAAACAGTGAGATTCTCCTCTCCGTCCACGTTTTCCATTGAAGGGTAAAATTAAAGGATTTTATCTTATGGGGACTGAAACTGAGTCAAGAGATAACTCTCTCGTTCTCATCAAGCAAGGAGCTGAAGCTGTAAGTTATAATCACTCTTTTCATTTGTTCAATCAAATACCACATACCCATTATTCAGAAATTCTATTTTTTTTAATTATGATTATAAGTGTAATTATGATTCATGGCCTTTTTAAAGTTTGAATATTTTCTTATTGACTATGAAGCTTATGATTTTTATTTTATTTTATTGGTCTTGTGGTACAGAGGGTTTTTGAGACAGATTTTGTGGGAAAAAGGTCTGTTGTCAAGGAGCGGTTCTCAAAGAAGTACAGGCATCCAACTTTGGATTCTAAATTGACACTCAAGCGCTTAAATGCGGTATGCTCAGATTTATTTATATAAAAGTTTCATTTTTTATTTTATTTTATGAAGTTATAGCTTTAGTGCTACTACTATCACATAAGTGTCGATGTATAAGCTATTTTTATAACGAAAGATAAAATTAGGTCAAACTATTTGATATAAGTTATAAGCTATTTCCGTAACTCGTAAGCTATCCAAGAGAGCTTATGGGAATAAGTTGCAAATAGTTTATGCACATGTCAGGGGAAGAGATTTAGATTGATTTGACATACAACTGTGGATGATTTGGAAAGCTCGAAATGAAGCTATTTTTACAAACGGAGTTATTGATGTTGAGGCTTTAATTGATGATATAAAAGTATTGTCTTGGAGATGGGGTTTGAGCAGATTGAAGATAGCTTGTTGTTCGTTTTACTAGTGGTCTTAGGATTTGGTGCTTTGTTTTGAAAGATTGTTTTGGTTTCTTTCTCTCCATGGCATGCATTGTGCTTTTGGTTTAGTCTTATTAATATAATTTTGCAGTTCAAAAAAAATATGCTTATGTTTATAGATAAACTCAAACAATTGTTGTTGTTGTTGTTGTTGTTGTTATTATTATTATTATTATTATTATTATTATTATTATTATTATTATTATTATTATTATACCCGCGTCTCATTTGATGTATTGAATGCTTTGTTCTGCCAATCAATTGTTGGAGCAGGAGGCGAGGTGCACAACCAAGGCAAGGCGACTTGGGGTTTGTACCCCTGTGTTGTATGCTGTGGATCCTGTGTTGCACACTTTAACATTTGAATTTGTTGACGGACCTTCAGTCAAAGATGTATTTCTTGAATTTGGATCATGTGGTGTCAATGAAGAGCGCCTAGGCAAAATTGCATCCCAAATTGGTGATGTAATTGCGAAGTTACATGACGGTGGTCTTGTTCATGGTGATTTAACAACATCAAACATGTTACTGAAGAATGATACTGATCAATTGGTGAGCTCATTCATTTCTTAGGTCGTTTAATATTTAATACACTTAGGTTACATGAGAAATATCATTAACTGTTACAGTTGTGATGTGTATTTTGTCTAGGTTCTTATTGACTTTGGTTTGAGCTTTACTTCAACTCTACCAGAAGACAAAGCTGTCGATTTGTATGTCCTGGAAAGAGCCCTTGTTTCGATGCATTCTTCATGTGGTAATGTGGTAAGCCAACTTCTCATTTTTTCCACAGTCCTAATTGTTATAGTGTTACTGTTACATATTAGGGATATGAAAACAGGATTTTATTAGTCTGTTATGAAAATTTGAATTAGAGTGCAAGTATATTTTTGTACTTCAAGAACTATGGGATACAAAGCATAATTATCCATTTGCACCATGTCAAATTTCAATCCTTATGATTGTAAAAAGCAATACCATGGGATATATATCGCTGAAAGCAATAAAGAGTGTTTACATTGGGTTTATCTTATAAATGAACTTACCATTATGGACCAACAGTTTATGATTGATGGATCAAATGCTTTACCATGGAAATAGTATATGATTAACTATTATCTGTGTGCATTATTTTAAACAATACATAAGAGAAATGGTGGAGAAAGTATTTCACAAGACCGGAAGACTTGTTCTGCTATAATACTACTGACATTTAATTATCAAAATTTGTATGCATAGATGGATCAGATACTTGATGCTTACCGCAAGTCATCGAAGCAGTGGTCATCCACAGTGAACAAGCTGGCAGACGGTACTTCCTTCCATCTAATTATTTTTAAAATTAAAACATTTTCTTCAAGAAATAGTACTGACCTCCTTACTTGTTCCCAACTTATAGTGCGACAAAGAGGACGAAAGAGGACCATGGTTGGATGATTCTTTGAGTTTTACTTCCTCATTGCGGTAAAAAAGAGTGACAACTAATGAATGTTATCAACATAGTTTATATGTATTTCTTATATGCACATCTCTTACTATTTAAAAAATTCATCATTTGAACTTTGATTGTCATCTCCAACTTCCATTTGTGTAACAAAAATAGAACTGTTTGAAACTGTTCTGCATGCTTATTTTGATATTTACATGTTCATGGTGTTTAATTTGTGCTTCCGGCAAAAAAAGATGTATGGGTGTTTTATATGGTATCTTGGTACGATACTCATTTGATTTCACGTTTAATTGTGACAGGTGCGTTCAACTCAACACTACAATATGTAGCTAAAATGAAAATGTGCGGTTGTTGATATGGAGACGAGGAAACAAACAACCATATACTTATTGCTAAATAATTAGGGGAAAAAGGCCAGCAATTTGTATGAACTAAATGTGACTTTTACACCACAACGTCCTTTAACTTTCACATTTCACTTCTTGATTCTTTGGCAAATAACAAATGTTTAGTTGAGGAGTTTTTTTAATCTAACTTCCCCATGAATCAACAACCGTCATCTCCATAACATCGTGAATTGTTGGGTTGGTGGTATTTGAGAAAACTTAGTAATAGAAAGAGTTTCATAATGTTTATTCTTATTTTTGTTAACCGAGTTTTCTAGGATCAGTGACATATATTATAATATATTGAAAATTATAATAGTTGATGAAAGATGATATAACGATAAAAAATTAATAAATAAACAAGAGTTTAACGAAATCTCATGAATTTTGATGAGATTGTTGAGAAAGTGTTTTTTTTGTATTTTTAATTAAAAAGTCTTTCAAAATTCTTTTCATGAAGAATCTATTAAAGCCAGAGATTTTTGAATAACAAGAAAAGTCATCAAATATTGCTAGATTTTGTTGACTTCATAAAAATCTTTTAAAATCCTTTGAAATCTTAATTGGATATACCCTCTAAATCAATTTTGGTCAGATTTATTGAATTGAATTTAGTCAATTTACCATTTACCATACAGGTGTGATATGTAACAATATCATTTTTGTTTACTGTTTGCTGTTTACCATAACATCCTCCATTTATGAAACTTAATCCTAAGTCCAATAAAATAAAATAAAATAAAACAAACCCAACTTCACAACTAACTAACACTCTCTTCTCTTTGTATGTTTGAGAGCAAGTGAGTCTCTCTCTCTCTCACACAGTCCAGTCTCACTACTCACTAGTAGTCATCACTAACAACACAAACAAATATCATCGCACATAACCAACCATTTTCATCAACAACAACAACATGACAATAATACCCCCAGCTCACCCACCCATGCATCACGCTCAACCCCCATTTTCTCCATTAATATCATCAAAATCATCCTCCTCCTCCTCCTCCTCCTCCTCCTCTGCAGTAGACTTCAGCCCACCCTTAATAGCAATGGTTGTCGTCGCCGCCGCCGCATTCCTCATCGTAACATACTCCCGTCTCCTCACTCGTCACTTATCACCTCCAATCCACCGTCTTATCCAACGCTTCCACCGCCATCGTCCACCTTCCTCCTCCTCCTTAGGCGGCGGCGACATCGAATCACTTCAATACGATTCAACAACAACTACTTTCGAAACACCACTCACTTACGGTTTAGACGAATCCGTTATTAAAACCATTCCGTTTTTCATCTACACAACTAAATACGAACAAGAACAAGAATCTCTCCCTGATTGTGCCGTTTGTTTACTCGAATTCGAAGATCACGATTATGTTCGTACTCTTCCTCTCTGTTCTCACACTTTTCATCTTGATTGTATTGATGCTTGGCTTCGTTCACACGCTAACTGTCCTCTCTGTCGTTCGCTTCTTCTCTGTGATTCTTCTCCTTTTCGACCTCTTATGGCTGCTAGAATTCCTCCTTCTTTTCATGACGCTCTTCATATTGATAACAACAACAACAACAACAACAACTCTGTTTCGCCGCTGCCGGAGGAGATTACTCCTCATTCTCCTAATGTTGATGAAAATCGGTTTACCGGACGGCAGGATTTTCTGTTAAAACGATCTTATTCGTTTGGATTTGAGAGGAGTTTACCGTCGGAGAGGATGGTGATCGATCCTGCTACAACTTCTCCGTGGCGGTACCGGAGAGGAAGCACCGGTTTCTGGAACAAAAGACCGTCGCCGTTCGGTTCCCTTGGGAAGTCGAGAGTGTTTTCGTTTAGATATTATAGAGGAATGAAATCACCGTTTTTCCGGCGGAGAGGTTTTTTTCCGTTGTCGGAGTCGAGTAACAGGTACGCCGCCGACGGAGGAAGTTCATGGAGGAGGAGTAAGTCAATAGCGAGTCCGATGTTTCTGAGATCTTCAGCGGCGGTATTCTCGTCGAGTCGGTTAAGATGCGGTGATCCGGAGGCGTTACTTTCGCCGGAGAGATTTAACCGGCGAAGATGAGAATTGAATAACGGTTATTAATGAAGGAGAAAGAGGAGAGAACACGTGGAAGGAGGTGATTGGTGAATGAAGTCAATGAAAGGAAGGAGTAATTAAATGGAGGTGGTGGCGTGTGTTGTGTTTGGTCTGCCAAATTTTGGAGACGAGACGAAGGTCATTAAATGAATGGTAGGAAAAAGCATTTAATTTTGTAATTAATTGCTTGAACAAGAAGAGAGAGATTTTGCATGTGCCTATCTTCTTCTGACACTGTGCTGTGGTGGGGGTAAATTCAATTAAAAGCTCATAAATGCAGTTTTAAATGTGCATTTGACAATTTTTGTTGTGTTTCCACTTTCCTAGTAATCTCTACTCCTACTTGGATTATTGCATGTTTTTGCAATTAAGGGATAGATGATGGAGGCTAAAGACAATGCAGGCCCGGCCCATTAATTTGATAGGCCCGGGAAAAGTACTTATAATCATTACTGCTAAGTCCGTAATTTACACATGAAACAAATGCTAAGTTGTTAGCATTAATTACTATGTGAGGAGGAACTAAGAAAAAAAAGTTACTGAAAGATTTAATTTGAAGAGAAACAATGTAGTGTGTTGTGTGTGATTGTTTGTTGGCTTTACGGCGTTTGGGTGATGGCCGGCTGCAGCTGCATGTCCGTCCACCGTTTATATAATCAGAATTCACAAGCAGTCAAGTGACCAGTGGTGCAGGGTGAGTACCTCTTGTACTTTCTCCTTGTCGTATTATAAATAAAATCTTGTTGTCGTTAAAAAAAAAAAAGTGACCAGTGGTGCGTTTATTTGTAGTAATTTTTGTGTTAATTGATTATTGGAATATATTATTGGCATTGTTGCCTGCAGCTTGTACTAACTTGTTGCATAACGTGTTTCAATATCTTTCTTTTTTGTTTGACAGGTTTCTATATTGTTTCTGGATTTGACGTAAGTGTTGAATGTGTGTATTTGTTGATTTAAATGTTTATAGGGTCTTGTTAATTAGTGTTTTTGGGGCATTTGTTAAGGTTACCAAAAAAGGTAATAGTTACATTGGAAATTGTGTTTATTATTTTAAAAAAAGTAGAAAACACAAATTTCAAGAGAATCTTTACTATTTTTGTTTTCTTAACCATTGTCCTAAGGGCAATGTTTATCATTTTCAATGTTTATATACACGTCTCAATAACACAAGATAGAAAATTCTTACCCCATACAAAGGTAACACAAGATATAAATATTTACTCTCTTCTAGGAAGAGAATCTGGTTTCAATTTTTAAATAGTTCATTTGAAAGATATTTTAGTCATTAGTAAAAAAGAAAAGTGTAGATGTTTGTTGCTGATTCGAGAGGATTAAATTGTCTTACACTGGTTCAATAGATGTAAGTTGAAAGAATATTTTGGAACGTCTATTGAAATTAATGTTACTTGTTCATCCGAATTTATGAAACACGAACACATCTTGAATAAGGAGGAGTGTTACTATGTTCAATATGTCTAATCTTATCTAAGTGTGATACTCTACGACTACAACTATCTAACAATTCAAACAAGTGTCTAAAAAAGTTATATTCCCTTTAACTCGACACAATTTAGACATTCACTACACAAATTTTTAAAACATTTAAGAGGTTAAAGTTGTGTTGAAACAATGATGATCGATTAGGGTTAAAACAAAAAATTTAATTTGCATTATTTTCAACTTTTGCATAGAAGATGAGTGAATCATTGTAATTGTTTAGATACTTTATTTTGTATGTGATTTACAGCTCCAAATACCATCAAGCCAAATCCTACTTACCTACTAATATTGGGATATAATTTATATGTCTTTTGCAATTAGCTACTTTTAGTGTATTTAAAATAAAGACCAATGATTAGAATAAATTATTTGAATGAGACAAATGATTGGTTAAAACTTAAAAGAGATATCTTTAAAAAAAAAGAGTCAGCTGATGATAGACAACTCTAATTCATTTGTTTAATATTTTATCAAAAAAAAAAAATTATTTGTTTAATAGCATTAGAGTCCGCAAAGGTTAAGATATGCTACCAGTAAGAAAACAATGTGATCAAATACGTAATCATGCAAGAATTGCTCAACACTAAATGATTTAAAGCAGTACAGCTGAAATAATTCAAAGTAGTATCTCTCTATTTGTCGCCATTTATTTGTTTGGTTTCTTCCATTTTATTCATTGTTGTTGCTTGCTGGTCATATATAGGACTAGGAGTACAAGAGAGTACAGGCAAAAAAGAGTACTAACATTATATTCTAGTTAGCAAAAGCTAACTATATATATACTCTCATGTCAGTGCCCTTTCGATTTTTATAAAGGTATATTATCAAGTTACATTCTTTCCACTAAGTCACTACTCTCTTTCAAGTGTAGATTAAGTGAGGTACAAACTATAAAGTAAGATCATAATTCATAAACCCCAAGGGCATTACCAATCCAATATTTAAATTTTAGCAACAAAGTGTATGCATTGATTCCAACACACACTTGGACTTTGAATTTTTAAAACAGATTGGACCTATTTAATAAAAGTTGTGATTGCATTTCTACTTACACCCCTGCTCATCAATTGCTTTTGTTCGAGATTGACACTGTAAATTTGTAACAAATATATTTAATTAAACTAGTTTGGATCAAAACCCTTCAATTCGTGTATATAGTATATACTAGTTAATTCGAAAAAATTATCAAAAGTTTATAATTGTCAAAATATAACTGAGTCATTCTTTTGTTGGGTCATTCAAATAAAACTATAAACATCCGTTAATTCAGAGAAATTAAAGAGAGAGTCTTAACTTAAGAAAGTCGTCGAAAATTTAGATATAAGAGTCCATTTCTTATTTTATTTTGTTAAGGACTGACAACAACATCTAGAATCTAAGAAGCATGAACAAAGAGAGAGATGAATGGATGAAAATGAAATACTAGAAAAGAGTCTAGCAAAGAATGGTGATGCAAAACAAGTTTGATCACTTGAAAACTTTGTTTGGATGAGAAAAGAAAGTGAAAGAAAGAAAATAAAGGGAAAGATGATTGAAGGGATGAAAATAAGTAGAAAGTAGGATGATTATTTTAGTTGTTTGGTATGACTGAAAGTGAAAAGAAAATGAGAGGCAAGAAAGAAATATATTTTGTGAATGACTTAAGTACCTCTATATAAAATTGTTAGATAAAAAGTTGAGGATTGTTTAGTCATTTAAACAAAAAGATCGACTCATTCCTCCTCTCTCTCTCTCTCTTTTTTTATAAGCCTTCCTCCTTTCTCTCTAATTTTGAGCGGAAAACTTTTTTCTAATGGATTCCATCCAGAACTTTTTTTCTTTTTTCTTTTTCATTTGTTCCAAACAAAAAGATTCATTTTCTTTCCTCTTTCCCTTCCTTCACTTTCTTCCCTTCCAATCTCTTTGGAAACAAAGACCGTGGAAAAGAAGAAGAAGAAAAAATCACCATTAAATTCAATCTCTATACATTATGTACAATATATCTACCAACTAAATTAAATTCACATAAGGTATCATTAAAAACTGTAAAAGCCTAAAAGGTAGTAGTATTAACCGAATACTAGTTTTCAAGTTCCACAGCACATTCCTTGGATCCAAAACCAGCATGTATATCTGTCAAACAATTGCTGCATTTTTATACTATTTTAAAGTATGATACGATGCATCTCCATCTTATCTTGTGCTTCTTCTGTCTATGCCCGTAACGTGTTAGCTGTTCATGTGCTGCTTCCTTGAAACTGAACTTCTTTGTCGACCAAACCTTATACTAACACACGGCAAACAAAGGATACTTCAAATTTGGACACATCAATATGCTAGCTTCATATTAAAACACTAAAAATGTCATTCCCAAGTCCTACCACACCGACCTCACATAGAGCATAATTGTCTATTTTTTCCTCATCTGTTTTGGTGGGAAGCTTACACATTGAAATTTACCTTCAAAAATATTGCTATTTTGTGATTTGTATTTTTGTTGTGAAAGTTACTTATTACTCAATACTTTAACCCTACTAATCATAGGAACGAATCAATCAATAATACTAATCAGTAGTTTTCTTTAAGGGTCATGTTAACATGTGCCCTAAAGGCACAAGTTAAGAATCCAAAATTAGAATTATTCTCTAAAACTTTGTGCATAGAAAACATAAAAAGTTTAAAAATTAAAGGAAATACACATAAATCAATGCAGATATTTCTTTATTTAGATCATTAACATGTGCCCTTAGGGCACATGTTAACATTTCCCTTTCTTTAATACCAAATGTAATCTAAGTTAGTATATAATTATATTCAAGATTCATATAAATGAAAGACAAGCGGATAATTAGTTGTCGTGATAATACTTTTTGAATGATAAAATCAATCATGTGAAAAACTAAATTCATAGATTTAAAAGACACAATATTATTCTATGAAGTCTTTTCAAAAGATTCACGTCAAATACTAAAAAAGTCAAACGTGTCAAACTTAAATGGTATAAAAATATACTAATCGTTATAACACATTTAATTGTAGCGGCTTTGAGGATTACATGTCCTACGGTAAATTATTAGAACCAAAATTGATTAAACTTTGATACTAAACCAATAAAGTAAATAAACCAAAGGAGCAAAAAAGGCCTTATCTCAAGTCTCAACTGATGAGCTTTTCAGAACTAACGAAACCTCTTTTTTTTTTTTACACAACTAACAAAACTTCATGAACAGCTTCATTTCCCTACACAAGGATATATTCCTAGCTTATGGGAGATGAATTTCATTTTGAGAATGAGAATATATGCCTAAGAAAACAGCATCATTTCATTTCTCATACAAATGTTTAGCCCTTAATTGTTCAAATAAGACCTTATCATTACATCAAGCAACTCTATCTAATCCATTCCAATCATCATCCATTCATCCACCTAAGCAGACAACAAACACTACTAAGCTAACTCAAAAACTAAACAGAGACAATTCATAAAACTAAATAAGAAAAGACTAAAACATCATAACAATTATGCTAAACCTTAAAGAAAAGTAAGTAACAATAATGCTTAAAATGCAGAACATACATTAAACACCAGAAATGATGAATCTGTAATTTTGCACAATTGAGCATATTCAAATTCTCACACCAGTTTATAAGATACAACATTATCAAACCAGGAACCGGAAACAAGATCTTCGGATTGCAATTTCCATCAAGAAAAAAGGAGAGAAATTGAAGAACATAAAAGACCAAAAAAAAAAACCGATGAAAAAGACAGCCCGAAAACCCGAATTAATACAGAAACCGGTTTTCCCCCATTTACATAGAAACTAAAAATCCCTTCAGAGAAGGAACAAAAAAACACAACAGAGAGAAAAAAAGTTTCAATTTTTTTCTTCTTTTCTGAATCATTTGATTCAATAAGCCATGCATTGAAAACCACTGCAAACCCATAACCAAATCACAAACAAAACCAAACAAACAAACAAATCAAGCAACAACACAACCCAAACATGTTTCTTCCATACATGCTTAGCTTTCTGACGATCATTCACTTTGTTAAACGGACACGAAACAATGTCGTCTGAAGACAAATCCACCATTGCAGCTTCTTTACCTTCATCAACAAGTCTCTTTTTTTTCTTCAACCCTTCACCTTGTTTTCCAAGTACAGGAAGTGTAGTCACCAGCGAGATCTTTTCATTACCGGAATTAGCAGATAGATCATATAAACTTAGGGTTTCTTTGTAAACCGAATCGAATTGGGATTGAAGGGAGAAAGGGGTAAAGTTGTCATTTTGATTGAGGGTTTCGGTGAGGGAGGATTGGATACGGTTGAGGAAAGTGAGTGCATCGGATTTGAGAAGATTGTGATCGGAAATAGCGAAGAGAATGAAAGGGGGTTCAATTAGGAAAGTGTAGGTGCGATTATGAACGGTGTGAGAAAAAAATGAATGATTTGGTGGAGATTGTTCTAAGCATTTTGATGCTAATGATTCAAAGTTTGAATCTTTTGAATTATTGATGTGATGTGCAAGGATTGTTGTTGATTTTGCAATGCATAGATAGTGAATTAGGTTTGGATTCCAAATCATTGCAGCAGCACCCATTTGTTGTTATTAATCTATGATGAGAAAATTGTGATGAAATTATGAAATGGGGTTGAATGAATTTGAGATGGGTGGTTTCAAAATTCAATCTTTTTGTGTGTGGAGTGTGTTTGGGGTTTTTGATGATTCATTGTGGAATTATTGGATTGGGATTGGGATTAGGGTTTTGATTTGAATTTAGGGATGGAGGAGAATTTCATTTGAGATGGAAAGAGAAAGGAATGAAGATGTGGAAAGAAGAAGAAGAAAATAGAAGATGGGATGGATGAGGTTGGATATTTTTGGTTACACAGCCAACTATCGCTGTCTTGACTACTAAATTACCAATTCTTCTAACTTAACTGATATTTTTCTTGATCTTTTTATATTTTTCTCTCATTTTATATTTTCTTAATGACAGTAATAATCATTAAAAATCCCATGAGCTTAGCTCAATTGGTTGGACATCGCATTATATACGTAGGGAGTGGAGGTTCAAACCCCGGTCATCTCCTTTCTCCACTTTAAAAGTGGAATGTCTAGCCGCTAGGCTACTTGACCAAAAAAAATAAAATAATAATCATTAAAAAATTATATATAAGGAAAAAAATTTGGAATTTGAACTTCAATTGCAATTTTAAATTTAAGAATTTCTTTTTATGTGTCTAACTTATAAATCTCTATCTGTGTATGGTCACAAAAATAAATGTATATTTAGTTCGACGACAATAAAATTTAATTTTGATTGAATTATATTTAGTTTATTTTGACAAAATGAATTATAACTCAGAGTCGGGTAGAAAGATTACCGAGTTTCTAATTCAGAGCTGAGTAGAAAGAATTAAACAAGACGAGCTTAGCACCGAGCCTATATGGCATATGCCCTATATACTGTTGGTTAAAGGCTGGGTAGACGATGTCTGAGTCTGCTCAACTCAGTCATTCGTAAAATGAACTCCGATTTATTTATTGTTCAGACTTAAAATTTGTTGCATCAAAATGTTATGTTATGTGATGTTTTTTTATGAATGATCAATCCTAACATTGTCACATAGACTAGAAGATATTAGACAACTCACTGAGTGAGGGGCACCTGAGATAGGTGGAACTCACTAAGACAAGTAGTCTCATCCCACGACCTCCTTTTTATTTTTATTCCAAAATAATTGATATTTATCATTTATAACATTGATTTTTCCTATTTTACTCTTAGAGCAATTATTAGGTGAGAAAAAAAAAAGTCAAAAATGTAATTTTTAATATTTCAATGTCCACTACCAATAAAAAGAAGAGTATTTTTCTACAAAAATAAAAAATGGATATTTTAATAAAAGTCATTCTTTTTTTCATTTACACATTTTCTTAAAATGTATGAAATGGATAACTAAATCATATATTATAGGACAGAGAGAATATTAATTTATTTCGGTTCGACACATAACACTCTAACCATAAACACTTGTGAAATTGCCAATATTACACGTACGTAACATTTTTTTTTTTGGTCAGTTAGCCTAGTGGTTAGAAATTCACCCTTAAAGGTAAATAAGTGAGCGTATCCAAGTTTGAACTTGAATCCCTGCATTTTCGTATAATATATCCACCAATTGAACTAATCTCATAAGACTACACGTACCTAGCTTTATTTTCAGGAATTAAAATTATTTGGTACATGTTTTGCTATGGCAAAAGTTTGCATTCACACATTCATATATATAAATTGGTTATTGTTCAATTAAAGTTTTATAAAATATAATAAAGTAAAAGTATTTATCAATTATTGAGAGTGTTTACTATTTTAAAAGTTACTATTAATAGTAATATATTTTCCTAATTATTTTTTAATTAATTTTATTATTATTTTAAATAGTTAATGGTATTTTGGGATACAAAATCTCTCACCCATAATCCAATGTATAAGGATAAATATGCAGTAAATATTTTTGTATTAAAATGTGTGGCAATTTTAATTGCAAACAATTCGATTTTTTGTTTATGTCGGTGAAAAACTATTCTATTTTTTGTCAGTAATCAAATTAATTATTTTTTTGTATAACATTATTAATCTTTTTAAACTATTAATCAAAGTACTAGTATTTTTTGGTACGTAGACGAAATGACAATTATTGAAAACTCTCACACACACAAAAAGTAGAGTGATCGGCCAACCTAATAATTTCGGTATTTTCTAACAATTGATATAGAACTTTTGAACCAAAGTACTGGTATTTTAACTTTCCTTTTTAAAATAAAAAACTGACCTGATGCATCACACTCTATCATATGCCATAGTATAGGGCGTTTCTCTTGCATGAGTATAGCACCAATACCTCCACCTTATGCATCACACTCTATCATGAACTCCTTATCAAAATCTGGAAGGGCCAATACCAGTGTAGAAGTCAGCTTAGTTTTCAATGTTTCGAACACCTTTTGTGCCTCTATTCCCCATTTAAATGAGTCTTTTTTTTTTATCAGTTCTGTCAATGGTCTTGCTACCTTGCCATAATCAAGAATGAACTTCCTATAATAGCCCGTTAGCCCCCAAGAAACCCCTCACTCCTTTCACATTGTGAGGGGCTGGCCAATGTGTCACACTAACCACCTTTGCTGGATCTACTGCTATCCCTTGTGCAGAGATCAAATGGCCTAAATATTCTATGGTTTCCTGAGCAAAGTGACATTTTTTCTTATTTGCTACCAACTGGTGCTGCTGTAATCTACTCAAAACCTAGCATGTGTGACTTCCATAAGAATAGTTTGCTTTGGAACTTTTGCTCTCATCAACATCATGATCTTATGAGTGAGAGTTATTTGCACTAGCATTCTTGCCCCAATTAAGAGGAAAATTATGCTTCATGCACTGTGTGGTTATGCCTCCCTGCATACTCTAGCTTGTTTCTTGAAACCAGAGGGATAACTAGAATTGGTTGAACCTCTGCCACAACCTAATGACTTTCTTGTATCAAAAGCATTATTCAAATAATCATACTAATTTACATTATAGGTTGGACTATTCTATTGGTACTCATCCACTCAGACGTCTCCCTTCTACCGGTTGATACTTACACGCGGGATGACATTAATGTTGTTTTGTCTGAGTATGGGCTGCAGCTGATGGCAGTGCCGCCGCATGTTCGTCGGCCCCCTGTCTGATATAGTTATAATGTTCATACTATATGATAACATTGTGCATACCATACCCATGATATACTTTTTTTTTTTTGACGCAACCATGATACACATTGTGCATACCATTTATCCTCTTTCCAATTAGATAAAGGTAGCTAGGAACTAAAGGTGAAAGTGAGGATGGATGGTGAGTATAGTAAAATAGGGAGTATACTATATATTTACCTGATAAATTTGTTGATTGAATGTGGCTAATTGTAATTCACTATGTTCCTTACACATTTGGACTTTCAATTAGTCTAGTATTCCTTGAGATAGCATGAACATTAAAGTGCTCAAGTTTATAAAAACAAATTGAATTCTGTCTGTCAAATATATATGAATTTTACTCTTCCAACCATATCGTTATCTAGCAGGGGATCTAAGCCTGACTTATACTCAAGTTTTGGTAATGTCAGTTAGATTTATAATTTGATTTTAATTTATATGTTGTTCCTCATCCTAGTTCACAGGTTCTTGTGCTTTAATTTTGATTTTTCTTTTGTGTTCTAGATCTTATATGTATTTTGTTTTCTTTTGTGTTCTAGATCTGTAATTAGTCTTGCACTAAATTTTATAATTATACTACTTCTTTTTATGTTTTCCATATTAATTAAATTACTAAATTTATTCTGTTTAAAAATTATGATTAATCATTTGTAATTTTCGATAATATTAATTATATTTTTTAAATTTGGAATATATTCCACCATCCTACTTATTCTCTTTCCAACTCATTACTCAGGGTAAATATGAAAAACTAATATATTTTGTCAACGAATCTAATGTTAAAATCAACTTTCTAAATAATATTATCGTTTAGTCAAAATATGTCTTATATATTGAAACAGAGGTAGTATTACATAGTTGAAACACCTCAAATTATTACGATTAATAATAAAATTCACATTTAATTAATCTTATTTATATCTATATATAATATAAGAACTTAATACTTCATCCGTACTAAAATATAAGTCACTTTGAAAAAAAATTGTATCAAAATATAAGTCACTTTACAATATCAATGAAACATTTAATGTTATTTTTCTTATCACACCATTAATTATTCATTACTCTTTATTCTTTTACTTCTTCAATTTATCTTTTCCACAACCTTAGTAAATGACAATTTTGTAAACTAATTTGTAATTTCTCTTTTTCATACATTACATTTTTTAATTTGTATAATATAATCAAAACAATATATTTTAGGACAGAGATAATATGTTGTTAATAAGTGTTCCAATGTACCAGCACAACTTTAAAAACTTGTTATCCACTAATTTGTAGATTAGAGGAACATATGGATGGTTAATTTTCCAAACCACTTTATTTTCTTTTCTCCACATGGATGGTCATTAAGTATTGATCCATCGTTTCTTCTGATGCTCTTTAGACTATAAAACTTAAATGTATTTTTTTTAGGTATTTTTTGTATGTTTCTTAACATAAATTTGGTTTTTGTAATAAACTTTGAAAAAATGATGAATTTGAGGAAATCATAATTTGTTATAATAAAAATCATACGAAAAATACCTAAAGAAATGCACCTAAGTTTATCCTATTATTAAATCAAATTTCATATTCATACTTCATATTCCTTTAAGAGGCCTCCTCAACTTATTCTCTATTTTTGCTCAAAAACTTATTTGATAAATATTTGCTGATAAATTTTTTAAGCATTTGCGTCAATTTTAAAATAATTTAAAAGATGAAGTTAAAAACAAAATTATTTTGATTCAATAAAAATTTATCCCGTGCCTAGCACGTGTATTTTTTTTTTGTCGAGACCGGGGTATCCACCGCCGAACGTAGTGACTATTCCACCTCGAAGGGTGGGATAGCTGGCCCAAGGATTTAAAGCTGCTCCATACCCAAGGTGAGGATCGAACCCTCGTTCCTTGGTTAAGGGAGGATGAGCCCCATGCCGCTCAACCACACCCCTTGAGTTGTGCCTAGCACGTGTATACACAATAGTATGTTTAATATTTGTATAATTATAAAATAAAAATTAAATCTGCTTTTTATAAACAAAGACAATATGATTAAATATTTGACGATCACACGTGTCTTGATTGCATGATTGTAGTAAAAATGTGATTGCGAGTATTTTGGTTTCAAATCACATGTTAGTTGCTCAATTACTGTTAGTTGTTCAATTTATTTTTGTAAGTAATTTAATGGTTAGAAATTCATCCATGAAAATGTATGAGGGAAGAATGCTGAATTCGAACTTCTAACAACTTGTATTTGATTTTGTCAACAAAAACAACTTGTATTTAATTGTGAACTTTCTTATCACCATTTAAATTTTCGCCACCCACCAATATTTTTTCCTAGTTCCATACTGGGTGTGGGTGAGTCTGAATTTTGTTGTCATGCATATTCATAAGTGTAATAAAAGTGTAGTGTAACTAAGGACTAATGACGAGACACTGGGTCAACTACAACATCTTCATCACGGGCCCTCTTTTTAACTGCCTTCTCTTCTTCCATTCCTGCCTTAGTAGGTGCAACGACACCATCTTCCTCTGCATCTTCAACTTCAACGTTCTCATCATCATCATCATCATCTAAAAGAGGTGTATCTAATTCAACAACAACTTGATCAGTCTCTTCAATAGCTGGAGTACAATTAGGGTTGTAAACTGGAAGACTGATTGAGTCTCCATCACTAAAGGCTGCAAAGCTGTCGGAATCTGAAAAAGAAAAAAAAAGAAGATCTAAATAGTAAGAGAAGCATCCAAAAAAATAACAAATGCTGCAAAACGAAATGAAATTGAAGAGATCGATCGATCGAACTATATTGCAAATTTAACAAATCTAAGATGAAAAACGTCAATCAAATTATGCAAAACGAAATTAAAGAGATCGAACTATATTGTAAATTTAACAAATCTTAAATGAAGAACGTAAATCAAATTATGTAAAACCAAACGAAATTGAAGAGATCAATCAAACTATATTGAAAATATAACAAATATAAGATGAAGATCGTGAATCAATGCTGCAAAACGAAATGCGAACTTACCAGACTTTAAAAACGGAGAAGGAAGAGAATGAAGCGGGAAACAAACAAAAATTTGGAAAAAAAAATAAGAGGGAAAGAACTATTTATAGCAAGGTATTCGGCTTGAACCGGTTATACATGCTGAACCGCTGAATCGGTAAGGTAACTTGCGATTTAACTCGCGTGTTTGTTTTGCGGATTCAAAAATTGTTTCACCGGAATAATTTTATTTTCCGCTTTAGAATCAAATTTAATTTATAATTATAATTTTAAAAAGAAAAAAGAGAGAAATATATAATCAAATTTAAATATATAAAAAAATGAAAACAAAAAACAAATCAGATGCATACCTTGACAAAATAGATCTTTTGCGTATTACCAGGAAAACAATAGATCTTGGAGTGAAAAAAAAAAGTGAACGAAGAACAATATATTATCGAATTTCATAGATCTCTTTTCAAATTTCAAGAGGCTTAGAGATGGGATTGACAAACATATCCGTCATGTATTAAGGGAGTGTGTTGAGAATAGTGCATAATAGATTTGTTGCTTACATCATAAGAAAGATGAGTTTTATGAAGTGTATGTGCATCTGTATTGGTGGTTTAACGAGGAAATCGTGGCTGAGCGAGCATAATAGTTTTTCAAATTTTCTGTTATTAACAACTAGTGACGGTTGTGTTAGTTTGTTTAGTTTGTTAGTAATTGATTATTTGATTTTAGGAGTTAGTTAGGTGGTTATGTGAATCACAACACTCCTGTATAAAGTTATAGAGTGAATAAATGTAACTAAGAACTAAGTGCTTAAGTGATCAATTAATAATATTTTTTTCTTCTCATTCTCTTTCTCTTTTCCTTTAGTTTAGTTTTTGTTGAGAAAATGAACAATGTGATGTTCATAATGGTTAGAAATGAAAAGATCACATTGTAGTGTGAATTGAAAAAAGTGGGATTGAGTCCCACATTGGAAAGAAAAATGAACAGTTTTTAAGGCAACTCACACCAGTGGAAGTTTAGTGTAAATTGATACTGCTACGAATTTACAAGCAACTTGCTCTGGTGGAAGTTATGTTGTTTTGTGTCATTTTCGGGGTCTGCATTGGATTCATGCTGACTCAACTCTAACCACATTCTCCCACTGATTTTGTAACGGACAAGTGATAATGTCACTTAATTGTGATTGATTCTTTGTCTATCACTTGAATACCACTTATTGCTTTGTCTTCTTTGCTTCTACAAATACACTGTTTCTGAAAAAGAGCAAAATAAGAATTTCTCTTCTTCTTGCTCGCCGTCGAAATCCTTTTCACCCTAAAATCTGGTTTTTGCTTTTTTGATTGTTTCAGAGAATCGATAATCACTTATCGATATATATTGTTTCAGAGAATCGATAATCACTTATCGATATTGACTGGTTTTTGTTGAAACCATCGAAGGTGTTATTCTGCCCGTAAACTACAGTGCAGTAGCTTACGGTATTGATTTGAATTGACAGTTTTATCCTGGGGACTTCACGGTTGATTGTCTACCTTGCACAATTTGGGTAGTGCCGTGAAACGTCTTAAAGAAAGCGTACTGATTCGTGACTCCGCCAATAATCTCCTCAGTTGATTCTTTTTTCTGATTTCGATTTTGTAAACCGAAAACTAACAATTTTAAGACGTTTCAAACATGACAACTGAAGAGGCTATTGGTACTTCCGCTGTTGGTGCGACTGAGAAACCGTTCAAATTTGAAGGATCTCATTTTAAACGTTGGCAACAGAAAATGTTTTTCTTCCTGACTTTGAAAAAATGTGCCTTCGTTTTGAATGATCCTATGCCTGTTGTTCCTGCCGCTGATGACTCTGCTTCGGCCTCAGGAACAAATGAATCGGTTACTAATGATGCTACTGAGAAATCTGTTACTGCTGATCAGGCTAAAGAAAAAGAGACAACAGAACAGATTAAAACCAGAAATCTGCAAATTCAAATCGATCAACAGAATTGGATTCATAATGATTATGTTTGCAAAAACTATATCATTAATGGACTCCAAGATGACCTGTATGATTACTACATAACATACAGTACTGCTCGTGATGTCTGGGAAGCTTTGTCAAAGAAATATGATACTGAAGAGGCTGGTGTGAAAAAGTATGCGGTGAGTCGCTATCTGAACTACAAGATGGTTGATGAAAAATCAGTGGAGGTGCAATCTCATGAACTCTAGAAAATTGCTCATGAGATAATTACTGAAGGTATGCCTTTACCTGAACAATTTATGATTGCTGTGATGATAGACAAGCTGCCCCCTCTATGGAAAGATTTTAAAACCAGGCTGCACCATAAAACTAAAGAGTTTTCCATAGAGAGCTTGATTACCCGTCTTCGTATAGAAGAGGAATCACGGAAACAGGATCAGAAAGAAACCGAGAAGGTTATGGTTGTCTCCAACAACAAAAATAAGAAATTCGGTGCGGGTCTGAAGCCTACGGGCAAACCTTTCAAAAATCAGAATCAGAACCACAATCAAAACCGAATTATGACTGGGAACCCTTCTAGGGCCCCTGCTGCAAGGCAACAAAAGCCTCCACCTCCTCCTAGAAATGATACCGGTGAATTCCTTTGTTTCAATTGCTGGAAACCGGGTCATATGGCAAAAAGATGTAGAGGCGTAAATAGGCCTAAACCTGCTCATTTGAATTCTCAGGTGAATGTTACTGATGAAGGCTATGCCGCTATGATCACCAAAATTAACATGGTCGGTGTTACTAAGGGATGGTGGATAGACACTGGCGCCACTCCCCATGTCTGTTATGATCGTGCTATGTTTAAAACATACACGAATGCTGAGAATAAGAAAGTGCAGATGGGCAATGCCCACACTTCTGATGTTGCTGGTGTTGGAGAAGTTGTGCTGAATTTCACCTCCGGAAAGACTCTTACTCTGAAAGAGGTCTTGCATGTTCCTGAGATGAAAAAGAATCTAGTTTCTGGTTTCCTTTTGAATAAGGCTGGGTTTAGTCAAACTATTGGGGCTGATTTGTACACCATCACTAAGAATGGTATTTTTATTGGGAAGGGGTACGCCACTGATGGCATGTTTAAGCTTAATGTTGATGTCAATTTCAATTTGAATAATATTTCTACTTCTGTTTACTCGTTGTGTGATTTTAATATTTGGCATTCTAGACTTTGTCATGTTAATACTCGTTCCATTTCCCATTTGAGTAACTTAGGATTAATTCCTAAACTGAATTTTAATGAAGTAGAAAAATGTGAATTTTGTAGTCAAGCCAAGATAAAGAAAAGTTCACATAAATCAGTAATAAGGGAATCAGAACCAATGGACCTTATACATTCTGATATATGTGAACTAGATGGAACATTGACAAGAAATAACAAACGATATTTTATCACTTTTATTGACGATTGTTCTGACTATACTTTTGTATATCTATTGAAAAATAAAAGTGATGCTTTTGATATGTTTAAAGTCTTTGTTGCTGAAATTGAAAGTCAATTCAATAAGAAAATCAAGAGATTTCGTAGTGATAGAGGAACAAAGTATAATTCTAGTTTATTTAATGATTTTTATAAACAACATGGAATTATACATGAAACGACTGCTCCATATTCTCCTGAAATGAATGGTAAGGCAGAAAGAAAGAATAGAACTCTTACTGAACTTGTCGTTGCTATTATGTTGAACTCTGGCGCTGCTACCCATTGGTGGGGGGAAATTATTTTGACTGTTTGCTTTGTTTTGAATAGAGTTCCCAAATCCAAAGAAATGATCTCTCCGTATGAGACATTAAAGAAAAGGCAACCAAACTTGTGTTATTTAAGAACTTGGGGATGTCTAGCTTATGTTCGTATACCGGACCCGAAGCGAGTTAAACTCGCTAGTAGAGCCTATGAATGTGTATTCATTGGGTATGCAGCAAACAGTAAGGCATATCGGTTTTACGACCTAAATGCGAAAGTGATCATAGAATCTGTTGATGCAGATTTTCATGAAAATAAATTTCCTTTTAAATTGAGAAATAGTGGGGGCGCTGGAACAAGTAATACTTCTGAATAGAGTCACATTCCTGTGATACCAAATACGGATATCAATGATCAAGTAGAACCAGAACTCCGAAGGAGTAAACGAGTAAGAGTTGCTAAAGACTATGGGC
Organism: Trifolium dubium; assembly: GCA_951804385.1. Taxonomy (NCBI): domain Eukaryota; kingdom Viridiplantae; phylum Streptophyta; class Magnoliopsida; order Fabales; family Fabaceae; genus Trifolium; species Trifolium dubium. Next base: position 8,854,273 of record OX638076.1, read on the forward strand.
CAGAGTTTGCTGCCTATATATTAGATGAAGATCCTGCGAATCTTCAAGAAGTGTTGTCATCGATGGATGCAGATCTTTGGCAAGAGGCTATTAATGATGAGATGGATTCTCTAGAATCTAACAAAACATGGAACTTAGTAGACTTGCCGCCTGGCTGCAAACCAATTGGTTGTAAATGAATTTTGAAAAAGAAACTAAAACATGATGGTACAGTTGATAAATACAAGGCTCGCCTTGTAGCCAAAGGTTTCAGGCAAAGAGAAAATATAGATTTCTTCGACACTTTTTCTCCCGTCACTAGAATAACATTCATTCGAGTACATATTTCAATAGCTGCAATTTATAACTTGGTAGTACACCAAATGGATGTTAAAACTGCTTTTTTAAATGGTGACTTAGAAGAAGAAATCTATATGGAACAACCTGAAGGGTTTGTGGTACATGGGCAAGAAACTAAGGTCTGTGAGTTAGAAAAATCACTTTATGGTCTTAAACAAGCTCCAAAGCAATGGCATGAGAAGTTTGATAACTTAATGATATCAAACGGATACAAGTTGAATGAAAGTGACAAATGCATTTATTACAAGTCAGATAATAACATTTGCACTATAATATGTCTATATGTAGACGACATGTTCATCTTTGGATCAAACATCGACGCAGTAAATGATGTGAAATCATTGTTGTGCAACAACTTTGATATGAAAGACCTTGGAGAAGCGAGTGTGATTCTGGGAATCAAAATCACTCGGTCTGAGAAAGGAATATCCTTAGATCAATCCCACTATGTGGAAAATATCCTAAAGAAATATGAATACTCTGACTGTAGAACTTCACACACTCCGTGTGATGCAAGTGTAAAATTATTTAAGAACACTAGTGACAGTGTCAGACAGTCTGAGTATGCGAGCATCATAGGCAATCTTAGATATGTCACTGACTGCACAAGACCCGACATCGCATATGTTGTGGGACAGTTGTGTCGGTTTACCAACAGACCTGGTAATGAGCACTGGCAGGCTATAAATAGAGTCATGGGATATCTTAAAAAGACCATGAACCTTGGAATACATTATCAGAAATTTCCTGCAGTACTTGAAGGGTACAGTGATGCTGATTGGAATACATTATCAGATGATTCCAAAGCAACTAGTGGCTATGTATTTAATATAGCCGGAGGAGCTGTATCTTGGAAGTCTAAGAAACAGACTATATTGGCTCAGTCTACTATGGAGTCTGAGATGATAGCACTAGCAACAGCTAGTGAAGAAGCAAGTTGGCTGAGATGCTTGCTATCTGAGATTCCTTTATGGGAAAAACCAATGCCAGCTGTATTGATCCACTGCGATAGTACTGCGGCTATCGCTAAAATTGAGAATCGTTACTACAATGGTAAAAGACGTCAAATAAGAAGGAAGCACAGCACTGTGAGAGACTTGCTCACAAAAGGTGCTGTTAGAGTGGATCATGTACGCTCGGAACATAATATAGCCGATCCTTTGACGAAAGGACTAGCTAGAGAGAAAGTCTACAATACATCTGTTAAGATGGGACTAATGCCTACATAGAATTACTTATGATGGTAACCCAACCTAAAAGACCGGAGATCCCAAGAATTAGGTTTCAATGGGTAAACAACAAGTCGTAAGTAATAGGGAATGAACATGCAATCACAAGATGCATGAACCTGAAGTGAATAGGTTGAGGTAATAGAAACTCTTAATGAGATCTATTCTCTGTGTCAGAGGAGTACCAGGCTTCAGAGGTACTCTAGATAGACTCACCTATATGAATGTGGAACTGAGGCCGGTTCCTATGGAGTCTTGAGGCGGACTGCTAGAGCATTCATGAAACCAAGATTGACGTGCAGGGCCATTAAAGCACGGGCTGTAGAAAACACCTTAGGAAAAGGTTGTGTGCGGGTTTGAGAAAAATCTGAGATAGAGTTCAAGCAAGCGCCACTCTTGTTAAATCAGGCTCTTACTCGCTATGCTAAGGTTCAAGCATGCGTCACCTTTGCTTATGCACAATCTTTATAGAAACGTTCAAACGTTATATCTGAAACACTTTTTTAAATTCAAGTGGGGGATTGTTGAGAAAATGAACAATGTGATGTTCATAATGGTTAGAAATGAAAAGATCACATTGTAGTGTGAATTGAAAAAAGTGGGATTGAGTCCCACATTGGAAAGAAAAATGAACAGTTTTTAAGGCAACTCACACCAGTGGAAATTTAGTGTAAATTGATACTGCTACGAATTTACAAGCAACTTGCTCTGGTGGAAGTTATGTTGTATTGTGTCATTTTCGGGGTCTGCATTGGATTCATGCTGACTCAACTCTAACCACATTCTCCCACTGATTTTGTAACGGACAAGTGATAATGTCACTTAATTGTGATTGATTCTTTGTCTATCACTTGAATACCACTTATTGCTTTGTCTTCTTTGCTTCTACAAATACACTGTTTCTGAAAAAGAGCAAAATAAGAATTTATCTTCTTCTTGCTCGCCGTCGAAATCCTTTTCACCCTAAAATCTGGTTTTTGCTTTTTTGATTGTTTCAGAGAATCGATAATCACTTATCGATATATATTGTTTCAGAGAATCGATAATCACTTATCGATATTGACTGGTTTTTGTTGAAACCATCGAAGGTGTTATTCTGCCCGTAAACTACAGTGCAGTAGCTTACGGTATTGATTTGAATTGGCAGTTTTATCCTGGGGACTTCACGGTTGATTGTCTACCTTGCACAATTTGGGTAGTGTCGTGAAACGTCTTAAAGAAAGCGTACTGATCCGCGACTCCGCCAATAATCTCCTCAGTTGATTCTTTTTTCAGATTTCGATTTTGTAAACCGAAAACTAACAGTTTTCATTGTGTTTGCTTTGTTCAAAAACATCATTGTTGCTTTGCAACATTATACCATAGTGTGTGTATAGTTGTTTGTGTGTATGTCAATTCTCTTCCCCAATTGCTTCTTTGCAAGTATAGTGATCTTGTGTTTTGTGTGCACCAATTCCTGATCAATCATTCTGTGTTCTAACACTAGAGAGTTTGTGAAATTGAGATGCTTTAACTTTTTACTGATATGAGGAGGGAAGTATTTATAATGTTGAGGATTGGAAGTAGCATGTCTGAATTTCATGAACCGCCAGTATAAAGGAGTTTAAACACACAAAATCTCAAACGTATACTTTTGGTTTTGGGCACTAAGGTCTGATTGGCGACATCTTTTTTGAGTTTATAGTTTATTTTTTATAAGCTATTTCAATTAGCTTATGAGCTTATAACTTTTAGTTTATTATTTTTTTCTCCAACTTTACATTCATCATTTTATTTAAAAATAATTAAATATTTATTTTTTACGTCATTTTATATCTATATAAGTCAGTCAAACCGTTAATTTTATCAAACACTTCAATCAGCTTATTAGTTATCACTATTATAGAGACTAAAAATATAATAAAAATTTAGTAAGAACTAAACTATGAAAGTTCACATTTTATAGGGATCAAAAACATATTTAACCTTTAGTTTAATTGGTTGGTTTAGTTGACTAAAATAGGAAAATATGACTAAGAAAAATTTAAATATGGAAATTAATTTTGTGATGACCTTTGAGAATGTCATGTTTAAATATAGTTTGAATTTGTGTCATGTTTTAATATAGTGGTACGTGATTTTTGGTTAGTGAGAGAGGAAAATAATATGGATGGACATGATACAAAATTCACGTATGAAAAAAATAGTTTATAATTAATGACTGATAACTTATATATGGTTATAGGTTATGGAAAGTATTCTCTCACATAGACCGCACCTTATAAATACTCATAGTACACAACACTACACATTTATCTTACACTTTTACCATACCATGAAGAGTTAGTGAATATTCACCCCTACATCTGTCTATATTACTACTAATGGAGTAATTAGTACTACTAAATAAATAGTACTATTTCTGTCTATAGTACTATTCTCTCACTCTTCATGGATTTTTAGATATTTTAATTTTTAACGTGTTCTGAATATAATTCCATAACTAATTTCATTTACAACTTTGGACGGAATTTGTAGTCATAAATTGTAAAAAATAAAAGTAACATTTAAACTAGTAGATTTCTTGCTCGCTTCTCTTCATTATGAACAAGTTGAGCATCTAATCTAGTTCTTTTAGAGTGACCATAGTTTTTACTGTTTTTATTTTTTATGATTAGATACAACAATGAGTGAATTTATTCCCGTAAATATAATTCAATTTTGTAATAAACGCATATAATGCCTGCCTGTTATATTATTTGTGATTTTAATAAATGGATTTTTCTAGTTACACCCCATTTTCTTTAATTATATACTTGGCATAAATGTACTTATCTAGTTTGTATAAACATACTTATACTGAGTTTGCATAAACGCTTTTAACACAACTGGTGTTGAGAGCTCATCCTCAAACTATGAAAAGGATGGACTTTTTGCAAAAAATTTATAAAATGAACCAAAGCTCAAGACTGTACAGTAACATTCACCATTGCTTCATATATAGTTACAAACAACGTGGAGCTACATTCAATATAAAAAATTCTATGAGCAAGGGACCACTAAGCTGATTTTATGCCCTATCATAGAATACAGACTGCCCATGAAAAGTAAAATATAATATGTGTTGTGCACCCCTCCACAAATGGTGATAAAAAATTGTTTGCTAGTAAAAATTACAACATGCAGCTGATCTCAAGGCCACTTTCCTGCTACCACCGGTTATGTTTATCATTATCATGAACAAGAAAATTTTCGTATCGAGCCTTGATATTGAAGGAAAATTCTGTGTTGATCTTTGAAACTATGTGCCAACTACATTTATGTTCTCAGCAATAGGGTGGATCCATGAATGCCCACTTGATGATTTGCTCATATTGAGTGGCGGCGTTTTCCCACGTGTAATCTCTCGTCATACCTCTTTTCATCAATCCTTCCCATGAAGACTTGTGTTCATTAAATGTTTGAATGGCGTATCCTAGAGCCTGTGGATAAAAGTCAAAAACATGACTATAAAAATCACCATAAAAGATGACAATGAAAGATAACAAGGCATATGCTAGAAAAGTCAACATCAATTTGCAAATGACGGTATACAATTTTATATATTGAAATATAAATGCACTGCCAAAGCATGCTAATGCATAAAAATAAATAATGAATTTGAATGGACAAAAAATGACTTTCATGTAGATCATGCTTACCACTAACATGCTCTCTTTTGTCAGTGGAGAAAACGTCCACCTGTTAAAGAAATTTAAAACAATGTCAACCAATCTGATATTAACTATTATTTCGCTCGGACAATAGAGTTGTATGGTACCGAGGTTTGTTAAGAAAAAGTGACAGTTAAATACTTAAAGGCAAAATAAAATCCAAGCTCATGAACAACAATGTACCCTGTGCCTTCAGCATTGCATCCTTCGGCATTGCTTCCTGTAGCAAATGGATTAAAAGTTTGAACAGTATCCTGCAAAACAACAAAATCAAAGGCGTCAATGCAAAGAAATAATATTGAACTAGTCAAATGCTTCATATTTTCTTGACTTACTCTTAGTCCTCCAGTTTCGTGAACCACTGGTATAGTTCCGTATCTCATTGCATACAACTGATTTAGTCCACAAGGCTCGAACGTGGATGGCATTAAAAGTATATCGCAACTGATCATAGAAGGAATGGATAAATTAAAAAATAAATAATGGATGTGAAAATATTAAACCAGCAAGAATATTTTAAATGACCTTGCAATTATTATATAGAAGATACATAAATATGGATTTTTACCCTGCTGTTATTCTATGAGATACTGGAACATTAAATCCAACCCAACCCCGGAATTTATCTTTATAAACTGATTCTGTCGCTCTCATCCAGTCTTCATAAATAGGGTTTCCAGAACCAAGCATTACCTGAAAAAAGGAAGAACGATTATAGCCTGCCGAATATAGAAGGCCCCTAATACAACATATGTTCCTCAAAATGCGTACTTTATATCTATCAATTATAGAGCACCCAAATATACTCTCAAATGAAATTATTCATACAAGGAAAGCTACATTTTAAAAAAGAATCAACTGCCAAGATTTGTTCCTCGCAAGTATCAAGATGTTTAAATATTTATTTAGCAGGTAGTTGTATATGTATCGTTAAATATATTAATATATTATTGGTCCTATAAAATTTAGAAAATGTTGATTTTAGTGTTTATAAACATTTCATACATTTGTAGTCCTTAAAAGATAAAAATTATGTACTTAGCTGTGGTAACTTGGTAAGAGCTTGATTAGGGACTCGGCACTAATTTTGTTTAAGTGTAGGGATTAAAAACGGATAAATATTAATAGGGACCAATATCATAATTTACCAATTTTATAAGGATAAAAAGCTTATAAACCCTATATTATTATACGAGTGAACACCAAGGACTTAATTATTTGGCACAGCATATGTATTTATAACTCTAATTTACAAAATCACTTACAAACTGAACATCATCTTTCATAAGCTCTGGAATTGCCAGGCGAATCAGGTCAATACCTTTCTGGTAATCAAGCCTTCCGACAAATCCAATCTACATGTTTCAGCCATGGTCAATACAAGTAAAGAGTGAGAAACAACTTTTACCAAGTAAATAGCATTAACTTACCATCGGACAATCAGGCCTCACTGGAAGACCCAATTCCTTCTGCAAGGCAATCTTACATTTCACCTGTCCATTACAAATATTTAGGGTAAGAAACGTTCGACTAAAGATATAAGGGAGATGGCGAATACAGAAAAATATTATAGCAACCTTCCCAGAAAGATCGTCAGCTGAATAGTTGCTGGCAATATGTTCATCAGATGATGGATCCCATTCAGCAACATCAATTCCATTTGTGATCCCTAGTCAATAGCAAAACAATAACAAGTTTGAGCATCATGGTTAAGTCATTCAGTAAAGAATTAACAAGTCTTCTAATAGCCACTCCACGTGAACACAACATGGCAACGACAATTAACAATGAATAAAAACAGAAGTGCGATATTGCAGGGGATTTTTCTTTTTCTGGAACGAAAAATTGATAAGAACAATGATCAGAAGAAAAGAAACAGTTGAACTGAATTTTCGAGTCAACCTACTATTATGGGTGAAAATGAAAGCCATGATATGATCAAATTGTCCGATATCAACATTTACCACAGACATATCAAATATAATCTACAAGAATACAACTTTAACGGTGATGTGACTTTTCACGGAAGGGATTTACTTCCCCCTAAACTCGAGTTTTATAGTTCATTCCGGAGTATAAAAACATATATCATCAATTAAAAAAATACTTGAGCCATACTAAATCTTTCATGAGCTTGAAAATGTATGAGCAAGTAAAATAATGTTAATAAACATACCGCTGAGAATACTTTTTCTATCTCGTAATATCTCATGTAGACCAAATCCACCTTCATTAGTGGTTATCTCCCAAGAATATCCCTGGAAAAGGAAGGCGCGTCTTTAAGCATTACATACAATAAAGCATTCATACAAACTGGAAATTCTATTATACCCTAGAAAGAACGTTATATATCATGTTATTCTTTCAATTTTTTTTTAAAAATCTCAAATATATATAGCAAAATATAGGTATATTTAAACATTTGATGAGTGATTTAAAATTTCTATTGAGTATCCACTATGAGGAACAGAAAGAATTTCGAGTAATTAACAAATACCCAATAATTAACAAGATAAAACACTATGAAGCAAAGTAAGTGATATTTAGTATAAATACCTTGCTTACTGTTACTATCCGATCAGCTGTAACAATAGCGCCTTTTAGAAAATTGACAGCTTCACCTGTGTCAAGAGCATGCGTCCTCGCCCAAGTAGGGAATACCCATCCCAGTGCTCCATACCATTCTTGAGGCAACCCCAAATTGCTATATGTAATTGCAGGTTCAACTCCCTAACAATATATATACTTATCAGCTTCTTTGCGGGTTTTATAAGACTAAACTAAATATATAGGTTTATACTTGCACTGTTTTGTCCTGAACCTATCACAAATTTCTTGTGTAGATATAAATTACATTCAACTAAACAATATTCATCCTATTTGTGGCATCACAAATCAAAGACAAAATCACTTCATATACTGTACTATCACTTATGAGCATCTTTAATATCAAAAAGACCAACAAGAAATCCCACCTAATATAGTATAGTCCTTGACTATTTGTTGTTGGTATTAATTTCAAAAGGAATGTACTGATATAAAATGCAGCGATTAATAAAGTATTTATTGCTATAACATGTGTTTCAGGGCCTTGGGCCTACGATCTAATTTATACAAGGTAGCATGTTGGTGAAAAACATATAACTAATAAAAATTAGAGAATCTTGTTCTGTTGTTAAAGCTCAAAAGCTCATTTGAGAAAGAGTCGAGAGCAAAAGCTCCAAAATATACAGAAAAAGGAATTAACTTACCTGGTGCGCAATATTGTGAATCACTAATATACTACGTGCATCCTTATATACCCCGTGTGGACGATACTTTGCTGCCAAAAGTCTGCAAACCAATAGTGTTCGTACTCAGTAAGGTGGTATATTAAATAAAACTAAGCTTTAAATAAAACTTAAAATGTAAAAATTAACATGCCACAGGATGCCTAATAAAAACTAGGACTTGAAAATAAGAATGAGAATACCAAATAAGTAGCAAATTGCATGATTCTAGGGAGTCATTGGAAGAAATATAGTCTTTAAATAAATGCATTTGTTCCAATATTTCAATATAAACTTTGACAGATATCATGCTAGGGGGAAATTGTATCTCTTCAATGGAAAAGAAAAGGATTAAAGATAGGCATGCATACACTGAAACTAGGCTGGCATGCCAATCGTTTACGAGGAATAGACATTTTTCTCCATAAGTGTACCCTCCCAATGGAAGCACTAATGGAGCTTCACATGCTGCATGGGAAAGTAAAGTGAACCGAAACTGTAAAACCAAACAAGGAGGAAATGTATTATTATTCGTATATCAGGGATGGAAGTAGAACGCTAAACTAGCATCAAAGCTAGAAGTAAGATTATACCTGATTATCCTTAAAAGTCCCAAACTTGTCCCCATAAGGATTCCCTGGTCTATGGAATGAAGGGTGATCCACAAAAACCTAAAAACAGTAATGCAGTACAGAATTGAGTATCATCAACATCAACACATGGACAAAGTAGATGACTACGATGCAAGCAAAATAAAATTCAAAAGTAGCAAATGCCGAAAAAATAAAAGGACAAAGAAAAGAAGGTTTTTACCCAATCAACACCTTCCCTATACTCATGGAAAAAACGAACTTCTTGAGCACCTCCAAAGCAAAATACAGTGACAGGGCTACCGAGATCAACTGCATTAGAAAACTTACTATCTGCAGCAGTACCATGTACGTATCTGGGAGAGATAACCATAACACGGTGTCCACGACCAGCCAGTGCTATTGGCAAAGAACCACAAACATCTGCTAGGCCACCGGTCTTAGAATACGGTGCAGCTTCAGATGTAACAAAAACAATATTATAGGTCACTTCAGTCTTAGCCTTCCCCTTTTCTAGATTCTCAACATTCGGTTTTACAACTTCATCACTCTTTAAATCCCCTGGAGTGCCAGTAGTTTTCCCTGCATGTAATACTCTCATCAACACTTCGTGTGATGCCAAAATCATAACAATAACATGATTTTTTGTTTATACAATGATAAATATTAGTAATTAGTTGTTAGAAATATTAGTGTTGATTTAAAGCCCCAGTACCTTCTCTCTCCAACCCCATGTTCCTTCTATAAAACACTTCATCACTCCTATAACAATAACATCATCTAGGGGTTGGCTACTTAACTAACTCACTCAACTGGTATGAGGTTAAGAATTAAAGTAGTTGAAAGAGGTAAACGACCGGATTCAATTCCGGATAAATGAAAAATCCCAACTTTTTTGTTGGTTACCATGTTATAGGTACAACATTTTCACTGTCGTTTATCAGAGACTAATTTATGTCCGGAAACCTATGGGCACACAACAAAATTTTCTCCGTATGCAAGAGTCAGTGATCCAACCTTGACCACCGGCTTAAGTGAACCAAATCTCTTACCACTCGTATCAATCGACAATCAATCCATTGTTGGTGGAGAAAATCCTAACAACTATACACTAATATTTTTCTATTTGGCGATTCCTAAAAAAATTAACATAATCTTTGCCATTACAACATTAACATACTAACTGTCTATCATTATTTTCAATGAAACATGATTTGAACAACCCCATCAAAGGAATTTGAATAACATAGTAATATGAAAATAGAGAATGAAGAAGAAAAACACACCAGAATCAGAATTCAAGCGAAACCCAACAACAGAACCATAATCATCAATCTCTCTGGACAATAAAAGAGCTCTATCTTCATCAACGTGTTGAGTTTCATCTTCAAACGAAACCGGCCCATCTTGTGAAGCGGCAGAAACTAATCGCAAGGTGGCATTTTTAGTAACTTTTTTTAACATAGAAGGAAAACCCAGTTGAGGTAAGAATCGTGAATTGCTGGTATATGGTCTAGTTGGAGGAACAGAAGATGATACACGATGGTGGTGGAGAAAGAGACGAGGGAGTTCAAGAGACTCCATGGGGATTCGAAAAGACGAAGTCCAACGTAGGAGGAAAGGGATCGTGAAGAGAGAGAGAGAGAGAGAGAGAGAGTGTGCAGTGTAGAGAGAGTGTGTGGTGTGAAGAGAAAGAAAGAGAGTTGAACAGAGAAGAAAATAATGCGCGGATCACATGAGATTGAAGAGATGAATGATGTTTTTGTGTGATGCCTAAATTACAAGATATGGAAAGAGAAAATGCCCAATAACATACCTAAGACTCTAGATTTTTAGCTCTATCGACATCATTTTTGTTTTTATTTGTAATACTTTTTATATAACAAAATTCTAAATATTTAAATATAGACTTGATTCTTTATGGGTCTTACAAACGAAACGAGGATATCTGACTCTTTAAGTATACTATTTAAAGAAATTGTTTATTTAAAAATTTAAGAAGCATGATATTCAATGCGTTATCTTTATACATCTTTTTAAAATTCTATAAAAACTTATTATTTAAAGTATTTAAAGAATGCACTAGGTGCACTTTTTACTAGCATTTGCTTTTAAAAAAGTAGAAAATAAGTCGGGTCAAACGAGGTCATCTCTTTCAGCTTAATCAGATGTTATAGAATTGAAATTAACTCTAAAAATAAAGTAGTATTAAATTATTTTGAGAAAAAACTTTACCATCCTTTATAATTCTATACAATTTAATAGATTAGTCACTACAATTATACGCAGAAATGTTAACTCAAGAAAAATATTTCATCCAATCTTTATTATAAACAAAATTGATTTTTTAGATATATTAAATGATTAATGTAATTAAACTACATTTTTTTTTTTGACAAAAATTAAACTACATTATTGTTTAAATATATTAATTATTTGATGTATATAAAAAAATGGTTTTTGTTTATACTCTCTCCGTCCCTTTTTATAAGACTCTTTTTGACAAAATTTCACTATTCACTTATCTTATTTTGACCGTATACATAGATGTAAATATTAGCATATAAGATCTTGTTTGATTTGTTTTGATGATTACTTTCAAAATATCAAATTTTTATAATTTTTACTATTAAATAATTAAAGATATTTATGATCAAAATTGTACATTAGCGTACGTATATTGGTTAAAAGAGATCTTATATTTAAGGATGGAGGGAGTAATAGGTTAGAGGGTACTCCCTCCGGTCCTGAATATAATTTTTTTTTACTTTTTAAGTTCATGGAATGATGGATGGATGTAGTCTATATTATGAACCAAATACATTAATTATTCTATGAATCTAAAAAGTAAAAATTCTTTTATATTTAAGATCGTATTAAATAATGATACTATCATGCCAATGCATCCCAATCTGGTCTCTGACATTATTGGAATAGATGTGTACTATATTCGGATTCAGATACATACGCGCGCGTACTTTTTACCGCTAACTCTTGCAAATGCCGACATAAGGGAAAGGGGAATTTTAGATTAAGCCAAAATATATAAATGCAGATTAGTATTATGGAGGGAAAAAAGTTACACAAAAAAAGTGTTTGGGGTAAAACTATGAAGGAAAAAAAACACACACTAATCAATATGGGGGTAGAATTGGTAACATGAACGTAACTTATGATAAATGTTAACATTGATTATCTAAGATAGTGAAGCACCAGGTTAATATGGAAGAAGAAAACTATAAAATGTATTCTTTTTGTTTGTGCAATAAAAAAAAAAACTTAACAAATATTAGTTGGTTGTGGTAATTGGTGCTGAATTTAATAGAGATAACTACAATTTGATTTCTGCAATTGTGTTTGGAGAAAATTGAAATTATTTGATGTTAGAATTTGTCTCGAACTCTAGACTATTAGGGTTCCTTCTTTTAAGAACTAAATGGTGAAAAAAAAAATATAAATTTTACTAATGAAAAGAATAAAACAAATTAACAAAATACAACCATTATTTATATTATTTTGTACGAAAAGGACAAAGCCTAAAACATTTTTCTAATTGACAGTGACACAAAACATGAAATGGGATTCCTAATATTCTTTGGGTGGGGTAATACAATTTGATCCACATTGCACCCTGCTTAAATAACAATAATAATACATGTTCCATAGATAATTATGATAGTATAATTATAATACGAGGTTTAGAAAATAAACAAATCAATCAAATCTAGCCCAAACATGAGCTCCAAGATGGTTGGGCCAATCCTCAACACCAACATTGTCTGGGCCAACACCCGAAATTCGTTTAGATTGAAGACGAATACCATTAATTTTCGGGCTTGGGCTTCTGGTATTCGGATGAGCCGCACTGGCCCCACCCGAGCCAGATGAGTCATAGCCCAGCCCACTTGGTGGACTCCTCAACGATGAGTTCCAATAAGACCCAAACGAAGCCCGATGATGCTTTAACGGGCCTTGACTCCGAATCTTTGCCTTTGCAGATTGTGTTGGAGCCATATAGCTAGGTACACCTCCACTATGATGTCGTTGGTGGTGTTTAGCAATTGGGCTTAAATCATGAAATTCTTGGTTCATTAGGCTCTTGTTTGCATGAATTGAGTCTCTTGGTACAACCATGTCCATTTCAACTGTTTTTTCTTCTGACATGTCATCTGTTGGTGTATATGGTGGGGTACCAAGTGGGCCCAACCCTAAAGGCCTAACATTGTTTGATTGTGATAACATCCAACGTTCCAACCAATTCCAATCCAATTGTGCTCTTTCTTGCTCATTGCCATAACTTTCAATATCATCAACACTTGGGTCTATTTGCAAATATTGTTTTTGTTGTTGCTGCAAAGAAAATCATAATTTGTTTCAGACTAACAATTAAAAATTCACACAAAATGGAGGGATTGAGGTCTAAATTCCAGAGTGTCCAATCCAACAATTTTAACATTTTCTATCGGTCGAATTGAAATTTATGAACACAAAATGAAGTTTCTAAGGGAAAAAAGAAAAAGAATAACGTAACTTGTAAGAAAAAATGAAGAACCTGTTGGTTAAAAGTGTAAGGAAGAGCTTTGTCCTTATTCATTGTAGTTCTATTTTTTCTGAAATCATTTTCCTTAACTTTGTGGCTACTTTGATAACTACTTCTGTCAAACATTGTCATAGGATGCTGTTCCTCTGATGACCTATGATGTTTCTCATGAGTCAATTGGAGTCTGCGAGCTCTTACTCTTCCTTGTACCCTTACCAATGCTTGCATGCATCGCATTGTCATTTGTGCTTGCTTCCTCACATTATGTCCCCTCACAAGTGCTTGCAGCCTCACCAATCCCTTCAACGCACGCAGTGCACGTCGAGCCTACACATAATTCAATGTAACCACAAGTGTTAGTGGAGATGAGATCAAATATTATGTCAAATTACTTGGCCTAACTAGGAAATCAATTACTTGCACTTTTCAAGTGATCAATAATTAAGCACTGACATAGACACTTAACACAACACTAACACATAAAGACTGTGTTTCGATTATTTAATAGCTAAACCGTACGACGAATACAACTAGTATTTGCCGTTTAAGTTTACAATTACTACTATGCTACATATGATATGATAAAATTCAATGTGGACTTTAATGTTCCAAGCAGTTAAAACCGATTATACACATCAAGTGTCATTCACTCATTCATATGTTATTAATACATGTAACTAAAAGTTTGAAGTAGGTATGACATATTTAAGGACCATACTGAACCACTGAACTAATATGATATTGTTAGACTATGAGTATTAAATAATGATCAACAACTTTACCAAAACAGATAAAAGAAGACTTACTAGGTAACCTCTATAGTATGACTGAATGAGTATTGCTGCCTTTTCTTCCTTATAGTTACGTCCATAACCTGCCAATCTCACAACTCTAGCTGCTGCTTGAGCTGCGGTCACTGCAGCTTCAGCTGCTGCTGCTGTTGCTACTGCATAGGCAATTGCATGATTTCTTTCATCTGTCATTGGTGTTGATGTGGTACTTCCTTCATTGGTGATATCTGGTGAACTATATGCAGGAAAATGCTCCAAAGATACCTCTTCTGCTGCTTCATGCTGCCAATTCTCTTCCTTTTCCTTCTGAAAGTGGAAAAAAGAAAAGATTAAGCCCTTGTTTCAATAAACAACTTAATTAAGTGTCTATAGTACAAACCCTTATCGTACAAGTCTTTATATATAAGCTAGTTCAATAACAAAAAATCAAATAAAGTCAAATTATTTTCATAAGCTATTTTGAAAAACGTATGGAAATAAGATGAAAACAACTTATGAGGATGTGTTTAGAATTTAGATCGACTTATTTGACTTTATCTACTAATGTAAGTAGTTTTGAGATTTTTTGAGATAGTGTTATGATCTTTCTTCTTATCTTCTTTTTTAGGAGGCTTCTCTACTCTCGAAATAGAGTAATACTATTTTTTTAACCGTTACAGATAGTTTATGAAGACAATTTAAGATTTGGTCATAAGCCGAATTAGCTTATTCTCATAAGTTCTCTATGATAGCTTATGAAAACAACTTATAATATAACTTATATCAAAATAGTGACTTTATATTTTTATTTTTTTATTTTTCTAAATATAGCTTATACATATATAAACATTTACTTAAGTTGCTTATCCAATAATGTCCTGAAAATGCCATGTTATTTTCATATAGCTCACACGAAGAGTCTTGCAAGTTACAAATACTTGTACTGGTAAACAATATCAAATGTACCAAACCAAATAAATAGTTCCTAACTCATAATTAGCCTCTTAATTAGCAATCAATTGGAAAGTTATCGAATAATCAAGTAATTAACCAGCTAGATGGATCTGTTAAAAACATGATGGAGATCTAACATATGGGAAACACATGATGATCAAGATGAATGATGTGATGTGTTAGGTTGTATGATAAGTATGTGACAGAAACAAATACTAACAAAATTATGTGATACAAGTTGAGTTCACATGATAGGGGACCATGTATATTGTATAATTACATACTGTATTGGGTTGTTGGTCCTAAAGGCAAGGTAGATTCATCCTTTATGTGGTTCCATAAAAGACAACAACCACAACTAAAAAAGTTCATTTACTGTACCTATATGGAGGAGATGTTTTCCTTTAATGCCAAAGGTGCACTCATATAATAACTATAGCGTTACTTATACTGCAGGTAAGCAATATTTGTTTTCTTTTGGTTTTTTAGAGATTGAACAAATTAAATGTCATGCATTCATGACTAATTCAACATCATCTTCGTTATCGGGAAAAAATTCTAGTCCCACATAGTAGTTTATAAAGAGTGACATCTTTCATCTTAAACGGTCAGTTTTGTAAAAACAAGTTAAATTCAATATAAAAAACTAATAATCACTATGAGTTGGTGGTTAATCACTAATTAATTACTCTTGGGTTTTAAGTGCGAAATATTATGTCTCGCATCCACTATGAATGAGAATAATGTTGGATATTTATCAGACGTGACACATCTATCTTTCTTGTCCTCTCAGAGGATTGACCCGTTGTTTCTTCCGATGCTACCCTGGTGGTGAAAACCGGAAAAAAAATCTATATTTTTAAAACAAATGCCATTGCCAGCCAATAATGAATTTCATTAATGTTAAAATCATTTTGATGCAAAAAATCACTTAGTAATGTGCAAGTGATTGAAGAAATAAAATGGATGTTCTAAAAGAACTTTTAATTCTAAAATGAGTACTTAATCAAAATGGAAAATCATAATTTAGTGACAAAGTTTTTGAAAACAAGTAAAGAAAAAAAGGTAACGTAACATGTCGGTAATAAAGAACATAGGAGGAATACCTTGTTCTCCGGCACCGGCGAGTCCTTAGAAGAAGACTTGAAAACTTTCTTCACCGATGAGAACCAACTGCTTCCTTTCTTACCCATCTAGAGAAAAGACTCTGTCACTTTACAGCCACCACAGTCATCATCATCACATGAAATGCATCAACAATTGAAACACCATGTTAGAGTTTTATTAAGAATTGGATAAGATTATTACCTTGTCTTTTCTCATTCAAATACGTTAGAAAGAGAATGTTTATGTATCTAAAGTTAGGGAGATAGATGAGTGGCGAAACATGTATATATATACCTTAGTTTCTGAGATGAATGATTATAAGTTGGTGGTGGTACTTTATGTGTTGTATAAGGCTGTAGCATTTTTGAGATTCATCATGGGACAATAATGTTTGGTCATTTAGCAAAATGAGAAAGTTGTTAAAAGCTAGTTGCTTACCTCAAAAATAAAAAATGCAAGATTGTTGCAAGAAGAGAAGAAAGAGATAGTGATGAGTGAGTGAGGATACCGTGACAGAGCAGTAGTTCGTGTGTGAATATAATATGGTCAGAGAGACAGATGACTTGGTAATAAATAACTCTCATCGGTGGTGTGGTGTGGTACAAAATACAAATACAATCCGTATACTTACAAAATAGTTTTAACATTATGATTCACAAGTACCTTTCATTCTTTTACGGTTTTGGATTTCCCGCTGTTACATCGGTCCTAACATATCGAGACCGTCCAATTTTAAATCAACTATTAAAATTGTTTCTATTTAATTTTATCGTATACAATTTGAACCGTTCGATTTTAAATCGACGACTACTATCTATTGATGTGACACACCGTGTGTTCTTGCTACTGTAGGCGGCGACAATGATCCCTCTTTAACATTTTAACATAGCAATAGCATTGCTCCTAATAAAATTAAAACACCAATTATCATTGAAATGTTCAAAACAAAATTGTTACAAATATGCAGTACGAAGTTTTTACTACCAATAGCGATGACTAGTCTCCGGGGACCATGTGGGCCAGACAAAGTGAGTTCTCTCCTCCCAAGTCCCAACCAAACTATTTCTGCAATGGCTATGAACCCTTCAGATTTCCTTTTGGATCTTGCAAGTGGTCTCTACACTGATGAAATGAATCATGATGACCATACAATGATACAATAGACAAACAAAAATTGATTTCAGCATTTAAAAGCAACTTTGAAACACAGTCCAAACCATAACATGAAGAAATCAATGACAATGAGACAAGTCAAGGTGGATTTCAAGAGACAGGTTCTGGAAAATGGCCTACTAGTTGGTCACAACAATTCTTTGTATTGTTAAGAAGAGATGTCAAAGAGAGAAAGTATGAATCATTCTCTGGCTTGTGGATTGGTCAAGTCCTTGTGGTTGGACTTATTTCACGATTACTTTGGTATAAATCTGATATGTCACACTTGCAAGATCAGGTAACAATTTCAAACAATAAAGGATTAATAAAAACTTGTTTCCATGTTTGAGTGCCAAAATAGTGTGGTTTATGTGTTATTGTTGTCTGAATTTAAAAGAGTATAATAATTGGATTGTGTTAATGTTGGAATGAGAATTAGAATAAGAGTGAGAAGGTTATAAATTGTAGTTTCAGTTGGAGTTTTTAACTCCATCAAGGTTTTATATTGCGATTGTGGTAATAGTTGTGGTCGTGTCGCAATTCTTGATATTGCATAGAAGTGCGACGAAATGCAACTGATCCATCCTCAACTTTGATTGTGACTAGATTGAAAACCATGCGAAAGCAGCCTAGATTGTGGTCATGGACTTTTAATTAAAACCTTGCCCTCACAAGGAATTCGCCGAAAATCGTTTTTCATAAAATGGCTTGCAACCACGATTTGTGATGTGACATCATGAATGTTTCGATGTCTTTGTGACTTCAATAAATCTACATCGGCTATATTTGACTGCATTTCTTCATAATAATGACATGAAATGCCGCAAGCTTTAGTGTTCACTATTGACTTAGCTAATTATCAGGTATTATTCATAGTTACCAATAAGTGGATAGGTCATTTGAACAAAATATTTAATCTGAACTGAAGTATTTAAGTACAAGATATAAATTATAAACCATAAATTTTCACTAATAACAAAAAAGGAACTGCATCCACGATTGACCAAACTTCATTACCAAACATCATATGTTCATCCATTGCATTTCTTCATATTTTTACACTTTTAAGCCAAGGTATCTCTATTCTAACACTAATGATCATAATTCATCTCAACTTTCCTTGCAGATTGGACTACTATTCTTCATGACAGGCCTTTGGGGATGTTTCCCTCTCTTCCAAGCAATCTTCACCTTTCCACAAGAACTAATGATGCTAGAAAAAGAAAGATCCTCAGGAATGTATAGACTCTCCTCTTACTTCATTTCAAGAATGGTAGCTGACCTACCAATAGAACTAGTCGTCTAGTCCTCCCCACAATTTTCCTTCTCATAAGTCATAACATATTTCATGGGAGGACTCAAAGCAACAATGATAAAATTTATTCAAACACTTTTTAAGTACAAACTTTACGTATAACTCTTTTATTAATACAAAAACCATCGGGTCTCAAACTTATTTTCCATGTATTATATTGTCTCTCCTTTTTATTTTCATCGTCTTAAAATAATGTTTGAGCTTACACTTTTACAAGGACGAGAAACTCAATTGATAGGCGCACAAATATCTTATTATTCGTGTCCCAACCCAAATTCAAACTCGACTAGCGTAATGTTAAATTTAATCGTCATAATTCTTGATTGAAAGAAGTAAACATTAATTAAAAATAAATTTCATATCATTATATATTTATCATACAGTTGAATTTTATTAAATATTACATTACAAACTCAATTTGCTATACTATAAACTCATCACTATATAATAAAAAGTAGTAATGGCACATCTTAGATTTGGCTATTCACCAAAATATAAAACTTTAGAAATTCATAGCGGCACTTATTAGACCATTTTGTTACTAATTGAAATTGAATGCTAATGCTAAATGGGAATAAATACGTAAATATAGATTTTATTAACAACTTGTCGTTGTAGTATAGTGGTAAGTATTCCCGCCTGTCACGCGGGTGACCCGGGTTCGATCCCCGGCAACGGCGAATTTTTTCTCATTTTTGCTAAAAAATTCATTCGCAAATCAAATTCGATTTGAGATTCACTGCGGTTGTAACACACGCAGCTAACCAATATCGATCGTCCGATCAAAACCCTATCAAAACCTGATCAAAAATAGAAAAAACGTGAATCGTATGATTCTGATCAAGCGGTAGGAACCACATGACCTCATCAAATAGTACGTGACTGCAAATGCAGTAATCCAGATTCCAAAATGACTCGTCATTGAATGAGTCACCAATACTACTTATACGCACACACTCCCTTGCCTTGCCTTTCCCCTATTCATCTTCGAAAATCCAAATTTCACATTTCACTGACTCGTTGCTCTCACTCACTGAGTCATCATGTTTCAACCACCAACCCCCACCACCACCAACAACAACCAGGTCAGTTTCTCTATGCATTTTTCTCTCTTACTTCCTTTCCACCATACCAATGTTTCACTAACCATACAGCTTTCGCAATTTTTTTTCGTTAACTTTTTTTCGGTTCAAAATCTCATGTTTTCGATACTAAAGGGTTTGAAAGGGTTATGAAATTATTAATCGGTGAATTTTGTTCGGAAATAGCGATTTTAGTCACTTTGTAACAAATTTAGGGCATATCGCTATTCCTCGTGTATGGTAATTTAACATGAAAAATTAAATTATCGTAATATAACCTACATTTTTTTTTCACTCACATTGGAGCTGTTATGTCATTTTGCATGTTAGAGAGGGATATTTTATGATATAGATTTGGTTTCTAGTGTTATTGTAGAAATTTTACGCGGGTTGAGTCTAACAGAAGGGGCTAAATTGCGCGGGAATGAAATACGTAACTTAATCTTATTAGTATTATTGAATATTGATTTATTATGCTACTTAAGATGCATACAATCTATGTGTGTATCGTATAATTTGATGCCTTCTTTGCTTTCTTTGAAATTTGAGATGGTTTTAACTTTTAATGATCATTATAGAAGTGCTTTTCAAGAAGCAATTAAATTATAAAGTACAAAACGTTAGTTGGTTGAAAGGTGATTGGCGATGAACTTGATAGGAAAGACTGTGGTTCGATCCCCTGCAAGGCGGAACTGCGATTGAGAGGGGATTGAAACCACTTGATGTTAGAACTCGCCTTGAACTCTGGACTACTTGGGCCTCATTCCACCTAGGAACTAGAGGGTGAAAGCAAAAAAAAAATTATTAAGTAAAAGTAGAAATGAAATAAGAAATTTGTACATGCATGTTAATAAAATATCAATAGACGATTCTATGTGTTTAAACTAGGGTTGCTCATTTTAACCGGTTTGATGGTTTATCCATAAATAGATTTAGACAGGTTTTTAAAAACCGGACAGTTTTAATTTGGGTTTTCAACTGGCCCATTTTTAACTCGTTGGGTACCCATAACCAGTTGGCAGATGAGTAAAACCGATCACAGATGATCCAAATTCCAAAGTCCAAACCCAACAAAATTCAGAATCGTGACTTCCCTTTGATGCAAACCTACATTCCAAATTACTGAATTGTGATTTTCTAATTTTTAGAGATTGCTTCCAACAACGATGATAGATCCTTCGCTATACTTCAACTATGCCTCACAGTTTTTTCCACTAACAGTGATAGAACCTTCAGTATGCTTCAATTCGGTCATCCATTTTATCTCATTGTTTCTCTCTTGCTCCGTTTCAATTCAATGCTGCATTTTAACTATTATTATCCTAATTGATTCGGATTCAAAAAAAAATCCTAATTGATTTGGATTTTTACCATTTGAGATCTGAGTTTTAATTTTAACCTACGATGAATGAGATAATAGTGTGATAACGATGATACTCGATTAATGGTGTTCTTTGTTGGAGTTGTATTTTAAATAATTCATTTCGTGACAAGTGGTTGTTGATTGGTTATGGATTGGTTTTATGGACAATCCAACCATGAGCAACCCTATTTTAAACCTCCAAACCTCACCTTTATTAAAGACGGGACACTGTTCATTCGATTGGGGGTGGACATGCTTTTTAGAAAATCATCCTGCTTAAGTAGTAGTACCTAGTAATTATTTATTTTTTTACGTGAGCAAATATTATCTGTATTTATTATGTGAGTGAATAAGTTCTTCTCTTGTGCAGCATTTGGTTCATTCAACGGCATTGTCTGTCCAAGGGACCTCAGCATTGGTACCATTGGATTTGATTGAAAACTCCACCGACACAAAGGACGATGTGAAAAATGAAGAATTTACAAAAGCAGAAATAATCATCCGGCAGTCCCAGGTTAATTATGTTTTAATTTTTTTTTATAAACAGAAAATGTTGCTTCTGTGCAATGTGTGCATGTGTATATAACTCTGTTATTGATCTTGGCTGCGCCGGTCGATATCTCGGCGTTCCGCGCCAAATTTGTCATCGCCGCATCAGGGTGGTGCGGTGCACCGCGTTAGGGTGGACCGGCCATTCTGGCCGAGATATCGGCCGAGTTTTTGGTTCGGTGCGGTGTCAGTTCAGACTTGGCGCGGCGATTTACTAATGTTAGTAAAAAAAATCTATTTTACCCTTATTATATAAACGTTAGGAGGGGTAGTTTTGGGTTTTGCATACTCAAGTCCCAAACTCGATACAAAACTACGACAAACCATCAACCCCTAAAATCTAATCATTCATTCTCAGCCTCCATCGCCGCTCAGCTCTCAATTCTCACGCTCTGTTTCTTCACTCAGCTTCCATCCCTAGAATTTGGTTTTTATTTTGGTATTTTGTAGTACTAAATATTTATTGCTCTAAGACTTGATGAAATTTGAGTTCTTATTTTGATATTTGGTAGTATTAAATATTTATTAATTCGGCGAGCCGCGCCGAATTCCGAGATTGATAACTATGGTATATAATATGTAGAGATATTGTTTTGTTAAGTTTCTGGATTTCAAATGTGTGATTATGATTTGTACAATATTAACTGTGCCTAAATAATATTTGTAGACACTACAAGAAGATCTACATACGCTTGGGTTGAAAATTAAGCAGCATGAGGATAGAGTGAGTCTTTTGAACACTGAAAAAATCAAATTAGATGAGTCCATTCTTCATTTGCAAGGTAAATTTGTTTGTACTTTTTAAGGTCACTTTTCTTCTTTGTTTGGCAAGTGAAGTAGAAGCTACTTATCATGAAAAATATTGACAATTCGGTTATGTAATGTGCGTTCAGGGAGTGCCCTGATATTTAGGGTGCTCTGTGCAAACTGAAATAATGATTTCCCTATCTCACTAATTATTTGAATATTATTCTTCAAAGAGTAGAGAATTGCTAAACTTTTTTTGTTTCGAGGGCACGTTATGAATGTCATTGAGATTTGAAAGTGAGAATATAATTTATTTTGTATTAGTCCTAGTATAAAAAAATGGCCCAACAACACTTCATGAATTTAGAATTGGAGGTTGAGATTGGCCGACCCCAAAATCTAAGACAGGGCATTGTTAATATGTTTCGGTATGCATCGACTGAAAATTGAAGTGCATGTATCTAGTGTTAACTATCTCTTCAATTTTATTTTAGATGAAATGATCTTTTGTTCAATTTTCTGTAATAGTCAACAAAAGTAGGTGTCATTTATGTTTTTCCTTTCTTAATCATAGTTGCTATTGGGAAATCCAACTCTTCAAGTACAACCAAGATTGGTAATGCTGAGGATCCCCACATTACAACTGAGGAGGAGGTAAATAAACAGATATTGCAGCATGAAACATCTGGTGCTGGTATTTTGTGCCAGGTGAAGACTCGTCATGGAGCACAGGCTTCTCTTCTTACACTAACAAAGGATGTAGTAGGTATTGTTGCTATGCTGGGAAAAGTTGAGGATGACAATCTTAGCAGGTGCTTTTTGTATATATGTTTTCTTTTTGGCTTGCGAAATCATGCAGTTGTTTCAATCTTGTAATAGCTTCTTTGTTTCCTCGGTCTCTATCACATTATCCTTAAGAAAGATGATTTAATTTTTCTTCTTCGTTAATATCTATGAAATGTTTATACATACATATAGTTTCATTCTACTCATTTGGAATGCAGACTTTTCTCGGAGTATCTTGGAGTGGAGACTATGCTGGCAATTGTTTGTAAAACATATGAAGGAGTCAAAGCTCTTGAAATGTATGATAAGGAAGGCTGCATAAATAAAAGTGTTGGTCTTCATGGGCTAGGTAACAGTATTGGAAGGCCTTTGGATGGTCGATTTCTAGTGATATGTCTTGAATCTCTAAGGTACGACTACAAGAATCTGAGTTTTGTCTTATATTTGTGGTTGTGGATAAATCAACATTTTTTAACTTTTTCCCCTTTGTTTTAGGCCTTATGCTGGTAAATATGTGGTTGATGACTCGCAACGGAAGCTGGACATTTTAAACCCAAGATTGCCCAACGGGGAGTTACCGGCTGGATTTATTGGGTTTGCTGTGAATATGCTAAATATAGACAACTTTAACCTATTTTGTGTAACACCGAGTGGTTATGGCCTCAGAGAAACTCTGTTTTATAATCTATTTTCTTGTCTGCAAGTATATAAGACAAGGGCTGAAATGATTCGAGCACTTCCTTGTATAAGTGATGGAGCACTTTCTTTAGATGGAGGAATTGTTAGGAGCTGTGGTGTATTTTCCTTGGGCAATAGGTATGAATATGAAAAGCTGATTCATTTATAAATTATGTATTAACTGATTTTCAGTATATTCTGAAAATTATGACAGTCTGATAGCATCCTGGGAATGGAAATAACATCGGTGTTTCCATTTTTGCAAGAAAG
The DNA here is from genome assembly GCA_951804385.1 of Trifolium dubium. Taxonomy (NCBI): domain Eukaryota; kingdom Viridiplantae; phylum Streptophyta; class Magnoliopsida; order Fabales; family Fabaceae; genus Trifolium; species Trifolium dubium. Next base: position 8,878,705 of record OX638076.1, read on the forward strand.
AAGAATAGATTAATGGGAGGATAATCTTTCTTGAAACTGTATCCTGTAGAAATCTTTTCCTTAATCTCTCAAGAGGTGGTTTTTCTAGATTAACTGCAGTTTACTGGAACAACTATAACTTGTTTTTTGTTGTATTTTGTTTCCTGATGAGTACAATCATCAAATATGTGAACTGAAAAATAAACTGTGGGGGCGTGCAGGGAAGATGTTAATGTGAGATTCCCCAGACCAGAAAGATCAGTTGAGCTTGATGAGCACATTGAAACTGAGAGGCAAATGAATGACATCCAATGGAAGAAGGAAAAACTTTTGGACGAATTAAAAAGGGAAAGGACAATGTTGGACGTGGCAAAGTACAATTTCAATAAAAAGAAAAGCGATTTTCTTAAATTTTTGGCTTCAACTTCATCATATGCCACTCAGGTAATCTTTCTGAATATTCAAAGTTTAACCTAGGTGTTTATAAACATCTTTGATAGTTGGTTTTTTATTTTTTGTTTCAACCTTATCTAAGTTGTTTTGACTGTTAGACAATTTAATTGACTTTTAATAATACTTCATGAATTTACTCTATTATTGAGAGAGCTGAAAATCCTCTCGGATTTAGTTTTGTGATAATTATAATTAAAATTATTACCAAACTCTGTAATGGTTATTGACCATTGATTAATCAACAATTGAATTTCTGCTGATGCATGCTTATTACATTATCCAATTACAAGCCTATGCAAAAATCTGGCTCACCTAGTTGTTTCATTTGAGGGGAGCTTTCCAGTAAGATTGCTTCGGTTGAGATTGTGATATAATGGCTGATTCATTCATGGTTTTGCTAAATGTTTGATGAATGGTTTTCAGTAAGTCTTGAATTGTGATATAATTCACCATTGCTAAATTTTTCTTTAATCTAATGACACTATCAGGTTCAGGCTGCTTGCGCACCTCGGTGATGAAATTGATGTTGATGACAAAGTTATGAAGAACATAGCCTGCGGCTAACAACTTATTTTTGTTATTTAGCATATAGCTAATATCCATTTTGTAGACTGTTCTCATTCTGATGAAGGTAAATTTTGGTTAAAAAGAAGGAAGCACATTGAGTTTTTAAAGCTAGATTATTTTCTCAAGTTAAGGCTTCCTTTTTCTTCTCAAATTAGCTTTCAAGACAGTGTATGAGGTTTTACCCTTTCCAGACCAAACATAGTGGGTATAGGACAACCGTTTTCTTGGTTCCTTGTACATGAATTAGTTCGTTCGTTATACTGTTTATGTGGTGAGTGTGTGATTGGAGGCTGCGAATGTTGTAGGTCTTTGTTAAGCTTATGTTCTGCTTGTAGTTCTATAATTTCATTTGACCTTATCTCTCTGTAGAAATTTCAGTTATTCTTTTCAAAAGTTTTTGGAGGACAAATTTCTTTCTCTTTCTGATTAGAGTAGGTTTATGGTTTAATTTTTCAGCGGTAGCTTTAATTTGATAAAAATGGATGAGTTTTTTTGTCTCCATTTTCGTGTTTGCATGATAAAACGATCAGGAATGCAAAACTTCATTATGGATCACATCAACTACTTATCTACGTATTACTCCAACTATGCGATTTGTATCCACAAAAGTATTGTTGGAAACAAGATTCTTCCTCTCTTCTCAAAAGTTTGTTGAGAGGTATTCCATACATAGTTTTCCAATTCTTATGGTGCACTAACCTTCGATAGATTGATAAAGTACCAAGAAGCTGTCCCTACATTTAAAAATATAGATAGATTGAGGATTTACTTGATAGACATAGAAATAGATTAGGGACGTTTATTGAAAAATGTTGCAAGTGTAAGACTTTTCAAAGTAGTAGAACATTCCTCTTTTTGTAGGTTTTTTTTTTATATCCAAATGATAAATTGCTCTTGTCAAGATCGAATTCTGGATTTCCCTTTATTCAACCCATATGTTCCCTAGCTCTTTTTGTTGGTCTTTATTACTCAAGTAGTTAAATAGATTATTAATGTTTATAACAAAGTTTAGGAATGAAAGTAATCTTCTTCTTTTTTTTGTTTAAAAAGTTATTTTAACTAATTAAATAAGATTTTAAATATGTTTACTAACTACCCTCCTTTAGGAATCAATCACTTGCCTATTTTCTCATCATACTACCTCTTCTTTTCACCGATTTCAACATATTAACATCTCCTGATAGAGATAGAAATAGACTATGCTGAATTAAACTTAATTTTTATGATCTAATATTATATATCTAAGAAGTTCAAAGTAGAAGATAGAATGAAAAATGCTTAAAATTAAGTAGTTCACAATTGTTATATTATTTGAACTTAAAAATAACAAGTCTTTGTTAGTGGCAATACATATTTTTTTCTATTTTATATCATAATAACAATGGTTCTCGTTTTTGTCAAAAAAAAACAATGGTTCTCGTCTTCTCGAGGTAATGAGCTATTGATAACTCAAGATAACATGAGCTATTGATAAATCAAGCTAAGAAATCAACAAATTTATGTCCTTCTCAAATTATTATTATTAATATTTTCTTTCACTTTACAAATATTAGTTCAACCGACAAAATAAAATTATTAAGTCCATAATTAAGATTCAAACTCCAATCTCTTTATTTTATGTGTAAATTTTTAATAATTTATATTTTTCTACATAATTTTTTTTACCATCAATTATCCTCTTTAGGCTAAAAGAAAAATCATTTGTCAAAGTAGTATTGTGGTTGTGGTGGGTTTACTCAAAAAAATTATAGACGGTTTATTAGTGGCATGACGTTACACTTTTGACATCAACCACCGTAAAATTGTTCTTGTAAGATAATTCAAGTTGTAGTAAGAGCTGAGAGACATAAATTGTTTAGAGGAAAGTTCAGTGTTAAAATTTTAATAGAAGCATTTATTTTTCCGGTGTAAAAAAAAAAAATCCACCGTATAATCGAAAAAGATAATAAGAACTACAAAGAAAAAAAGCCTCAAAATGTGTTTCATCCCTTCCCGCAAACTCAATAAGACACAAATTGGATTCCAATTCAATTCATCCACACACAACACAAAACAACAACATCACATTCACCATCTTAGAATCAGAAGATAACATAACAAGATTCACTTCTCTCTCATTTCTCTTCAATGTTCTCTCTCTTCATTTCTCTAAACTAAAATCAATAAAAAAAAATTCCCAAATTCTTCTTCAACCTAACAATCAAATCAAATCAAATCGTTTCGATGGCTGCAACTGCTGCGTTTCGATCTAAACATTCAAATTACAAAGAAAAAGCGACTCTTGCTTTATCACAGTTAAGATACTTCGCTTTCAATTACACACACGCCGGTGGTGGTGGTGGTTGTAATTCTCACTCTCCGCCGCGTTCTCCGTTCATCAATACCCCTTATCATTTCACTTCCTTCAAACCCCTTTCTCTCCGCGGCGATTTCATTCATAATCATAAGGGTACTACTACTGCTCGTACCGGTGGTGCAACACCTAATCAAAATGAAAATGAAAATGAAAACCCTAATTATGTTCCTTATGATAGAACTGCTTATAGAGTTCTTGTTAGTTCGTTTGGGGATCCTCCTGAAGTTTGGTCTGGTGGTGGAATTGTTGTTCGTCCCGGGAATTCTGGTTATGATGTTTCTGGTGGTGGTGGTGGTGCTGCTGCTGCTAGTTCCGGTGGTGATTCGGGGAATTCGAAAGACGGGTGTTGGGGTGGGTCTAATTTAGGTGGTAGTTTTCCTACTCCTAAGGAGATTTGTAAAGGGCTTGATAAATTTGTAATTGGACAGGAGAGGGCTAAGAAGGTGTGTGTGTTTGTGTTTGACTCTTTTTTTTTTTTTTTCAATGATTGATTATTGATGAAGATTTTGTTGATGTTAACATTTAACCTAATTGTATTTGTATTTGTAGGTGCTTTCTGTGGCAGTTTATAATCACTATAAGAGAATATTTCATGAAAAGTCCATGTGGTTGGTATATATTACTTCAGCATGTTATTATCTTTTTTTTACTTTGATGCACATGTATTATGTATAGACTTTTTCTTGTTGTTAATGTGAAGTGAAGTGGTTGTCTGTTTTTGTTTAAACTCTTAGATTGTAATTTTAGATACTGTTTTTTTTTTATGTTCTTACTATTTGGAATGTTAGGCCTGCAGGAGATTTAAGCAATGATGCTAAAGCCGATGTTGTTGTTGATGATGATGACGATGAAGTTGAACTTGAGAAAAGCAATATCCTTTTAATGGGGCCAACTGGATCAGGTAAACTAGTTTTTACCTTCTTCAGTCTCGTGTGTATTATGTACTTGCGGTTATTTGTTGTCATTTTTCAGTGTTGTAAGATGTTAATGTGTGATGCTTTGTTCTTTGAATCGCAAATTGTTCTAATGGACTTGGTTGGCTGCCAGTGGTCTAGTTTCATTTAGTTGCACCAGTATGTAAATTGAATTTTGTGCTTAGGCATTGGTTTTTAGTTATACCATGAAATTGTCAATTTTTTGAAACAGACAGGGGAGGCAATAAAGTTTGGGATTTTTGCTTTTTTCCATCATCATTTCTTTGAAAATTTGTTAATGCCTTGTTTCTCCTGGCAACCAGTTTAACTTGTTTTTCTTGATGTTATTTCAAGGACAGGGAAGACATTACTTGCCAAAACCTTGGCTCGGTTTGTAAATGTTCCATTTGTTATTGCAGACGCAACTACGCTCACTCAGGCAAGTTAGAAGGCTCTATTCTTGTTTTCTGATTTATCACATATGTAAATAATGATCAAAACAGTTTGGAATGGGAAGGGGCATGATTTTTTGGTTAGAGTTTTTTTCCTTTCTGGTGGAAGACTTGTAAAATTCCACATAGGGTGTAACTTTCCATTGACATCCTCAAATCTCGTGATTTAAAAAGTGCAGACTGTAGACAACTTATGCAAATTCTAAACAAAAACAAATATATGTGTGTGTGTATATATATATATATATCTATATAGAAACATTTCGTTATCCAGATAAAAAAAGCACTGAAGGTACTTTGGTGGATTGTTTTGTTTCCTTTTCTCAGTGGTTGGAATTTATACGACACATCCATTATGTCTTTTTTGAATTTATATCATTTTCATCTTAATTTATGTTATGTGAAAGCTACATGATTATGTTAGAGGTCTAACTCTAACATTACCTTTTGCAGGCTGGTTATGTTGGAGAAGATGTGGAGTCCATATTATATAAGCTCCTTGCGGTAAATACTTTGAAGAGTGACGACTATGTTATTTTTAGACAATGTAGTAATGTGGTTTTACTATAGACAACCCATACTACAAGACCCATGTTACTGTATCCAATGTTTGAGTTTTTCTTGTTATTTGAATTTGAACAAAAATAAAAGTTTATATAGAAAATTGGATTTGTAATTATTCTGTTTTTTAAGCCTTATCTAATATCCAATTATCCATGACAAATGGCTTTTAGATCTACTTATATGGGGAACATTCACCGGGTTTAAAGGATTTATTGTGTGATTCATTCTTGGAAAGAACATAGAGGTTCAACGATTATAATTTTATGGCTTGAGCGCATCATTGAATGCCAACTTGTACTTATACATGCTATTGCAAATTTTTCTTTGTTTTCTTCTATCTGCTCCCTGCATTTTATTGGTGTTTCTTTCATGAAATCATGAAACTAGCTGCTGTTTGATGAAAGAAATATAAATTAGCAAGCATATCATAACAAATTGTAGTCTGAATCAACATTGCATAAATTTATTTTAGGCTGCAGATTATAATGTGGCAGCTGCACAGCAAGGCATTGTTTACATTGATGAAGTTGACAAGATTACCAAAAAGGTTCCCCATTATTATCTCTATTTTCCCTTTCATCGATGTATCTGTTCACTGTTCTAAATCACTTCTTGACATTTCAGGCTGAGAGCCTTAATATCAGTAGAGATGTCTCTGGTGAAGGTGTTCAGCAGGCATTACTGAAGATGCTTGAGGGAACGGTTAGTTCTATTCATAACTACCAACAACTTGATAACTGAACACTGAATTTTTAGTTTTATGAAATTGCATATAACATTTACAGTGGAACAGGAACAACAAATTCTAACATAGTTAAAGTATGCCTGATTGTCATTTTTATTTTAGTACATTTTGCAGTCCATTAATCATTGTATGTTGATCTCTTGGCATTCTTTCCAATCCAGGTTGTCAATGTTCCTGAGAAGGGAGCTCGAAAGCATCCAAGAGGTGACAATATTCAGGTATGTGTATCAGATATATTCATGTATTTGATATGTTAGGGCAATCGGATGTCGATATTTAAGAATGTTAATTGTTTAAACCTTAGTAAGCTGGACTGATCTTTTTTATTCTTTAAGTTATACTTTGTATGTATGTATCTGAATACTCTGGATTGGTTGAATTTCATTTCTGATATTCTTCTAAATTGTAAAGAGCCGTCTGCAGTTTTCATTTTATTTACATGTGCTGTGCCATCTGTGTCTTTTCACAGATAGACACAAAGAATATACTTTTCATTTGCGGAGGAGCCTTCATTGACTTAGAGAAAACAATTTCAGAAAGGTTGAACAAATCCTTAAAAATTCATAGTAGCAATTTAATAATGTAGTATGTGCAGTGTTTCTGTAACTAGTAAGTTTGTTGATCCCCTATCAGGCGCCAAGATTCTTCTATTGGATTTGGAGCACCTGTACGTGCAAAGATGAGGACCGGAACTGTCACTGAGGCTGCTGTTGCATCATCATTATTAGGAACTGTAAGTTTCATATGACCGATCTTGTAAGGCAAAATTACATCATTGGTCCTTTATCTTTTTTATTTGTAACAAATTGGTCATTTATCTTTCATTTGTAACAAATTGGACCTTTATCTTTTTCATTTGTAACAAATTGGTCCTTTATCTTTTTTTTGTAACAAATTGGTCATTTATCTTTTTCATTTGTAACAAATTGGTCCTTTATCTTATATTATTTTTTACAAATAAGAGGTCCTATGGTGAAAATGTTAGTAAAGATAAAGGACCAATTTGTTACAAAAGAAAAAGATAAAGGACCAATTTGTTACAAAAAAAAGATAAAGGCCCAATTTGTTACAAATGAAAAAGATAAAGGACCAATTTGTTACCAAAAAAAGATAAAGGACCAATTTGTTACAAATGAAAAAGATAAAGGACTAATAGTGTAATTTTGCCATCTTGTAATCATACTGGCTTTTAGTACTAACCAGATAGTTTCAAGTTGGATCTGTACACCATTGAAAATTATTATTTTCTACAGGTTGAAAGCAGCGATCTTATCGCATACGGTTTAATACCTGAATTTGTTGGACGGTTTCCTATTCTTGTCAGCCTGTCAGCTTTAACTGAAAATCAACTCATTCAGGTAGGCTTTATATGTGTAATCATTGAGCTTGGTCAATGGTCACTCAATTTTTTTACATGTAATGCTTTTCTCATTTGGCTGTGTTCACAATTGAATGAAGTAGTGGATTAAATATTTATTTAATGGTAGTGAAATTGAATTGGGGAGGAAGTCAGAGAAGGGACTAGGATTCTCAATGAGCAAAGTTATTCATATCTGGGATTATTTTTTACTTTTTTGTTTTTCCCTTCTTCAGTCAGTTAAAGTCGGCTGTTTACATGTCCCTAAAAGTGCTTTGTTTTTTAACTTTACATGTCATTTTTCTTGTCACCTGATGCCATTAATTTCTATAGGTCCTCACAGAACCAAAGAGTGCTCTAGAGAAGCAATACAAGAAGACGTTCAAAATTAATGGAGTAAGTTTCTAAAAGGCTCCTAATTTCTTGTATAGTTTACTGCTGACAAGTTTTCTCACCAATATCAAACCGGTATCTCGTATCTCTAACTCTAAAAGCTGTTGCGTCCGTTTAAGCATGGGAAGCTACAATATCAACTTAACATTATATCTTGACCCTTAAGCCTAATACATTATGTCTATGGGTTTTTTCACTTATAAATAAACTTATTTCTTGTTTGTTTATGGTAGTTTTAATGATTGAGAATTGAAATTAACCAAATAAAAAGAAGGGTTAATGAGGTAATACCCCCCTGCAAAGTTGGCAAGTTTTGTAATTCTCCCCTGTAAAATTATTTTTTTGGATTACCCCTTGTAAATTTTATTTTTTTTGGATTACCCCCCCCTCCTCTTTTGATTTTTGCTGACGTGGCAGTTGACTTTTGCATGCCACGTCAGCAAAAAGTGAAAAGAGGGGTGTCATCCAAAAATAATAATTTTACAGGGGGTAATCCAAAAAAATAATTTTACCGGGGGTAATACAAAAATAATTTTACAAGGGGAATTTATAAAACTCGTCAACTTTGCAGTGGGGGTATTACCTCATTAACCCTAAAAAGAATAGTGAAATTGGTTGCTTCTTTGCATTTTGAATTGTTGGCAGAGGCATTCTTGAATGGAAATGGCTGTTCTTTCTCACAACAATATGCTGTGCACTTTGTTTTCAGGTGAAACTACATTTTACGGAAAGCGCTCGGAAATCAATTGCAAAAAAAGCAATGTCTAAAAATACTGGTGCTCGGGGCTTACGGGCCATAATAGAGAATGTTTTGGCAGATGCCATGTATGAGGTATGTATTTTTTATTTTATGAGATGAATTGGGACCAGAGAGAGGGTGCTCAATATTGAAGAATTCTTAACATAATAACACAGCGACACCCCAATAAAATATACTATCTCATGGCTGATTAAAATGTCCTTGATGTAGCTGATGTTAGGTGAAACAGAAATTATTTACTTGGCTGAGTTAAACTTTGTGCAGATTCCCGATATCAGAACAGGCGACAATGTTATAGATGGCGTTGTTGTTGATGAAGACTCCATTGAAAATGGAAGTAATGGCTGGGTGAGAGGCGCTAAAATCCTTTATGGTCAAGGTGCATTGGATCGTTATCTTTCCAAGGAGAAGAACGATTCAGAGGTGTGTATAATTTGCTATGACTTAAATGTTGTCTTTTTTATGCTATCTATCAAACCAATTCTAAATAAATCCTAAGCATGTTTGTCTGTTTTCTGTATCCTATAGACGACAACAACGGAGGTTTCTGGTGGAGATCAAGAAGCAGAGACAGAACTTCCTTCCATTGTTGCCAGCATGTAATCAATTGTAGTTTGTTTATCTTTGTACATAATAACTAGTTGATACATTTGATGATAAAATAATATAAAGGGTTAGATTCAGATTGCCCCATGTGGATTGGTGGAAATCAATGTACTATAAGAGTAGTTTCTTCAAGAGTTACCTCCGGTGGCTAAGTTAGTTTCATGAAAGCACAAATCATAGTGAGGTAAACTAAATGTCACATTTGTCTTTAAATGTGAGAATATACCTTATTCATTGATGTAATCTTGGGGCAAAAATGGTGGAAGGAACAAAAATGTATATCATTATGTGATTCCTGTGCGTTCTTTATTTTCTTCAAACTCTTTGGCTATTTGATGTGAGCCACCGTATATATACATCATAACAAATAAATAAATAACTTTTGAGATTCCCATTTTTTTAATAACAAATACTAACAAGTATATATCCATTTTTTAATACTTTTGAGATTTTGTTAAATAATTTTAAAAATAAATAAATAACTTAACAGATGTAATTGTAATTTTGAGAAGAAAATCTAAAAAAGTAAGTTGCATAGTGGGTAGTAAAAGTAAGTTTTGACACACCAATGTTAGATTGTTTGGTAAGGGACTTAAATCATTTGATGTTAGAATTTGTCTCAAATTATATTTGTGAAAGAAAAAAGTAAGACAATTTACATATTTTTAAATTTATCTCATTTTTAAGATAGCAAATAACATTTTCTGGTTCAAAAATAAAATATCAAATATTTTTAATATTTGCACTTTTAAAAAATAAATAAAACGAGTCAATAAATATATTACAATTATTATTTTTAACAAACAATGACTACTTTTATTCATATATTAATATAGGGATTATTTTTATAATCTATAGGAGGCTCTCTATATTTATTTAATGATAAAGTTATTGAACTCCCGTCATAGACATCCAGTCTAGTAAGTATAGTTCTTTTATTAATGTATATGAGTAAAAACACAATTTCATATACTCCCTATATTAGTATTCCTTTTGTTTCAAAATGAACATTGTTTTAACCTTTTGTGTATATATATATATATTAAAGAATACAATTATTATATTAAAAATAATATTAACACTTTTACTTAATTAATTTTACTATATTGACTGATTCGTGTATAAAGTAAGATATTAGAGATAAAATTAAAAAATATTGTATTAAAAATTAAAAATAACAGTCATTTTGTTTAATGATATTCAAAATAACACTCATTTTGAAACAAACGAAGTATATAAATGAAAAGCCCAATAAACAAAACCCTAAGGCTTTGTTTGGGTTGGTGGTATGTGATGGAATGAAATAGAATGGAGTGGTATATTTTTAAGTTCCATTGTTTGGATTTGTAAAAAATGAATGGAGTGGAATGGAACATGAATGGAATCCATTCCATCCAATACCATCCAATTCTTTTATTTTCCTTTCCTCCCAAATTGGGGGGTATCCAATGGAATGGAGTTTTTTTTTTTTTTTAATTCAAACATTTATTTTCCTTTTATATATTGTTTTTCCTCACGTTAATTCTTTTGCTCGGTATGAGAATTGCATTTCCTCATGGTCCATCAATCCTCCTTCATTTCTTCATAGCCAACGTGTTTCTTACTGTGACATGCTTGCTTCTTCTTCTTGTTGGATGTTTACGGTTTACATTTGTTTTATGAAAATTTGCTGTGAGGCAACAATTGAGCTATAATAAACTGACGAAGCATTGCATATAAATATTTTTTCATGTTTTCTATCTAGTGTTCTCAATTAAATTAGCACAGTTTGTTGAAAATTTGGTTAACAAGCTAAATCAAATTATGATGCTGTGTGAAATTTTGATTTGTTTGAATGGTTTAATTGTTGAGTGAGATAAATTTTTAGCAATAATATACATTTTACATAATTGTTGTGCTTTAGAAAAAGGATAAAAATGGAATAACTTTTTTTTAACTTGTTTCATTCCGTCCACTATCCAAACAATGGAATGAAATATTTGTTCCATTCCGCTCCGCTCCATTCCGCTCCATTCCATTTCATTTCATTCTGTTCCGCTCCGTTATATTCCATCAATCCAAAGATAGCCTAACATTTTTGTTATATAAAACCCTCTGCGTAGAAAATGAATTTTTCTGTCGCTCAAACCCTAACATTACAGCGTCGCATCAAGCAGCAAGCAACTTACAACAATGGTGAGTTCGATTGAAACCCTAACGAACATTGATTTTCCGATTGAATTTGTTTTTCATTTTCATTTCCAATTTCGCAGGAAGTCATCAATGCATCAGCAGAAGCAGCCGCTGGAATCCCAAAGAAGAGAACGTTCAAGAAGTTCACATTCAGAGGTGTTGATTTGGAAAATCTCCTTGACATGTCCACTGCTGAACAAGTCAATCTCTTCAATGCTCGTCCTCGTAGAAGGTTCCATAGAGGTCTCGGTAGAATGCCTTTGGCTTTGATCAAAAGGCTTCGCAAATCGGTACCATACTATTTCCATTCTGATCATGTTTACTATCACACATTTTGATTGAGGAATTGTTTCTGTGAATTGTGAATTTCAAATAGCAGTTTAGTCATTAAAATTAAATTATGCAAATGCAAATGTTAGTACCGACACTCCTTGGATTAGACAGTGAATTATATCGTTTTTTTCAAAATTTTATCCATGTTCGTGCTTCATAGAATGTTGGTCAATTAGCACAGACACATACATCGGACACAACACTGGTATTGGCAAAACAAATAGGAAATCAATGATGAAATATAGTCGCAAGTATCACTTGGCTATCTGTACTAAATCTATCACCAGTTGAAATGAATGTTGTATCTTGAATCAATCTCTTTTTGTTAATACTGTATGATAATTTTCTTTGGATTTTATGATCTTTTGGTACCAACAATGTTTACACTTTACAACTCTTTTATTTCACTTTGGATTTCTGTAAGATAATATCTTTGCTGCAATCCTTTCTTGTTTCTTTTTGTTTTTGGATCAAGGATTCATTTGGATACTCATCACCTCATTGGAAGTTCTTTATTGTTATTACTTTTTTTGGATGCGGTTGGGGGTGGCGGTGGGATAAAGTAACAGTACAATAAAAATTGTGGATAAAATATCCTGCTTTGACACCGCCAAGTCGACAGAGATTTTTTATTTGTTGAGAAAATGATATATTTGGATGTAAACTTAAGTGTCGGTTGTGTCGGGCATGCATATTCTGATAAGCGTCTGCCATTATTTCAAATATTTTCAATTTATCTTGATGCTGCAAATACTCTAAGATGCAATTTTTTTGAATCCTGATAGATTTATGCTAAGACATTTTTTTATTGAGAGAATTGTTTTGATGTGTGTTCTTAAATTCTGGTGGTTTGTTTTTTATTTGTGTTGATAATAGAAAATGGAGGCACCATCTGGTGAGAAGCCTGAACCTGTTAGGACCCATCTTCGCAACATGATTATTGTTCCTGAGATGATTGGGAGCGTTATTGGAGTGTACAATGGGAAGACATTTAACCAAGTTGAAATCAAACCAGAGATGATTGGTCATTACCTTGCTGAGTTCTCAATTTCATACAAGCCAGTTAAGCATGGTAGACCCGGTATTGGTGCTACTCACTCCTCCAGGTTCATTCCTCTCAAGTGAATTGTCCTTTTTAGGAGGTCACATTTGTGTTTTGCAGTTTATTTTGTTGGAAGGATCAAACCTAGATGATTTTGTTTCTTATGTTTAGTTCATTTTAATTTGATTGCTTGGTAATGTAAGCAATCTTTTTCAGCAGTATTAGCTGGTTTGTAAGACTTGAAAAGTTTTATCTAAGGTTATTGAAATAGTCATTTAAGTTGAGAGAAAAGTGCGCATATGTTTAGTCTCCCTAATTCTAAAACCAGTTTTTAGTGTCTATATTTTAGAACTTTGGGATTTTTATGATCCCCTCACATTTTTTTTGTTGCGGCATATCATTAACGATATCATAGTGATGCGTCACACATGATTGAATTTTAGCGATGGAATTGGCCCATATAATTTTCATTAAAAATTAACATTTCGTTTGTTAATTGGTTTAAGAGTCAAACTGTAGCTTAAAGAATAGCTATTGATTCTGGTTTTCTTTTTCTGTGAAACATTTAATATTTCAAGTTTAATGTAATATTTAAAATGAAAAAAGGTTAACATATGCCATCCATTGCCACAACTTTATATGCAAACTGGGTTCAGAATGTTCAAAATGAAAAGACTCTTGGGGATGTTATAAAGGAGTTGGCATACAGGAAATACTAAGCCATGCTTTCCCTTGTTTGATATGTAGTTTCATATAATAATAATGGTCGTTACCCTATGACTTTCTCCGATATGTCATTTGTTAATCTTGACAATTGAAGTCATTTGTAAATTGGATTACAGTAGTAGCTAAGATGATTGGAGTTAGTACAAAATTTGTATTTTAAGTAGATGAATATTTTTAGTCAAAAAAAAAGTAGATGAATATTTTGTTGATGAAATTGCAGTTAATAGGAAGTTTTTGGTTTCTAATCTGCAAAAAGGAAATATGGTAGCAGGTTAATATGTATGCATTATCATGTTTTTGGAGTTAGTAGGAAGTGTTTTGTTTCCAGATTTTGGTCAAAAAAAAGCTTTTCAACATGGTCTCGTCACAATTCATTTATGCAACTAATTATTTTTTATGAAATCCAAAAGCACACCCTAGTATTTCCTTGGTTGTGGACTATTCTCCCTCTCTCTACCGATCTTCAATTGGCAATGGCTATTACCATTGAACATATAATTTTGATTCAATAAAACCCACAACACAGGCCAATGTCTTTGTTAGATCTAAAATTGGATATAATAGTTTTTGAATCTAGGATTGGTGGTTTCACATATGAAATTGGTTTTGAAACAAATGGTGAAAACTAAAATATCACTATTTAGAGCTTTTGTATCTGAGATTGATGGTTCTTCGGTGCTGGTAGTAGTGGTAAAGAATGAAGAGGATGAAGATTTGCTAGAATGAAGTGGATGAAGGTGAAGAAGAATAGAGATAGGGGGTGAAGCCATGAAGGGCTTGCAAAAAGGTAAAGTGTCTGATAAATATTAAATGCAACTAACAACTAATGGTATCTATACTATATATAATTGGCACCGATTTTCTAAAAGAAAAAAGTTTTCATGACAATTGTACAAGTGGCACTTTAAAATGATTTCTCATATTACATTCACATTGTACAAGTGACACTTTAAAATAATTTCTCATATTGAATTCACATTTAATTCACACATTAAAATAAAATCGTAAAAGGTAACAATTATGTGTTTGACAAGTCAACTATTTGAATGAATATAAGGCAACAAATCAAGCAAATTAATGAAAAAAAATTAGAAGTTCATCAAATGTTTCCGTTTTTTTAAATGTCAAAATGTCAAATACTATATATAATAAAGGCAAATCTATGGCAATATTATAAATGTAATTTGAAATTCAAAAAACGAAATTAATCAATCCAAACTTAATATAGCTATTTTAATATAGCAATTTAAATGTAATTTGAAATTCAAAAAACGAAATTAATTCATAAGCAATTTTAATATAATCAGTCCAAACTTACCAAAAATCTGATACTCTACCCAAAAAAAAAATTATATATATAATTAGTCTAATAAGGAAATAATTTATAATTGATCAATTATTTGATTTTGAAGTATAAATCATCATTTGTTTCTTTTCCGAGGGGCACCATGCATTATGTCAATGAAAAACACTATAAATAGAGGCAACTATATGCATTCACAAATCACAACCATTGCAATCCAAATTCTATTTTTTTTCATTTCATTTTTCTATTGGAATCTCTTTCATCTCTTTTATTTTTTTCATTATTTATTATTTTATTAATTTATTAATATTAGTATTGTTATTTGTTAAGTCTCAAGGATTTTGAAGTATTTATTTTGATTATAAGAGATTTAACAAAATACATTATTATTATTATTATTGAACAACCAATTTTTTTTTTACTAATTCACTTATATATATATATATATAAGATGATTACATATGCGGCGGTGGATTAGTGTGTATATTTTGATTTTATTTCAGATAAAGATTAGTGGCGCAGTGGATTCAAATTTCAAAGTTCGTTGATTGAATTTAGAGAAAACAATATGAATGGATTTCAATATTTGAATTGAAGAATGAAAGTTATCAAAGAGAATTACATTGTGTTCTAAATTTTTCTATCATGATAGTAATAGAAAAATAAAAGTTTTAATTATACCCTAATAGAAGGAAACGGTGTAACATTTTTCATTATTAAATCAAATTATGTTAATTGACCAAAGACTATTTTTTTGACCAAAGACTATTGTTGCATCCAAATTCGGTATAATGATTGTAACAAATTTTTTAAGCTTTATTTTATAATATAATAGTGTTGGTACTTAACAAGTATTTTCTATGAATTTCAATCTGATAGATAGTGATAAAAGAATATTGTGTTGAGCATCATTATATAGGCAGTGTGAAATTGTAGTTTGTTATGATTTGGATTTCTTTTTTGCTTTCATTGTTACTATTTTTTTAGAATTAAATTTGTTTTCAATTCCAGTTTTAGCATGAAAAATATTAAGAGTTTTTTTTTTTGAACAATTTACTAAGAGTTTTATATATATAATAAATCAAAAAATTTAGCTTCAAATTTTTATCAACTTAAACTCTAAATTATATAATGTTTATATAGTACTGTCATAAAAATACTTTTAGTTAGATAAAAAAAAAAACTCAAACCCAGTTTTTATTTATTTATTTATTTATTTGGTAGAATAATTTATTACTTATATGGGTATAATTGATTCTTACTAAAAAGATATGGGTATAATTGATTTGAAAAATTGTATGTCAAAAACTTTAAGGAAAATGCTATATTTCGCTAGGAATAGCATTACTTTATTATTAATTATTACTACTAATCTCTATCATAATAAAAATCTTTCTACTTTTCTCCTAAAAAACCTAGCACCGAATCACCACCAATGAGACAAAATCAAATAAATGACGTAACGCTGCAAAGGATATATACATCGTGTCTTTCACAATATTATCTCACCAGAAAATTTTCTTTATTCACTATCTCAACAAGAACGGCAATGAAATAATAAAATAATTGGTGCACCCTTAATATTACACAAGTTTTACCTTTAATTTAATAATATAGGATTTGTTTTTTGAAAATAAAAATTGTCCGGAAGGAATATTACATGGAGGGTGGTAAGGTAGACAAGAAATTGAATTTTTTATTTTTTTGGTTATACAAGAAATTGAATTTAGTTATGGGGGATTGGTGTTTTCAATATATAAATTTATATGAGAATGCTTATTATTTTATTTTTTGTTTCATCATGTGTTTTCATTATTTTTTGTTTGTGCTTTTCTATTTTTAGTCCCTATAAATTTTTTTTGTTTTAAATAAGTTCCTGCAAAGTTCAATTTTTTTTCACATTAGTCCCTGCCGTTAACTTCCGTTTCAAAAAAACTTAATGTGAAAATGGGTTGACAAATGACACGAATGAAGTGGACTTTGAACATCAACGAAGGACCAAATTATACCAAAAAAAGTTGATAAATGAGAGACCAAATCCAAAAAACTAATGATCAGTAAAATTTAAGTGTTCATAATAAATCTTAAAATCCCAAATTCAAGTATTCATTTTTTCACATTCCACTCTAAAATCTCTAAATTCCCAATTGAAATCTTCATGGGAATAAGCAACGAAAATCAATATTAAACACATGTCAGATTCAATACAATATTTATTAGACAAGAAGAAAGAATATGTAACATTTGAATTTAAGATTTTAGGACTTACGAACACTTGAATTTTATGGAAGAAAGATTATTAGGTTTTAGGATTTATGAACACTTGATTTTGGTTGTTTATTTCCATGAACACTTCAATTTGAGAATTTAGAGATTTTAAAGTTGAAAGTAAGAAGATGAATACTTAAATTTGGGATTTTAAGGTTTATGAACACTTGAATCTTACTAATTATTGGTTTTTTTTGGATCTGGTCTCTCATTTATCAACTTTTTTTGGATATGATTTGGTCTCTCATTAATGTCACATTCCACATGGGGGGATGGGTAGCTTAACTGGTTAAGCTGACCAGTTGAGTTAAGGGTTAAGGAGCTGGTGGAGGTCCAGAATTTGAATTCTGGCAAAGGAGAAAAAAATTGACAATATACTAACAATACACTAACAACTAACATTTGTCTATAAAAAAAATGTCACAAACCACATATCTATGTCATTTGTCAAATCGTTTGCCACATCAACTTTTTTGAAACAGAAGTTAATGGCAGGGAGCTAAGGGACCAATGTGAAAAAGAATTGAACTTTGCAGAGACTTATTCAAAACAAAAAAAAAACTTATAGGAACTAAAAATAGAAAAGTGCAAATTATAAGGATCAATTAATTGTTTGAACTTTTAAAAATTAGTATATTTTTGTTGTGAAAAACTAACATTAGCTTTTAAGACACATGCGAAGGAGCCCATCCTAAAATATATATATATATATATATATATATATATATATCATTAGAGTACATATGTTAACATGACAGTCTTTTATTATTACTTTTATAATCGCATTTTTTCCCGTGCATCGCACGGGCTCACACACTAGTATAGATAGTTTGGATACCGTTTCATTCAAAAAAAATACAAAGAGGATTAGTATATGTGTTTATTATTAGGGATGTCAACGGGGCGGGGAATGAGCGGATGTTGTTTCCCTGTTCCCCGCCCCCTAAATATTTCGCCGTCCCCGTCCCCGTCACGGGAGAAAATTTCCCTCCATCTCCATCCCCACGGATCTCCACGGTATCTTCGAAGCTCCGCGGATATAAAAATTAAACAAAATTGTTATACATTTTAATCAAAAACACGACAGTAATGTCTTATTTTCTTCCTTTTTCTAAAAAATCTAAATATTTTGTATATCTTTTATTTTTTAAAAATAAAAGTACATTTTGCATCAATAAAAAAAAATGCAAAAACACTTTCTAATATTTCTTTTTGTCAAAAAAATAAATATTTAATTGCACTTTTTGTTACCATGCATAATCATAATCTTTATGACGTATTAATTATATATTATATATATAATTTAAATAATATAATCGGGGTCGGGGAATCCGCGGTGGCGGAGGGACATTCCCCGTTCCCCGCCCCGAATTACCCATGAGGGGATTTTTCTCTCCATCCCCGTCTCCACGGGGAAAAAAATCCGCCACTTCAGATCTCTGTATGGATAATCCCCACGGATAATCCGTTAACAGATACAAATTGACATCCCCATTTATTATCTAAGGTGTATGGTATGAGTATAAGTGAAAAAACCCTATAATTATAGGTATTTTTTGTGGTATGTTGGACAAAAAATCGTGTTGGTCCATACTAGCATTCACCAAAGTAAGATCCGCTCCACATACTTTGATTCATTTAAATAAACTCAAGTAGTATATTTTATTCTCTGTTTAGCTACATAGATTCAAAATCCAAATAATTGGTTGGCGAATGTGAGTATGTTTGTCAGCACATTGAACCTTTAAATTTTGGTAAAATGTGCTGGATAAAGTGCGGTGTAATTGCAATTGTGATGTCATTGTACACACCTTTAAAATCATTATATTGTGGTTGAAGTTGTACATGTCATTGAAACTACAATTAATTATTTGTATATGATGTTGGATAAAATGCCAATTTTATACTCTCTCTGTCCCATTTTAAGTGTCGCAGTTGACAAAATCACACACTTTAAAAAAAGAGTGTAAAATAAAAAGAGATAATATGACTTTTACTAAAATACCCTCTATTTTTATTGGTAGTAGACATTGGAATACTAAAAAGTAGATTTTTGAGTGTACTTTTTCTTTTACCTAAGGATTGCTTTAAGGGATACAATAGTAAAAATTAATGTTATAAATAGTATATGACATTTATTTTGGGACAAACATTTTTGGCAAATATGACATTTATTTTAGAATGGAGGGAGTACATCCAAATAACATTACTCTAAATATAATTTTTTTTAATATTGACCTTTCAATTATTTAGAGAAGAAACAATTACAATCTATAATTCATTCGAAATATGATTAAAATCTGACAAGCAAACAAGTGAAATATCACTGAAATTTAAATTGGAAAATTTTGATACCAACGTACATCGTTGAATATAGTACCTTTAAATGTCATGTTATATTTTGTATTAATTTATATTTAAAAATTTTAGATTTTAAATAAATTTTGTCTAAATAATGCAATAATCAATAATGTAAGTTTTTATTTTTTAATAAAATTTCAATAATGTAAGTTGTGATTTTGTTTTTTTAACTTGAAAGTTGAAACAAAAAAACCAAATTACCTAAATTTTTTTCACCCAAAAAGAAAATTTACCATAAAATCCACAAACCAATAACAAAAAACAACATTGATGAAACTAATTACCGTTGGATTTGATCCATCAAGTATCTAATTTCCAAAATTTAACGGTTCTCCTTTCACTATCTCTCTCTCTCTCTCTATCTTGCTGTTGCACAGAAAAGAGAGAGAAAAAGAAAAGAAAAAAATTTGTTCTTCCTCAGAACAGAGTTTGGTTTTCTCCTTCCTTCTCCTCTTCTCTTTCAATTCTTCTTTTATTTTCTCTTCAAATTTTCCCGGAAAATCAAACGGGAAAATTAAAGAGAGATAGAATTTAGAAAATAACAGAGAATTGGGGGAAGGAAATTTGTGAAAAAAGAGAAATACCCAGATAATTAATTCGGTTAAATTTTCGATTTTGATTAGTGGGTATTTCTCTTTTTGTGATTTTTGATGGAGTTGGATAACATTGAATGTGTTACTTCTTCTGATGGTATGGAAGAAG
This sequence comes from Trifolium dubium, assembly GCA_951804385.1. Classification (NCBI taxonomy): domain Eukaryota; kingdom Viridiplantae; phylum Streptophyta; class Magnoliopsida; order Fabales; family Fabaceae; genus Trifolium; species Trifolium dubium. The sequence continues at coordinate 8,898,761 of OX638076.1, forward strand.
ATGAGATCCATTCACATGAATTTTCTTCCACAAAGCATAGAAATGGTGCCACAAATGTTAATAATATTTTGGGTGGTAACTCTATTACTCCTGCAACTAGTGTTCATGAATTGCTTGAATGTCCTGTTTGTACTAATTCAATGTACCCTCCAATTCATCAGGTTTGATTATTTTTTTTAATTGATTAATTTTCATGATTTTATTTGATTTGGCAGATTTTAGGGTTTGCATGATTTTTTTGGAAATGGTGTTTATTTGAATTGATTTGTCTTTAATATGATTGTGAAATTATGAAAATACTTGTAATTTGTGTTAGTAAGATGTTAGATTGAGGAATGAATTTTCTGCTAATAAGGATGTATAAATTTCATAGTCTGTAATGTGATTAAGGTTGGCTATGTCAAGTTTGGAACATGTGTACATGCTTTGTCTTGGTTGAAATTTTGTTGATAATGTTTGTTGAAACTAATCTATTGAATGTATTTATATGTAAGTATACCTTAATTAATGTTAGGTATGTTAGTACAGATAAATCGCATAGAAATTTTAGGTAGGTAAAGAATGTTACTTATAAAGCACATAAGAACTACTACTAGGATAATAACACGAACATAATAAGCAGACCACCGGCTAAAATATCGATCCCATATTATAGAAAAGAAAAAGACGGGTAGCACACCTGATAAAGGATAAGCAGGTTAAAACTTGTGATTGAAAATATACCCTATTGAACTCAAGCCTAATGCTCTATAGACCAGTAAAGTGAGCCCAACTTTGTATTTGTGAATCTGATTTTGACTTTCAAAACCTTTTCAGTCGTTGATGAACAATCGCGCAATGAAAGATATGATTGCTTGTACCAGATTTCCTTAGCACATAAATTTAAAAAAGAATGTTGATTGCATTACTTCAAAATGGCCTGCCAAATACCAATCATAAATATACTTTTTTTTATCAAAATCATAAATATACATTTTATAATTCAATATAGTTCTTTACCTACAAGTTGACATAAACTTGTGAATTTTTTGTTTTATTATAAAAAGGAATTTTAGCATTTTTTCTTTTCAAAACATTATATCTGTGAATGTGAATATGAATCTGAATTTGTGTGCTATGTTGTTCACTGTATACCGGAAGTGTAATTCAAGCAACATTTCTTATGCTATAACCTAAGAGTTAATATGGAGAGGTTCTTGAAATTAAACAAATTTGATTTAACGACAACACCATTTAGTGCAGTCTGAGAACATCTTTAAATTTGCTGAATGTTGCTTAATATGGGAAAATGAATTGGTTTTTAGTAGATTTGCTGAATTTTATGTCTTGTCTTGGCCCTTCAACTGCTCAGTTGCCAATATTTGTGCGTGCGTGTATAACTTGTGTTAATTTTATCCACACACACGAAATGAAGCCTGTGAAATTTTAACCAATGGATCTGTTCGGTGTTGTATGTTGAAATATATTCATGTCCTAGAAACTTTAGCCAAACATTAATTCCTTAACTTGTGTTAATTTCTTCATTTGAGTTTTGAGAAAGTTGATTTTGTCATAATTTAAGCTGTTAAAAGAGTATATTTGCCGATAAAGGAGGAGAAAATGTGACAATTAGTTTCATTGCAGTGTCACAATGGCCACACACTATGTTCCACATGCAAAACACGGGTGCATAACCGATGTCCCACTTGTAGACAAGAACTCGGAGATATTAGATGTCTAGCACTGGAGAAGGTTGCTGAATCACTTGAGTTACCGTGCAAGTACTACTCCCTCGGTTGTCCTGAAATCTTTCCATACTACAGCAAGCTTAAGCATGAAACAGTATGTAATTTTAGGCCTTATAGTTGTCCTTATGCTGGATCGGAGTGTTCTGTTGTCGGGGATATTCCCTTCCTTGTTGCTCATTTGAGAGATGATCACAAGGTTGACATGCACACTGGATGCACATTCAATCATCGTTATGTGAAATCAAATCCACGTGAAGTAGAGAATGCAACCTGGATGCTCACAGTAAGTGTAACACATTTTTTATCTTATTTTTTCCTTTCACTTTTAGAACCTGGGTTGGGGAGATTGTTTCTTTTTCTCATATATTTGCTGTTACGAAAATTCTCTATAGGGATACAATTTCTGACAGTCACTATTAATAAGGGAACTGATTTATGGTGAAATTCATTCAAAAGTGAACACTTGTTTTGTCACTTCCTTGTATGAGCCTAATTGGATTGACTTATTTGAGCTCATCCATTGGCATAAACACTTGTGAGACTGGTTGAGAGAGCTTATGAAAATAACGTGTTCATAAGTTGTTTTCAGCTTATTTTCATAAGCTCTCTCGAATAGCTTATAATTTGTGTTCATCTGTTTGCCAACTTTATTTTTCTTTGGTAGGTATTTCATTGTTTTGGCCAATACTTCTGCCTTCATTTCGAAGCTTTTCAGCTTGGCATGGCCCCTGTTTACATGGCATTCCTTCGTTTTATGGGCGATGAAAATGATGCTCGGAACTACAGCTATAGCCTGGAAGTTGGGGCCAATGGCAGGAAACTAATTTGGGAGGGTACTCCACGAAGTGTTCGGGATAGCCACCGTAAAGTCAGGGATAGCCATGATGGTCTCATTATTCAAAGAAATATGGCACTATTTTTCTCTGGTGGGGATAGGAAGGAGCTGAAACTTAGAGTCACGGGAAGAATATGGAAGGAACAGAATCAAGAAAATGGAGTTTGCATACCTAATATTTGTAGCTGACATGTTATTTAAGGAGCATTTTTTATTGTTTGTGTGCTTGTTGCAATAGATTAAGGCACTAAAGTGGCGTTGTACTTTTCAGTTTTCTTGAGCTGTGTAATAAACAAGATTTTATTCTTTCAAAATTTGCTTGATCAGAATTTAATACTACTGGAAACTAGAATGTGTATATTTTTATTGGTACATAACTAGAATGTGTATTTTACTCCACACATAGATTGAATTGTAAGATTTGTCCTTGACAAATCAGGGTAATTTAGTTTGTTCAAATTCTAAAAAATGTTTGGAAGAGTGTCATATACACCCCAATATAAATATTGCTTCACTTGCAATTTAAGTCACTACTCCTAATTTTTGAAGAAACACTATTCTATTTTAGGAGCAATTCTGGTGTTTACATAAACCCATGTCTTTCTTTTTTATGAAAATCCCGGACATGTATTAGATCAAGATTTGCTGCATTAATGAATGCACACAGTTACACGCACTTTTCAATCTCAGCCGTTAAATATGAGATTGGGTGGTTAAGATTTAAAACATGTTGAGTTAAAACAATTATAAAACGTTGATTTGAGATCAAACGGCTGAGATTTATTACAGCATGCATTTACTATTGCAGGAAATATGTGTTCACATATATCTTTAAATTAAATCAAACACCATATTATAACATAATAAGACATGTTTGTTCACATTTACTACTGCAGGAAATATGTGCTCACATATATGGCATGTTTGTTAGTCATAAAGAAAACTAGAGAACATTCACAATTAAATTTGTTATGGAGTTGAACACTTGAACTTTATTCAACTTGACTAGTATAGAGATGATATGCTATAAGCCTTTTAACTTCCCATAGCCCTCGTATGCAAGAAGCCAAGAAACAAGTGTTGGAGGAAACAGAATAAAGAAATAGAAGTCATTTTCTTTCTTAGACCTTTTGTGAAATTGCATGAGCTTGAGATTTGAGATGCAAAGTAAGTGGCTTCTTTTTTTTTTGAACAAGCAAGTAAGTGGCTTCTTCTATGTAGAAACTCTTTAAATGGTCTATAGCACAAAATATATCGCATCGTTGGATTAAAAGTTTAAGATATATAGATCATTTATGTAAAAAAATTTAAAAAAATAAAAAATTATTTGATATGTTATTGAGACACATTAATATTTATGATTCAATGAATTTCAACCATGTTGTTGGCGGTCACCTAAGTCTTCTTGCAACAATGTTATAATTTTTTTTTAATTATCTTTGTTTTCAACATCCACAATTTCATAAGCTATAGTTATGACGATTGAAGAGCATTTATATTACTATGTTGTGTTTAAGCATAGATGATGTTTTGATTCTATTACATCTGAAAATTATGTATTTCAGTAAGAAACATTTTGCCTTATTTTTGAAATTTTAGGGGGATTTTACATTGGAGTTATAAATTTAAGGGGTATTTGACTATTAAAATTGTCATGTAATCAACTAACATTCACATCATCAAAATTGACGGAGTTAACAGATCAGAGAGGTATTTGATTGACATCTTTCAATTTCAAAGAAATATTTGTCTATTTCCAAATTTGTAGGGGATATTTGACGAATTTTGAAATTTCATAAAAACATTTAGTATTTCACTCAAATAAATTGTGTTGTCGGTTGTGTAAATTATAAGTTAGTCAATGATTCAGCTAACAACGAAATGATTATGATTTTTCTTTCTTTCCGATGTACCAAAAAAAATGATTATGATTTTTCTTTTGACAAAACAAAATGATTACGATTACTTCTTTCCATTACACTATATAAGAGCTATGTAACCTATGTTCTTCGGGTCATTCAAATGGTATTTATCATCTACTATTTTTCATGCAAATAGAATATTTTGTTTTTTGTCTAGATCAAGATATCTACTGCCGAATGTAGTGATTATGTCTCTCGTTATATTGAAGGCACCTCAAAGAATAGAATAACTGACCCAAAAATTTAAAGTTATTATGTACCTAAGGTATCGATCCCTCGATCATTAATTAAGCAAGGATGAACCCCAGTCAACCGCTCAACTACATCTTCTTCTGAGTTAAATAAATAAATTGAATATTTATGAATTCAAATTCATTATAAAATTATCTAAATAGTATGGAATAGGTCATTCAATCCTTTTTCTTTCTTTCTATGATTCTATCTCCTTTCTAAGTTTTAGAATATTCTATATTTTTTTGACACACTATATTTATACTTTCTAAATTTTGACAGTGATATTTTTAGAATACTTTTTTATAGTTACATTATTCTAATTAGAATAAAATTTTCTACTATTTTAATTTAGAAATTTCAGTGATGCAAATTTTAATTAAATAATTGATGATAACATGAATAATATACCATGATATATAAATTAAAAATTATTCTAAATAATAAATAAATAATAAACAATTAATTTTTTTCTCGTTCTCATGTATTAAATTATGACTCTAGTTGGAGTCATGCATCTCAAACACCATAAACATTACCAACCAACAACATGACACAACCAATATATTATGATGGTTAAATTTAAAAAATAAAATTTATAATAGTAATAAATTATATATGCACTAGATTTTCCCTCATTCTCATGTATTAAATATGACTTTTAGAGCCATATATATATATATCGATCATCAAGTACAACACAACCAACTATATGCATACCACCTATATATTTTTTAAAGAATTTATCCTATCTAAATATCTTTTGTCAAAAAAAAAAAAAGAAATAATTTATCCTCTCTGAATTTTCATGTATTAAATATTTTTTGAAGAATTTTTAACTATCAAACAACTCTTAGATTACTTACCAAAAAAACAAATATTCTTAGATTCGTATATGTCATAGTGATAATATATATTATACATGTTAGAATTAAAATTGTAATTTTTAACACTTACTACATTTATGTATTATGTATCTATTATCTATCAAATAACTTTTTTTTTAATAATCAAATATAAATTTGTAACATTCCATTACTTTTTGGACAAATTATAAATTTTAGCAGTAACTACTATGAATTTACATAAACATCACAAACATTAATTATTTAATTGTTCTCTTATTTCCCTTATATATTCTTTTTTATTTTTTCTCATTTTTTCTTTCAACTTTTTGTTGCACATATCATAAAAATAAAATACATTTGTACAAACTAGGAGTATCTTCTTGATACAAAAAACAAAAATTCCATCTAACTATTTAGTTATTTTGGTCTCAAATCTCTATCTCTATATAATATAATTACGGATGTCTCTCTCTCGATCATCATCCAATGTGGCAAGCAACCAAGTCTTCATATGTCTATGTGGCAAGATTTCAAGGCTTTATGTTTTAAGCAATTAGGCAAGCTAAATATACTCCCTTCGATTCTCTCTAACAACACTTTTCTAATTTTTATATTATTTTACTTAGATTTAGTTAAGAGCTTTAGTAAAAGTAACATGGTTCGATTCTCACCAACGATAAAAAATCTATTTTTATAATATATATTTTTACTTATACTATGTAGGTTTAATTAGGAGTTGTAGCAAAAGGAACATAGTTCAATTCCCACCCACAACAAAAATCTTTTTTTATGATGTACTTTTTTACTTAATTGTTACTAACCATCATTTTTAAAAAGTTACTAATTTCTATAATCTCTATCTCTATCTCTATAATTAGTCAAAAAATCTCTATCTCTATAATATATATTTACGGATGTCTCTCTCATGAACAAAATTTCACGGGACAATCTATAATGAACCAAAATTTATGTGTGTCATTTATGTCTCTCTCACAAACAAAATTTAGTATGAGATACACGGTTTAATTTTTTTTGTTGAGACCGGAGTAACCGCCGCCGAACGCAGTGACTAATCCCTCGCCAGATTGGAGGCACCTCAAAGGGTGGGATAGCTGTCTCATAAATTTAAAGTTGCTCAATACCACACGGTTCGATTTCCACCAACAACTAAAATTATATATTTATGATTATTTTTGAGACAATTTTATGATATTTTATTTTATTGCTTATGAAAAATATTTACACTTATATTAATATACCTGTATTTTTTTTAATTTACACGGGATCAATATTTATAGTAATATATTAATACAAGTGCCTTTTTTCACTATAAGAAAACCTTCATTTTCCAACCAAACTGAGAAAGAGGGGTTGAAGGTTTAGACCCTCAGGAAATATTTTGAAGGTTCAGGCCGTCAAAAAATGAAAAAAACTGTCAACAAATTATGAGAATATTTAAAAATAAATGAAAAATACATACTAGCGGCTTTAGCCGTCGGGAAATTATCGTCCACTGAAATTATTATCCTGAAAGCCTTAGCCGTCGAGATGTTTATACTTTCTGACGGTCCTGACCGTCGACAACATGTAATTTCCGTCGATAAAAGTGTGTCAGAATTAATTAATCTTGATGACGGTTTAGGCCGTCGGGAAGTCATTACGAATAAATATTAATATAGTTGATGGATGGTTACGACGGTATAGACTATCATGAAGTTATTTGTAATTTGCAGACGGCTTGGACAGTCGGGGTGTTCACTGTATTAAACAAAAATAGTATCTCACCATGTTTTTTTTTTGTAATTTTTACAGAATTATATTTTTTTCTACGAATGTTTTAATATGAAACGAAAAACTTTTTTTTATTAGAACTTAAATATTTATACACATATTAATACGGAAAACCTATTTTTTATACTATGACTTATATTTACACTCATATTAATACGAATGTTTTTTGATTTTATAGTTTAAATGATGATCAATATTTATATTCATATATTAATACACGACCTATCTTTTTTGTAATTTCAATGGGGACTAGAAATGAAACATGATATTGTTCAAAACCGGGAACGGGAGATCACTCTCCACCCTATTTTATCTCTTTAAAATTCTTAAATATATATTATTTTTATATTTAAATAATAGAAATATAAAATTAATTTCACAAATAATTGGAAAAATAAAACTATTTGACAAAAATTATATTAATTAACTTAAATTTTAAAAAAAATTAATAACATATACTATAAATTTAAATATTAACCCGTGCATTGCACGGGTCAGTTATACTAGTATAAATAAAAATTGATAAAGAAAATAACTTATTTGATTTATATCAAATTTATTATATCAAATTTTGTTAATCCAAACTCATGAAGTGTGATTGAGCGGTTGGAACTCATCTTCTATTAATCAAAGGTCGAGGGTTCGATCCTTTAAGATGTCTCCAATCCAACGAAAAAAATTTCCAATATCCATAAATACACAATAAAGTATTTATACAACTAGCTACCAGTTCTAGCGAATAAAAATATGGCATCCAACAAAAGAAATTAAATTAAAGTTTATAAGGTGGACTAGAGAGTCTCCAAGCCTTGAGTAATCGGTTGACCTTAAAGATACACAAAAAACAACTCAAAGTAAGAATAGGGTCTAGTTAAGTTTGGAAAATCATGTATATTTTATGTTTTTTAATAATATTTTTATGGTTCTACTATTTTTATAGGAACAAAATAGCATCGCCCTAATGAATATAAAAAAAATAGCCAACAAATAAAAAATTAAACTCAAGGTAAACTATTAACCAAAAAAACAAAGATGAATAAATAAATAAATAAAGGTAAACTATTTCTTATACAAATATCTTATTAAATATTCAATTGAAATATTTAATCATCAATAATGATTTATACGTAGTAATAATTATTATCAAAAACAAAAACGACTTATAACAGTCTAGAAGTCCTAGCTCAATTGACATAAAATGCCGAAATTACTAGGCCGGACGTCTATGACCTAGATTCGAACCCTGGTCACTCCACTTGTGTGTGTGAGTTTATTGGTGGCATTGGCATCTCGTCTATGTACAAAAAAAAACGACTTATAACAATTAATGGTATCTTCATGATGTATTTTTTTAATAAAATTTTAATTTACTTACATTTTTGAAATTTAAAATAATACATAATACAAAATTTTGATTTCATTATTATCCAACCAAAAAAATTTGATTATATTATTATAAAAAAGAAAAAATAATACTGTATTTGATTTATTTGAAATTTTGTTCCTGCATTAAAACCAAAAGTATCTTTAATGTATTTTAATACCTTTTTCAACCCTCCTATCAATATCTGGCTCAAAACCTTAGCATCAACCACCACATACTGTTGGGGGGATGGGTAGTTCAAGTAGTCAGCAAAGGTTAAAGAGCAGGAGGTTTAGGGTTCAAGTTCTGACAAAGGAGAAAAACTAACAATTATATTAATATACTAACAACTAATATTGCTTATAAAAATAAAAATAAACCACTGCATACTGTTTTTTTATCTCAACCAACCATTTCTGCCTACCTTCTCAACTAGTGCATCAACCTGGTCTTCATTTTTCTCATACACCGGTGGCAGTGGAATCAGTGATAGACTGTATTTCACTAAATGGACTCACACTGAAGAGAATACTTAATAAGAAGATCTTTCAAACATAAAAGTATGTAACATAAAAGTATGTAGCACTGAGAAGAAGAATGAAATTGAAGCATGAACTCTTACATATATAAACCAATGTCAAGAAATTGAACCAACTCTCAATAATTGAGACAATATTTGAAGCCAACTTTTATGAGAGGTCACTTCCAATCTTTTTCATCCATTTCTTTCCAACTCAGATTGTTTTCCTGCTGCTGGATCAGTCTCATTTTGCTGTTCATTAGTCACTATGGATCTAATCTGTTAACTCATCACATGTAGCAAGACTTTACCAGTGAACATCATAGAAAGAAGAACACATCAAACATTTGCAGAACTGCAAGCATTAGAATTCCACTCCTACCATATATGTTTATATGTGCTTTTAACATAGCATGCAGAGATTTTAACATTATCAAAGCTTATCATTAGCATAGCAGTTACAAAACAACTAAGCAATAGTAAAACCATTATGGCAGTTACCACATGGCAATACGGCAGCACAACCTTAAAATCCATAAATTGTACCAAATAAAAAAAAGTGTCATATTTATATATCAGCACCACAAAATTAACCAAATGAGAGACACTGATACTGTATAATTATTTGCTTAACATCAGAATAAATGAGAGGAAAAGGCAACTGCTATTATAGAAATCATATTCTGATAGATAAGACATGGTATTCCCACAATTGCTAATACAAAAAAATAGTAGTGACCTAATACAAGTGTCCAATGCTGTAGAAAAACTATGTTGTATGAAAGTTATCATTAGCATAGTCATGAGAGACTATCAGAGAACAATTATGCTTTATGCACACCGATACGACCACCAGTTACTGCATGGCATAATGACCATAAAATCAATAAATTGTACCTAATGAGAACCATATATAAAAAAGCACTGTCAAATTTGTATACCAGCAGAGCACAAATTTTACCATAGTTGATTAAGTGTTACCATAGTTGTTTTAAAAAAAAAAGATTACCATAGTAGAAATGAGAGGAAAGGAAACAACAAATGCCATCATAGGTTATCAAAAATAGAATAAAAAATGCCATCATACAAACACATCGTATAATAGATAAGATAATGATATCCTCAGAACTGCTAATACAAAAAAAAAATGTAGTGATGACATAATAAGAAAACATTAGCTCATGCCCTAAACAGTAACTCATGTCCTAGTAAAACAAAATATTCTATCTGCCTTTCATAAATTGATCAAAAGTATCTAATGTCCTAAATTAAATGGGAACACCTTCCTCCTCAGTTCATTTTACAATTACCTGCTGCAAGAACAATTACCTGCTGCAAGAAAAATAAACAATGCAGCGACCTGAATACAAAACAAAATAGAGAATTTGATAATCAAGCAACAGTTCACCACAAAAACAAAATCCCAAAATAAAACAAAACCCCAAAGCCTCGAGAATACAACTCACCAGTAAATAATACTTATAAAAATTTTATAAGATAAACAAACCAAACTCTTCTACTACGTCGTATCGAAAATACTGAAGGGGTTTCAAGACGGAATAGATCAATACAACATTCAATAGTAAGATAGCATAAAATGGGAAAAATCCTAAATTGCACAATCCTTTCCAACAAATATAATAATTACATGTACACTGATTAGAAAATTTGGTAACATAGGATGATGATCCAAAACAATTTAGCAAAAGAAACTCTAGCATTATACTTCCTCGTCAAAGCATCAATAATTTATTATATGTCTTTATCAAAGCACCATGAAATGGCACCTTCAACCTGTTAGCTGTTCACTTGCTATATTATTTTTAGCCTCTCCTTCGTCTGAACCGTTGTCAGCTTCTGGCAACTCTGATTCAGTAGGAGTGGCCACAGCGTTCTCTGACAATTCAGCAGAAGTGGGAACAACGCTTTCTGACTCGGTTTCCTTATTCCCAAATAGCTTGGAAGTTAATAAAATTCCAGATCCTATTCTTTTTTTAGCAGCTTCTGCTGCCTCAGCCTCCTTAGCCTTAGCTTCAGCTTTCAACCTTTCCTTCTCTTCCATCAGTTTGGCCAAGTCCTCTTCTCTCCCTTCTTTTCTCAACTCTACCTTAACAAACTCTTGGAATTCCTCATCAAATTCAACCCCATTGTCGTCCAACAACATATCAACAATCTGAAGCACATCATCTAACCTTCCTGCGTCACTCAACACCTTCATCATGAACTGATAGCTAGCAACATCCATCTTGAGCTTCTTCACCATTAGGTCAAAGAAAGACTTGGCATCATCAATCTTCCCAACTTTAACCAACCCATCAACCAATCTATTGTAAACAGCCAAGTTAGGCCTCAAGCTCGAATCCACCATTTTCTTAAAATAGCTAGCAGCATCATCAGGCCGATTCTCTTTGAAACAAGTATCCATCAACAAGCCATATGTATACTCATCAGGGTTCACCCCTTTGCCCTCCATTTCTCCATAAACCACCTCAGCTTCCAAAATCAATCCATTATTACACAACTGTTCAATCAAGTTATTAAAGGACAATGTATCGGGCCTGCAACGATACTCACCCATGCTCCTGAAAACCTCAATTGCCTCCTTAAATCTTCCCTCAGCACAATAACCATCCACCATAACATTAAAGCTTCCCAAATTAACAACCAACTTGGCAGGAGGATTATGCTCTCTGATCATCCTATCAAACAACTTCATTGCCTCATCAAACTTTCCATTCTTGGCAAGAGCATCAAGCACCGAACTATAAGCAACATCACTCATCTTCTTCCCCTCTGCAAACACCTCTTGATAACACTCCATAGCTTCATTCTCCATTCCCTTAAGAAAATACCCCTTCATCAAACTCCCTAAAACAACCCCATCTTCCACAACACCCCCAACCTTCCCTTTCAAATCCTCATAAAGCCTTAAAACACCATCCCCATCAGAATTCCTAGCATGACCCAACATCAAATAATGATAAACAAGAGGATCAGGAGCAAAACCTTTATCATCCATTTGATCCTTAATATCCATAGCACGATCAACCTTATTGTTATCAACCAAACCCTTCACAACAATTCTAAACGTAGTCGTAGAAGGATTAACAGGAGCATCATTGATAAACTGTTTGAAATGCTCAAGAGCAGTATCTGGTTTTCTGCAATCAAGATAAGTCTGAAAAATAAGATTGTGAGTAATGATATTAGGAACAACACCTGCCTGTGTGATGAATCGGTGCAGCGAGAGAAGATCCGAATAGCGCGACTGACGGAAGAGCGCGTAGAGCACGGCGTTAATGGTGAAAATTGTTGGACGGCAATTAGAATAAATCGAGTGGCGCGTGTAAAGTGCGGCTTCATCGAGATCGTTTTCGCGAATTAGGGTTAGAATACGGTTATGCAAATTGAGACGGTTACCTGTTAAAGCGGAAACGTGTTCAGGGAGTTTAGGGTTACTGGGATTAAGATAATAAGGAGTTGATTGTGATTTAGGGTTTTGATTGGCTTGTTGTTGGTTGCGATTGAGGGAGGAGAGAGGTGGTTCGATTCGGATTAGTCGCTTGCGACGGCGGCGTTCGGCGGCGGCTTCTTCGGGTGAGGCGAAGGAGAGGAAACGAGGGTAAAGAGAGGAGGGTGATCGGAGTCGGATGTGTCTGTGAGGTTGTGCGACGGCTTTGAGTTGCGTAAGGAATGTGGCTTTGGAGAGTGCCATGGTTTTAGTAAGAGAAGGAAATTAGAGATAGGGTTCAGAGAGGGTTTAGAAGTTTCGATTTTAGAAGATGATGATGATGTGGTGAAATGAAATGAAATGGGCCTATTGGTTATGAAAGGCCCAATAATGAAACTATATATTTCACACTTCATTGTCTTTTTTGGATTGATGAAATAGGGGGATAAAATAGGATGGAAAAAGTTAATGTTTCATTGTTTGAATTTTTTTTTTTTAAATTTGATATTTGGCTCAAGGATCGACTAATTTAAGGGGATTAATCTCACTGTTCATTTGCGGGGGCCTTATTTAAAGCCAAAGTTTTTTTCCTCTGTATGAACTAATCCACCAAAATTGGCACCAGCAGAAATTGAACCTGAAATTGTTTGGATTGTTAAAATGACAATGAAATGAAATAGGGTGTGATGAGTTCCATCATATACGGCTACTTTTCTTCATTTTAGTTTTCCTCTAATTTGGGAGGTACGAGATGGAATCATAAAATACCCAAACAATAGAAATGAAATATTTATTCAATTCCTCCCCGTTTTATTTCATTCAACTTTATTCCGCTTCGCTTCATTTAATTGTATTTCATCAATCCAAACGGAGCCTTAGGTTTATAATAAGGTTATGACTAAGATGCACAAATGAAGTATATCGTGCATAAATTATTGATTATATCATAACGAATACGAATTTTATAAAATTTATTATTAGATTGAAAGTTTATATCGTATAAATCATAATCTATGTAATTTTTTAAAAGAATTGAACATTTTATTTTTGTATTTAAGCTTTCAATAGAATAGATATATTAAGATAATTACACATGAATAAACGATAGACAGGCAACAAGTTGTGCTGCCAAATATTTTTGTATACAAAAATCCAACCTTTGAAAAACTGCATGGCGACTGAACATTACCATGCATGACCCTTTGAACTCATTTCAAAAAGTCTACGGTCTCCGCCCTCCGGTGCTAGAAAACCAAAAGTGTAAAAAACAAACGGTATAAAAATATGTTGATTGTTAGAGCACACTTTTTCATGGTTTGCCCTTTTGCTTAAAGCAACTTTAAGGGATGCTCGTTCTGCTGTAAAATCTTTGACCCACAATCCCACAAGTGGTAAACTCTAGTCAAGTTTACGTAAACATGTTTCCCGCATATCCATTCATATACCATAATATATGTTGGACAAAGTGTCAATCTCCCATTTTATGGGTCAGTCAGAAAGTTCATTAATGCTTCTTATATTTGATATTATTGTTCATCAAAATTAATGGTAAAAATTTAATGGAGCACAGTAAAAAAATTAAATAATTTTCAATTTTTAAAATTTTTGTACGGATAATATGTATAATATAAATTTTAATCTAATAATAAATTATATAGAACTCATTCGTTATAATATAATCAATAACTTGTATAACATGCACAATATACTCGTCAATGTAAATATAAATCGATGGTTGTGCAAATTAACAATCTCAACATACATACAAAAAATTTTATTTTTTTTATTTTTATCACTAATTTAATCTGGTTACATTCAAGATTCGGTAATGACATTAAGTGGTTCCAACTCACTTCCGATCACAATCACGAGAAATTAAACTGTGGTCATCACTACCAAATTCAGCATCAATTGTCACTGAATGAACTAATGATTGGTACATACACACATACAAAATTTATTATTTTTGTCTAACCATCTTTTCATGTTTCGAATTATGGTTGAGCAAATATCCCGCTTGATGAAAGAGAAGTGAAGAGAGAGAATCATACAATTTATTTTGCACAAAACACAACATGAACTCATCATCTTTTACTTATATTTTTGCTTTGGCATTTATAATTATATGTATGAAATGTAAATATAAATATTTTTGTATGTGTATCTAAGCTCTAAAATCTTCTTTATTTTAGACTGAGATATCACTATCATTTTAAAAATAATTATTATAAAAAATATAAAAATGTGTGATGTGATATGTCCTCGTATGGGATATTTTAGGTGCAACTTGAGGTATCATATGAAAACTAAACGGGGGCCTAATACTAACAGAGGACATTTTATGAAAATGATGGAATCGACAAATAGATTTTTGAATTGAACCATAACTATCTGGTTATCAAAGCAAACTCCAAAAGAAAACAGAAATAATAAAATACTCCAAATGAAAACTAAAATAATAGTCTATCTTTTTTTTTGAGTAAAAATAATAGTCTATCTTAGCATATACTCCCTCTATCACGTATTACATTAATGAGAAAAAACAAAAATCATATTTATTAAAAAAAGTTAAATATTCTATCAAAAAAAAGAAAGTTAAATGTAAAGATTGAAAGTATATTTTTTTTTAAAAAGTTGTATAGAAAGATATAACAGTAATTTTTATTGATTTTGTTTGTAGTAAAAGTAAGAAAGAGAGTAAATTTTTTTAAAAAAGATAAATATTTGTGTCTTTTCTCTTATATTTTAGGATAAAAATAATAATTTTTTTTCTTCCTCTAATATTATGGGACGGAGCGAATATACCATAACGGGATAATATGGTTTGTACAACAAAAAAAACAAGATAATATGGTTAATCAGTAAATAATAATAATAATAATAATATGATGAGTAAGTACTTGGGACCTTAGAAAAGTTAATAATATCAACAAGTACACTTTTCTTCAATTTGGTTTTTTTTTTAAACAAACACAATCAACTCACCTTTAAGAATAAAGGATTCAACCACTTTTTTGAAACAAACACTTTTCTTTAATTTGGTTGTAATTATTGTTTATCAATCACTTTGAGCATAAAACAATTAGATATGATTAAATTATAGTCTACTTCCTCCATCCAAAATTATAAAGAAAAAAAAATTGAAACATCATTTTATAGGATTTTTCTTAAAATAAGTTGCATAGAAAAATATAAAATATTTTTTATTGGTTGTTGTTTAATGATGAAAGAAGAGAATAGAAAAATTAAATGAAATTTGTAATTAATTATATAAGAATAAGTGAAATTAATACCTAAAAAGATAAATATTTAGTTTTTTTCTTTTATATGTTAAGATGAAAAAAAAGTGATTTTTTCTTTTATATTTTAGTACGGAACGAGTATAAGCCCCGTTTGTTACAGATTAAAATAACTGATTTTGCCATTAAATAATTTAGAGATTATTTTTTAGAGATTTTATGAAAAATCAGAAGCTATTTTGTGTTTGTTTATCATTAAAAAAATTACCTTTTATAAAAAATTAATCTTGAACTTGTTTGGATGCAACCATATAAAAGTGATTTTGCATCACAAAATTACCTTAAGGCCCTGTTTGGTTCAATCGAGGGGAGGGGAAGGGAGGAGAGGGGAGGGATTTTTAAGAAGGGGAGGGGAGGGGAGGGGAGGGATTTTTAATTATGTTTGACAAAACTATCCTTATTTTTTTTTATTAAAATCCTAAATTATCCTTGTTGAAAAATTAAGTTTTCTACTCATTATATATTTTTTTTGATTATATATATCCATTA
The DNA here is from genome assembly GCA_951804385.1 of Trifolium dubium. NCBI lineage: Eukaryota > Viridiplantae > Streptophyta > Magnoliopsida > Fabales > Fabaceae > Trifolium > Trifolium dubium. Next base: position 8,915,237 of record OX638076.1, read on the forward strand.
AATTTTTTTGACATAGTATATCCATTATAGTTTAATCCTTATTTTGAGTTTATAAGATTAAGGATAAAAAAGTAAATTACTTCTCCCCTCCCCTCCCCTCGTTAAAAAATTGAACCAAACACAAAATGTTTAAATTTCACCTGCCCTCCCCTCCAAAAACCTCGAACCAAACAGGGCCTAAAGTACAATTATCCAAATATAATATATCGTATACAATAAATATTGTAAAATCTCAAGTTTGTTTTTTTTTTCATTATGGTCGTATAATTATATATATATATATATATATGGCTACAAATAAAACAATTTTTAAAATTTTATCTTCTAAAAATAACAAATTAATCCTATAAATTCTAAACAGGATATTATTGGAATATTAAAATAATATTGAAGATATTTTTATCCGAAATTTTTTAACGCTTGTTTTCTCTTTCCTCTAAAAAAAATTACTAATATCAGATTTAGATTTTTAGCCGTTTTTAAATTATTTTCAAATTTTGATTTTTTTTAAAAGCTATAACAAACAAATACTATTTTTTGAAAAGTGATTATTTTTTAAAAATAAATGATTATTTTCTAAAAAAACTATAAAAAAAAACGGCCACATATATATTGTATATAGTTGCAGGCTTGCAGCTGCACCGCACGGTACCACGAGATATACGGTGCACAAGTCAACATAGACTTTAATTAAGGAGTAGTAGGACGGGACCAGCAGCCAGTTGGACGGAAGAAATATTCAAAATCCGATTGTGATATTCTTAAAATCTATTTGTATATATGGTTTGTTGTTGGATTATAAACAACATGAACAGAGGTTAGATTACACGTTACGTTTCTATTCCATCCATCTCCCACATCAGAAACCAAAGAAAGATCTTAATCATCATCAAGATTAATTATATTTTTTGATTTAAATTCATTAGCTCTTCTATCGCACAAGTTATGTTTAACATATACTAACAGGTAATTAATTAAGTATCTCCATATATTCATTCCTTGTTTTCTATTTGTGATTATGCACTTTTTTTAATTAATTTCTCTCCTAAACTATGTCTCTTCTTGTTTTTTCTCCATTTAGCTTAGATTTTTGTCCATTTTAAGCTAAAGCTTAGCAAAGTAGGAAAAAAAGTTGTCAGTTATATTACTATATTTATTGTTCAGACAGAAATAGAGAAGATAGGTCCACAACTTTTTTTGAACCATGAACAATATAATGTTGGTAAAGAGCATTTTGGTGCCTCTACTGGGGCATGTAAGGGGCAATTTAGTCCTTGACACACGTCTTTCTCTATGTTCATGTCTTTACATGTTCTGATATGTAGGAAGTTTCCAACTTAGCCAAACTCTACCGGAACATGTAAGAGGCAAGAGACAACTCAACTGAAGACGTATTGAAAACTACAAAAGACAAATCTGAGGAAACTCTCAATTTAACCAAAAAGTTGGCACATGCTTTCCCAACTTACCCTACATATGTTATTATTTTTTAATTTATAAATTATTACACCAAACATTGTTTATATTGGGATGACGATACATATATAGAGACTTATATAACATAAGGTCATAAAAAATAACGTGGTCAAGCTATACCAAACTTGTATTGTGTCACAATTGACCATCGAATACGACTCTTGCTTATTTTGGTGCATACGAGTAATACTTTGGCTTTTGTATATTTTATTATCCTGTCCTTTTTATTTGGAAAATTAAATTATTTATTTAGCTAAAATTTTGAGCATTCAAACAAATCTAGCCGACTCAATTATACTCACCATGGCTCTATTGGTGAGCCTAAAGACATCCAAGGAGTTGTAGGTTACTATACACTCAAAACAGAACTAATAATAAAGTAGGTGTTTTTGTTTACCAGTGTAGTGTTCCAGATGTATACGACACATTTGTTGTATAATTCTCTATTTATCGGTCTTTGTTCATCTTGTGTGAAAATTTGATTTTTATTAATAATATATACTACTTGCTTAAAAAAGAAACTATATACTCAAAACATATACCTAACAGAAACTACTACTTTATTTCTTTCTTGATATGCTTTGATTTTTTTTTTCTGCAAAGTAAAATATTTATAAGTTTGTGAGTTGTGTGTGACTCATTTATTAACCACTAAGGATAAACATATAAATTCAATTCCAACTCATTGTTTCATGATATATAGCAAATGTGTATTTTATGGCTACAAATCACTTTCACATAATCATATATAAATAACATAGCCAAATCAATGACGGTGAAGTTTGGTACTCTTCAAATTTTCTACTTCTTTATTAGTTCTGTTAATTGTATCAACTTGTATGATGATTTATTTTGTTTATTTATATTGTGTCTTTTGTCAATTGATCTCAAATCACCACTAGTTAATTTTCTATATATATTGCAGATATTGAAATCCAAAATTTGTGGTAATTAATTCAATTCAATTAAATAATGGGTTGCTACTGTTCAACAAATTCAAAGAAAGTTAAAAAAACACCAGGTTATGAAGATCCTACACTTCTTGCTTCTGAGACACCTTGTGAGTATCCATCATCATCAACTGGTAATTCTGTTCCACCTGATTAATTAGTGGATTCATTAATTTGCTAATCTTTGTGTTAACTGATTAAAACATGTTTTCTTTCTGTTTTGATAGTTACAGTGAGTGAAGTAGAAGCATTATATGAACTCTATTTGAAGTTAAGTAATTCTATTATTGCAGATGGTCTTATTCACAAGGTGAGTTAAGATGTTCTTAATTAATTCATTATTAAGGTGGTTAATCTCTTTTACAAAATTGACTTTTGGTGCATTTTTAATTACTTTCAGGAAGAATTTCAGTTTGCACTCTTCAGAAATGAAAATAAGAAAAATCTGTTTGCAGACAGGGTTTGTATAACTTATCCTTGCTCTATTCAGCATTTAAGCTTGTGTCTGATGATTTTAGCTAAAAATGAGTTGAACAATAAACACATATCTTAGTAAGCATTTTGACAATTTGTTTTCCCTTTGTATAGATTTTTGACCTATTTGATGTGAAGCGCAACGGAGTTATTGAGTTCGGTGAATTTGTTCGATCACTAGGTGTTTTTCATCCAAATGCACCTTTAGAAGACAAAATTGCATGTAAGATTAAATTAATTATCAAATTAACATAGATTCTTGTAATGTGATGTTTCCTTAATTTCTGAGAATTTGAAATGGAAATATTGATTTTTGCAGTTGCTTTTAGGTTGTATGATTTGAGGCAAACAGGATACATTGAAAGAGAAGAGGTGACATTTTTTTTATTTCATTTTCTTGTAGTGAAATTTTATTAGCTAAATTAGTATTTAATATTAATATTAGACTTTGTTTCTTTAATTTTCAGTTAAAGGAAATGGTATTGGCACTATTGAATGAATCAGATCTTGTGCTTTCAGATGACATGATAGAATCTATTGTTGATAAGGTTAATTGGTTACATTATTGATTTTACTACTCCTTTCGGTTACTATTTTAAGTAAATTTGACTTGTTTTGATATATTGAATAACATATGAAATAAATTTGACTTTATTTGATATATTGAATAACGGATGGAGTAGCTTGCTATTATGATTATCAATGTATTTAAAAAGTCAATTTTGTTTATAATAGTGATCAGATGGAGTACCTTGTTATTATGATTATCAATTATGTTTAAGAGCTTGCTTATTGAAAATAGTAATTTTCTTTGCTGTTGAAGACTTTCAAAGATGCTGATACAAAAGATGATGGAAGAATAGATCAAGATGAATGGAAATCATTTGTCTCTAAGCATCCATCTTTGATAAAGAACATGACTCTTCCATATCTAAAGTTAGTGTAAACTCTTCATCTTTTATTGATTGGAATTTTCAAAAACAGAGAAATTTATTTTTAAATTAATGTCTCCTTCTCATTTTTTGTAGGGATATAACCTTAGCATTTCCAAGTTTTATTTTAAAAACAGAAGTTGAAGACTCAGCAGAGGTGTGACAAAGCTATGCCTATATTGATATCTAAGGCTACAATTTATTCACTTGAATATTTGTTATTCTAGTGCAAGCCTATGTACATATAGAGAGTATGTAATGTAACTTGGCCATCTTTCAATGAAGAGTTTAGAGATATGAGATTAATTTTGCTAGTAAGATATTGACCTTCATGTTCCAATAAACATGAATAAGAGTATAAGATTACTGCGGTCTATGTGTATGTTTGAATTTGCGGAAATTTGACTAAATTATGGTGAATGATTGTAATTTTGTTAAAACTATACTTAGAGTTTTAACAAATTTACCGTGTTACTGTAATTTTATCAAATCTATATCAATTTCATAAACTTTATGTTTGTATTTAGGGTCAGCATCTTTTCAATCAAGAACAATTATTGCACTTATCTTTTCAATTTGTTGATAGAAAAAACTTATATATCGAGATAAAATCTGAAAAGGAATTTGGGAAGCATGACAATTTTTATATTAAAAGTTGGTTTTCTAAAATAAATTTTAAATATAAGTAAAAAAAAAGAATACTATTTCTGGTCCTTCCTCATGACATATAAATCATTAAAGGGAAATGACCCTTTTGACTTTGAGTGATTGTAATTTGTGGTGCAACAGAAAAGGAGAGAAAATAAAACAAAAAAAAAGTAGGAAAATTTGATCATTCATGTGTTGAAATAGAAAAAGTGTAAAAGGTACGGTTGTTATTCAAAACTCCAAATTCTAGAGTTGTCTTCATTTAAAAGAAGATTGGTATGGTCAATTTTGTAAAATAATAAGGGGTTATGTAAATAAAGCTACTTTGGTTTGAATTGGTTAATGGTCACATGAAAAGGATTTGAAATGTTTATATGAAATCATGAGTTTAAACATTGTGATTAAAAGAAGGGGTCATGTACTCATGTTACCTATCTATAAAGTGACAAAGAATCATGCACAAATGCATTAGAAGGTTGATCTATTGATCAAGAGAAGAACAACACCATACATCCCGTTTACTTGCAACACAAGCAATCTAATACTTCTAACCAGAAGTTTTCACTTCCATCAATGAAGTTTTCTCTCATTTTCACTTTCTCAATACTATCTAATCTATAGTGTTTTATTTAGTGAGATTTTAGGTTTGAGTCCCATCTATTTTCGGGAGAATGAATTCTCTTTTCGAGTTCTTTCTATTTTTTTCAATTGACCATATTTCAAGGACTCAATCATTTAACTAAATTCTTATTTTCTCTATAATTTATCTCTCATTTTCTTTTTCATATATTTGATGGTTGAAATGTTGCGATTGAAAAAATTTGAGACAAATTCGGCTTAGAGAGTCAATTTTTCTAGAACATATTTCAAACTTTGATTTACTCTCCCTATTTGATCACCTCATCAAAATTGAGTTAGCTCCACTGCTTTTGTCTTGCAAGATCTTAGCATTTAGCAATCAAACATGCATATCCTAAAAACTATTAAGTAATTTATGTTTTTTGGTCAAGTAAACTAGCGATTAAAATTACACACTTTAAATATGAAGAAGTAAGAACTCCGAGATTCAAAATCCACCTCCTCTAATGACAACCATGTTAGCTACCAATTTAACTACATACGGCAGTTGCTTATTGTGCTCTGAAAAAAGTATTAGTTGGTTATATTATTCTCAAAATCCTCATAGACTAAACTTGTGCCAATTTAGTTGCTTATTGTAATCAAAGCTTATGGGCTTTGCAGATTGAACTTGAGGAAGCCCAAATTTGCTTGGTTTGAAAAATTTTCTTCTGTAGTTGCACCCCCAATTTGTTAGTGGTCTATAAAATTTCTTTTTACTAAATAAATATATTTTCATCCATAAAAAAATTATGTTATTTTATAGCATTAAATGTTTGTATTACTTATATTTGAACTTATTATTAATAAACTATTTCATCAAGTAAAAGAATACTTACAATATATTTTTTTTTTTTTTTCATACAATACGTGGAATATCACCTAATAAATTGGCCTAAATGTCAAAATGAGCTCAAATGATGTAAGAAAATATGAATTGATATAATTTTTTTGGACAAGAAATGATCACATAAGCCAATATATACATCCACATGGCTACTATTGACTTTGTGATAAACATGAGTGACCGATGTCTTCCAATCTTGAAGCTTGAGGATGTCAAGATAGAACATCTTCGAGAAATCAAGTTAGTCCTTAGAAGAGACATCTTCTTTTGGGATAAGGCTCACCACTATTCAAATCTAACTAAAACACGACATAGTATAGACAAGCAAGCTGATTCATATATTATACTTACACCAATTAAGATAAAGTCTCCCATAAATTAATGTCATGACCGAATTGCATTGCATGTGACAAAATTGAGGTGGAAGCTCCTTTATGAATATGAACCTTCCAATAACGTCAAAGAATATCACACAAGCATGTGAGTGACCCCTTGATGATAGGGCGAGTCATCAACATTTGTGGTATGGGTTGGGTTGGAACGGAACAACAATACTAATGAAAATTGAGAACATGGTTCTAATATCATCGTCATTTTTTGTTCGTAAAATAAATAATGCACATTTGCTTAATGGCTTTTAAGTGTTTTCAGATCATAACCCCTGAAAATTAAAAAAATTCAGATCGTAACTCCTGAAAATTTCTCCTGCTAACTTTGACTTTTAAAAAACCATTTCGGATCATAACTCCTGAAAATTAAGAGTTTTCAGACTGTAACTCCTAAAAATTAAAAATTTTCAGATCGTATCTACCAAAATGGCTCCAGGAACACATAAATTACAATTTCAGGTTATAGAATCCGAAAATTATATGTTTTCGTGTTATGTAATCCGAAATTTTTTAATCTTACTATATTTTAGAAGATATAATTCAAAGAATATTTAAAGTATTTTAGAGAGTGTAGAAGTAATTTAGTAAACAATTTTCAACACTAATACATACGAGTGACCTAGTCTATTACGAACAAAAAAACTCTCCAATACAAGAAGACTTATGTTCCACCAAACAAAACCATGGGTATGAAAACCCAATAAATCAATCTTATCAACACATTTGTTATTTGTTGTCTCTATCAGGCCTAACATTTGCCTATAGATGAAATTATCATAAAATGTATGTTTTAGATGAAAGGACCACACAATACCTTCCATTAAACTTTTATATTTAAAAATGATTATTTAATATTTTTAATTGACATAGCATATGACCTCATGATGTTGATTTATTTAAGTGGAACTATATTTTATATTTTTCGTTAATTAAATTACAAAAATAAATAATTTTAAATTTGAAATTGAAGTTTTTAACAATCATAACTTTTGATCATTCAAATATCATCATATTGAATATCATATTATCTAAAATATGTTAAAACAAATTTTTTAAGTACAAAAAACTAATAGAGTGACCAAAACTAAATGATTTTAAATAGGGAAACTTACTTCGTGAGTTGGTGAAGATAAAAAGATAAAAATTGTAATTAAGCATAAATCTATTGAAAGTAACAATTTCTAAAATATCATCTACTAGTAAATGTTTAATTTAAGTCGAAGAAGACTCATACTAAAAAGTTGATAGATATGAAGTAGGTCAAACATCGTCACTTGAATTACAATTCATATCTGAATTTCTCCGATACTCTCTTTCATTTAGCTTAATTATTATGGACATCACATTATCATTTACAAGGTTAGATTCAAAACCGATATTCTCCACTTATTCGTATCAAGTGATAAAATTTTAGCCTAAACTACGAGTAAAAAGGAACAGGGGTAGTACTTTATATATTATTTCCAAAGGTTAGATTCAAAGAAGATATAATAGGAAAAATATAACCTAAACTACGAAAACGACAAGTAAAAAGAAACAAATATTTTTTTTCTTCTAAAACGACAAGTAAAAAAGAACGAAGATAATAATAATTAACGGGCATAATTAAAAAATATTACATTAAAAATTGAAAAACGATATTCATTTTAAAACAATTTTTTTAACTAAAACGAAATTCATTTTAAACCGGAATTAGTATGTTATAGTAGTAAATAAAATGAACAAATTTGTTGTACTTATGTTTCATGTTTTCCCTATCTATCTATCTATCAATCTATCTATCCAACCTTGAACTCCACCAACTGACCAAACCTGAATAATAATATAAAACTACTTGTTTGTTTGTTCCATATCGTTGTTCTTGTTCTTGTTCTTGTTCCTCTCTCCTCTCTCTCTCTCTCTCTCATCACTCCTTTGTAGTCCTTCCTTCCTTTCACTTCAATCCAATTCAACACTATTCATTCTTTTTCATCTTACGATTTTCAACTAACCATTTCTTCATTTTCATACCAGATTTTCTCCATCTTCCACCACTCACTCACTCACTCAGAGGTTAGATTTCAATTATCATATATTCCTCCTCAATTACCCAACTGGGTTTTCTTCAATTACCTTTATTCAATTCAAAGATCATTTTTTTCTGCCTGGTTTATAGTTTCATACTCCGTTTCGATCGGATCCGGTTGCACTTGTTAGACTAACTAAGTTTGTTTTTTTATGGTTATGAAAGGACTGTGAAAATGGGTTTTGCGGAAATAATTCTTTTTGAGATTATTAATTGAAAACTAAATAAACTCAAAGTTGTGTTGTTTAGGTTTTTCCTTATTTGTGCTTGTTGAATTAATAAATCTTCTATAAAAAAAATTTCTTTTGAAAAAGTTATGATGTATTGATTTCATGTTACAGAATTTGAACCTATTTGAATTAATTTGTGCCTGTCAATTTCAATGGAAACTTTTTAGCTTTTTGTAGCTTTTTAGCTATCCATTTTCTGTTATTTCTATGTGAATGAAATTCTTTACAATAATTGTTTTGTTTTTTGAAAACTCGGTATCTGACCCAATGACCGACTAATTAGGGGACTAATTCCATCATCTAATTGAAGCAGTAGTTTTGTTTTGTAATGTATGAACTGATCCAACACATGAAATGATTTGAACCTGACCTTGAGAGGAGAGCACACTCTCAAGTCTCAAGCCTTCACCAACCGGCCAACCCTTGGGGGTTACAATTTTGAAAGAGAGTAAAATAAAAGTTCTTTAATTTTGGTCTTACAAACAAATTAAAGTCAGGCTCAACGATAGAGGAGTTATTCATAATTGTGCACTGAAATGTCCTGTAATTTCTGTTATTAAATTCATCGTAATTGAATCTTATTATAGTTACAATGTTATTATTATTGCAATTGTTTTGTTGTCTTGGGATGGATCTCATATTTGTGCTCTATTATTACAGTTGACTTTAAACCAGTTAGTGAATATCTCTAATGCGATCAGTTGATGAATGAGAAAAGGAATCCAAAGCGTCAAAAATCACTTCCTTTCAAAATGCCTGTGACAGATTTCAATGATGTGCAAAATCTGGACGACGGCATTCTTTTCCCTGTTGAAGAGATTGCACAATACCCGTTGCCTGGATTTGTATCACCTACTTCAATAAGTTTTAGTCCAGACGATAGTTTGATATCTTATTTGTTTAGTCCTGATAATACATTAAACAGAAAGATTTTCACTTTCGATCTGAAGACCAATAAACAAGAATTGTTATTCAGCCCCCCTGATGGCGGACTTGATGAGAGTAATATTTCTCCAGAAGAAAAGTTGAGGAGGGAGAGGTTGAGAGAGCGTGGTTTAGGAGTGACGAGGTACGAATGGGTGAAGACAAATTCAAAAAGGAAAGCAGTCATGGTGCCATTACCTGCTGGGGTGTGTTCCTTTATCCTACATAATATTTTCTAGCATTGTTTTGTAGTTGTTTCTTATGAACTAATTTAAATGTCGATTAATATCTTACACTCAAATTTGTTATGGTTATTGATTTGTCCCAATGAACAGATTTATGTCCATGATATTTCCCACTCAAAAACAGAGCTCAAGCTTCCGAGTATATCAGCTTCACCCATTATTGATCCGCATCTGTCTCCAGATGGATTTTTGCTTGCTTATGTAAGAGACTTTGAGTTGCATGTTATGAATCTCATGTCTAACGAATCAAAGCAGTTGACCCATGGCGCGAGGGAAAATGGCTTTGTAAGTCCAGTAGTTGGTTAGTTGTTCATTTTTATGAAAAACAGTTTGAGTTTTATATAGCCACTTACAACCAAATGTAGCCTATGTCGCTAAAATATCTTTTTTTAAAACATAATTTTAACAATAAAAAAGATAGATGCTGTGTGGTGTGTCAATGTGTTATGTATCTTGAAATATCCCAATATATACTTACTTTATATTTATATTAGCTTCACAAATGTGTTATGTATCTTTAAATATCCCAATTCCCAACATATACTTACTTTATATTAGCTGCATATTCCTATCTTAACATCGTCAAATGTGTTTGGTTAAGCACCGTCCTTGCTAAAGTTGGTTAAGCTTTCTTCCATCCTTAACACCGTCAAATGTGTTTGATTAAGCATCGTCCTGCTAAATTTGGTTTAAGATTTCTTTCATCCTTGTTATCATCGAGCTTAGTCATTGTAGTTAAATGCAGTGTTGATTGACTTCTAGGGTCAATCTTCAGTAGTATTCTTTGGTTCTTTTTTCTTAATTCTGAAATAGAGCTCGATTGTATCAAGACATTGGGAGCTTTAAAGAATTAATTATGCATGTTCATACAATGGCAGTATTTTTTATGTTTGTTATCCTTGTAGATAGTCTTGGTTTCTGAAAATTGACATTGCATTTGTTGTTGCAGACTCACGGGGTTGCCGAATATATAGCACAGGTGATATTTCTTTCAAATTATATCCTCTCTATGTATATTTTGAATTATGTTGGGCGCATTGCATCTCTTGTGTGTATAAAGTAGTTCTTCCTTCCTCTAATTTTGATAAGCCAAGTTGCACAATAATTTTGTTCTACAATGATTATATCATCTACTATATGAATGCTGGTTTAGTGAATATTTTAATTAAATTTTGTAGTGTTAAGGAGTGTGATAGGTCTGTTTTTGTTGGTTAAGAAGCTTTTACATGTTAGTTTAGTAGCTAGTTAGTTAATTAGTTAAAGGGTTAGTTAGTGAGTGTGTTAAGAGATAATTAGGCCAAATATTTGAATTGAATTCTGGCCAAAACTGTCGGCGAACTGCCTTTCTAAAATTTTCCCAAGTTGCAAACCGGTATATTATTACTGAAAATGGGGAAGAATTCCCTTTGATTACAAACAATGGCAGCACTTCCTAGAGAATTATAATGATGTCATTTATAGGTTCTATTTCATATTATGCATGCATAGATACACATTAGTATAATTTTTCATTTTGCCAGGACCTTACTATTTAACAATTAACATGGTATTAGAGTCGGGTTAAGGACTACAATGTGGGCGTTTGACCCAGGCCCACGCGAGGCGTGAGGGTGGGTGTTGAATATGGTGTTGTTGGAGTTTGTATGAAGTCCCACATTGCTTAGGTTCCCGGGCTGTCGAGTGTATAAATACGTGAGGACAACCTCACTCTATGAGCTAGCTTTTGGGGTTGAGATCCAAACATATTTAACACTTACGATCCCTGTTATGTTCCTACATTTTATGATCTTGCATCTACTTGCAGCCCTGCAGTTAGTTTATATCTTTAACTTGTAATTTGCTGATTTCAGGAGGAGATGGATAGAAAAAATGGATATTGGTGGTCTCTGGACAGTAAATATATTGCTTTTACCGAAGCTGATCATTCAGACATACCGCTTTTTAGAATTATGCACCAAGGTAAGAGCTCAGTTGGCTCAGATGCACAGGAAGACCATCCTTATCCTTTTGCAGGAGCTTCAAATGTTAAAGTACGTCTTGGGGTTGTTTCGGTAGCTGATGGCTCCACCACTTGGATGGATCTTGTCTGCGGGGGTGCGAAAGATTTAGACAACGAGGATGAATATTTGGCAAGAGTTAATTGGATGCATGGAAATATTCTCACTGCTCAGATCATAAATAGACACCAGACTAAAATAAAGATCGTTAAGTTTGATATTAGAACAGGAGAAAAGAGAGAGATATTGGTAGAAGAAAACAAAACTTGGATCAACATACATGATTGTTTCACACCTCTTGATAAAGGAGTTACCAAGTATTCAGGCGGATTTATCTGGGCTAGTGAGAAAACAGGATTTAGACATCTTTATCTTCATGATGCAAACGGGACTTGTTTAGGACCCATCACTGAAGGTGAATGGATGGTTGAACAAATCGCTGGTGTGAATGAGGCAACAGGTCTAATATATTTCACCGGCACCTTAGATAGTCCTCTTGAATCCAACTTATATTGTGCTAAACTTTTTGTCGATGGAACTCAACCACTTCAAGCCCCTACCAGACTTACACATAGCAAGGGAAAGCACATTGTGGTCCTTGATCATCATATGCAAACATTTGTTGATTTACATGACTCCCTTAGTTGTCCTCCTAGGGTATTACTTTGCTCGTTAGAGGATGGAAGCATAATCATGCCTTTGTATGAACAGCCAATACCAATTCCAAAATCCAAAAAGCTTCAACTTGAGCCTCCAGAGATTGTTGAAGTACAGGCTGACGATGGCACTATCTTGTACGGAGCTCTTTATAAGCCTGATGTTTCAAGATTTGGCCCTCCACCTTACAAAACCATGATCAATGTTTATGGTGGTCCAAGTGTACAACTTGTTTCTAACTCTTGGCTTAATACAGTTGACTTGAGAGCGCAATACTTGAGAAATAAAGGCATCTTAGTTTGGAAGGTTAGTTTTCTGAACTTTTGATTATGATTCCCCTCTCTCTTGATTGCTTTTCAATTTTTATGCACGTTACCTTTTATTGTTCAGCCGTGTGATAAAATGCATACAGGTATGACATGGTTATCCATTATTAAATTTGTACAGACTTTTGAACCTTGGTGTACTTTAGGGCCCATTTGTTACAGATCATAAAAAAAGTGATTTGGATATTCAATAATTTAAACATTCATTTTAAACATTTTTTTATAAAGCATAATCTATTGTGTTTGTTTACTGTAATGAAAATCATTTTTATAAAAAAAAAACAACCAGTCACCGAAAAGTTTATTTTCAAGAAAAGCTACTCAAAACAACTTCTACTTGATGTAGTTTTTAGATTTTTTTCTTTCTTTTTTCAGATTAATTTCCTAAAATCCAATAACAAGTGGATAAAAACTCTAAAAGTGATTATTTAAAAATTACCTTTTCACAACAAAGAAAACTGTAACAAATGCGCCCTCATACGTGGTTAAATTGAATTTTTTAGTGTTTGCTAGAAGACAAAGATTGATGTGAATATGATTCAGATGAGCAAAATTCATATTTATTTATGGAAAATGTTCATGCTTAACAGTGACACTAACAGCTTGTATGAATGTTTTCATCCGTGTATTTGGTGTTTCCATTGGTATTATCATGTTTGTTGAATTCCTCTGATGTCTTAATTTCGTAAGTTCTTGTCAAATCTTTAATGTCATGTAGCATGCAAAAAATCTAAATATTTTTTCTCTTCTTTATCAGTTTCTTAGTACATTGTTAGTTAGTTCATTCTTACATGTCAATTTTTCTTACTTTCCTTGTTTACAGTTAGACAATAGGGGAACTTCTAGGCGAGGGTTGAAGTTTGAAAGCTATTTGAAGAACAAACTAGGACAGATTGATGCTGATGATCAACATACTGGAGCAGAGTGGCTTATAAAACAAGGGCTTGCAGAATTTGGTCACATTGGGTTGTACGGGTGGAGCTATGGCGGGTATCTCTCTGCTATGGCACTATCAAGGTATCCAGATTTCTTCAAGTGTGCTGTAGCCGGTGCACCTGCTACATCGTGGGATGGATATGACACATTCTACACAGAGAAGTACATGGGATTGCCATCTGAAAATAAATCAGGGTATTTAAGAGCTTCTGTGATGAACCATGTGCACAAATTGAAAGGTAGGTTGTTGCTTGTGCATGGCATGATTGACGAGAATGTACATTTTCGACACACTGCAAGGCTTATCAATGCACTTGTGGCAGCTGGAAAAACATACGAGCTGATAATTTTCCCGGATGAGCGTCACATGCCTCGGCGATATGGTGATCGAGTTTATATGGAAGAGCGGATGTGGGAATTTATAGACAGGAATCTGTGACATCGTACATTTTTCACGCATCTTTATTTTCTTTGTTCAATCAAATGAGCAGTGTAGTTTATGATGTTCTTTTATCCAACATGTAAAATTGTTTCTTAATTTGTTAGCTTCTTTTACTGAAGACCATTGGCCATTCCCATTTGGCGCATTTCATTATACAGGAAAAATAAAAACTTCCTATTCTCACATTATAATAAGCCTTAAAACTAACTAGTCTAATTTTGATTCTGCAATATGTTGCTCTTCTTTCCCTTATCATATGGAATTGTCTTTAGCTTTGACGCTCCTGCTCTCGTCGATTGTCATTCTACTATATTTACTCTATACGGAAATAGATTCTCTACAGTCAAATAGTTTTCATTTTTTAATACTTAGTCATCTTAAGGTCGAATTTGTCGCGTTGTGGGATTCTAGTCCATTACGTTAAACCAAAAATCTGTTGGTACGTAACAGAAGACAAGTTTTAATACTAACATGCATGTTATACATGGAACAGAACAGAATACACGAATTACATAAATATTGTAGGGATCCAAAGCCAAGTAGTGATCCAATATCATATATGCATTTCACCTTCACTGTTGAACATTGACTGAGATTTCCTATGTAGACAAGCATTCTGAATGTTGCGTATAGCTTTACAAGTAATCTTTTTGGGAAACAAGCATTGTGTTTGTTGCGTATAGCTTTGCAAGCTCGGAGCACCTTGGCTTTTTAATAGGAACCCCATGTGCCTTAACATCAACAATGCACCTAGTATTAATCAAAATGTTTATATACTACTAGCTCTTATGGGACATTTTACTTTATATAAAGAAGAGATTTTATAAACCAAAAGAAAATGGAGATTTTTTTTTACAAAAGAAAGATAAAATATAAAAATCATATTAATTATTGTCCTCGTGAGCTTAGCTCAGTTGGTAGAGACATATTGCATGTATGTGTAGGGACCGAGATTTGAATCATGATACGCTCAATTATTCACCTATAAGGGTGACATTCTAGCCACTAGACTATTTGACAAAAAATATATATGAATTAATTGGATGTGCAATTTTCGTCTATAAACTATGATAATTTAAGTGTGATGAAGATAATCTCATTTTAGAACTTTTTTGATATTAACTCTTTAGTTCCTAAAAAAAGAGAGTTCTAGTAGTTTAGAGTTCAGCGGTATCTAGACTTTGATAGAATAAAAAGATGATATTGATATTAGTAAAGTAGTACAAGTTAAGTTAAGGTATTCAAATATAGAATATTTATATTTAATAATACAAAATATTTGATGTTCAAAAAATTAAATACACAAATTTAAAAAGAATATTTCTACTTTTATCCCATGTCACATGTGTGTTTCATGTTAACATTCTCCTAATAAAAATTCAAACATTAACAAAAATATTACTTGTGGAAGAGGTTAATAAATGTGAAATAATAATGAATGATTAACAAAAATGGAAAAATGTATTGAACTTGGGTGACAAGTAAGAAATGGACAACTATAAATAGCAACAGAACCTCACTACACAGTGCCATTTCAAAACCATAACATAACATTTCTCTTTTCATTTTTTCAAGGCAAATTACTCGTTGATTCTGACTCACTGAGTCAAATCTCACAAAATTTCCGATTCCAAGAATGGCGCTTCATTTCTCAACTTTCTTCTTTCATCGTCTTCCTACCTGACTTTCTTCTTCGTCTTTCTTTCACTGTAAGCTTTTTCTCCATCAACATTCGTCATCATATATATATCCAATTTCTCTTTGCCTTAATTCGAATTTTGAAAATTATTATATCGATTTCATGTTTACTTTTCTGTGTTTTGATTCTTCCTTTTGATTATATTGACACGAAACCGGAGACAGAAAGAGACCGGATACGACACGGACACTGACACATCAATACGGATAATTTTTTTGAAAAATTAAGCGTCTGTTGTGTCAGATACGTCGACACGCCTAATCTAAGGAGTGTCGGAGCTTGATAATAATCAAATAAATATGCAATTTTCGGTTTACATGGACTGGATTTATCCTCATTGATATGAAATTAACCTAATCTGATTGAATGTTTCCTAATCCATGTCAAATTAAACGTGGAATTTTACATTTTAGTAATGATTATCTCATTTTGAAGACTGAATTGACATTTTATTTTAGTATCTTATTTATAAGTTGGTGAATATTTTGATCCTCTTTCAAATTCTTTGTCTGACAATTTTCTTGTTTTTTTTCTTCTTGTTTGTAGGGGGTAACTGGACTCCGGTTCTCGTATTCTCTGAATTTCGCGGTAACATTAAACGTTGTAGCAATGTAAAAGTATATAGTATTATCAATTATCAATTCAGGGAGATATTTGATTTGATTGGCGGGTCTTAATTTCTCTAAAAGTTTCTTTTTCCAGAAATCTTGGTTTGGTTTTGAACCCAGATTTTTGGAAAGAAACTGCAATACATATATTTTAGGTCTATGATTCTTGTTTACTGCTTAGGTTCAGATATGAGTTACTTTTGCAAGGAGATTGAAAGTCGGCCAACGTAAAAATAGAGAGGGAAATTAGTTGAGGGTGTTGATTTTGTGATGTGATTTTAGTATTGATGGTAAGGTTCATAGCTTGTTAATTTTCGAGCCAGCAAGATTTTGAACCTATAAACTGAGAATGGCTTGTTTGACACTTAATCCGATGTCTGAACACGGTGAACTTATCAGCTGTTTTAGTCCTCATATGAGGGACTCGATTTTGATTTACCTAACTGTTGGTGGATCTGTGACCCCCATGAGTATTATGGAAACGGATTCCATTGCTTCGGTGAAGCTGAGAATTCAAACCTTCAAAGGATTTTTTGTTAAAAAAAGGAAACTAGTTTTTGAAGGGAAGGAATTGGCTCATAACAAATCTTGTGTCTGTGATTATGGTGTTGCTGATGGAAATGTGTTGCACCTAATGCTAAGGATTTCTGATCTTAAAGATATTACTGTTAGGACATTATGTGGTAAGGAGTTTGGGTTTTATGTCGAGAAGACTAGGAATGTAGCTTATGTGAAGCAGCAGATTGTAAGGAAAGGGCAAGGGTTCTTTAATTTTGAAAACCAAGAATTGGTATGGGACGGTGAGGTTCTTGAAGATCAGAGACTTATTGAGGACATCTGTAGAAACAATGATGCTGTGATTCATTTGTTGGTCAGGATATCAGATACCAAGGTAAGAACTAAACCAGTTGAGAAGGATTTGGAATTATCAATTGAGGCATCATTCTCACACGATACGGTGCCAAATTTAGCTGCAGACCAGTTAGGGCCAGTGTCTATAACAAATAAGGTCCTTAAGAGGAACCTTTTGACTAGAGAATTTCTTTTGGAACCAATTTTTAAGAATTCCAATATCAAAGTTCCACCAGTGATCCAGGAACTAACTAAGGTTACATTAGAGGGGTTAGAGAAAGACCGTAAACCAATTCGATCTTCAGAGGGAACAGGAGGAGCTTATCTCATGCAAGATTCTTCTGGCTTAAAGTATGTTTCAGTTTTCAAGCCTAGTGATGAGGAGCCAATGGCAATTAATAATCCTCGGGGACTACCTATCTCTGTGGACGGTGAAGGGTTAAAGAAAGGAACACGAGTAGGGCAAGGTGCGTTGAGAGAAGTTGCAGCTTACATTTTAGATCATCCTAGGAAAGGGCGTCATACATACAATAACATTGAGGAGCAGGGGTTTGCTGGAGTTCCGCCTACTGTTATGATCAAATGCATGTATGAAGGGTTCCATCGTTCTGAAGATTATAAGAATGTTTCAAGTAATGTTAAAATAGGATCGCTTCAGATGTTTATGAGGAATATTGGAAGCTGTGAAGACATGGGCCCTAGTGCATTTCCGGTGGAAGAGGTACACAAGATCTCTGTGCTGGATATAAGGCTGGTAAATGCAGATCGACATGCTGGGAACATTTTGGTTGCCAAGGATGGCGAAGATGGACCAACTGTCCTTATTCCAATTGATCATGGCTATTGTCTTCCCGAGAGTGTAAGTCTTCTAAAACGATTCGTGAATCGGTTTCCTTTTTTTATTTGTGATAGTAGTTTAAGCTGATGTTATTTTAGGCAACTTGCTGTGTCTATCTTGGATCAACTTCTCATGCTTATCCCCTATAGCTAGGATATTTGATAAAGTGCATCAAAATTATGGATGCAGTTATCTGTTTTATATCTGCCAGACTACCAATATTCTCATTTTTATTTGCTTAAGAAATTTGTGTCACATTCAGATGATAATAGTTTTTCTACTATTGCCATAGATTAGACTGGATAAACTGTTGGGTTTTTTCTCTTCTTTTGTTTCACTACACTGCATAGTATCTTATAATTTTGATACTGATTACTTTTACGTACATAATGAATTTCTATTATAGTTCATGATCCCTGCTGACTGCTGAGTGCTGATTGCTGAACCTCTCTAATACCTTTATAGCAAAAATATTGCAAGAATATGAATGGATTAATTCAAAAAAACATGCATGTTTATTATATTAAAAGTACTTGATAAAAAACATAATGTTAATAACAAACAAGTGCTTTTCATTCTTACTTCAAAACTTTTTGAATACTCTCAACATGAATTCTATAATTTTTCATTGGTCTCTAAACCCTTGGTTGAGTTTTTCCCAGTCCTTCCTGATAATATGTACAAATATATATGTACGATTGAATTATGTTGATCTGTAATATATTTAAGCCACTTTATAAATTCTTTTCCAAGTAAGGGTATAATTAATCTGCGTGGCTACTGTTGTAACATGGACGATGAAATAGTAGTTAATATTAACTCCTTTTCTTTGTCATTGCTATTCTTAAAGAAGTTAAATTTTGAAATGTGTATGTAAAGACTATTTCTTTCCCCATTTTTCAGTTTGAAGACTGCACTTTTGACTGGTTATACTGGCCACAAGCTAAAGAACCTTACTCCCCAGACACCATTGAGTACATCAAATCTCTGGATGCAGAAGAAGATATTAAGCTTTTGAAATCTCATGGATGGGAACTTCCTCCTGAATGTGCCAGAATCCTACATATATCAACAATGCTTCTTCAGAAAGGGGCAGAAAAAGGACTCACTCCTTTCACCATTGGAAGCATCATGTGTAGAGAAACATTGAAGAATAAGTCTGCCATTGAGAAGATTATTCAGAAAGCAGAGGAAGCTGCACTTCCTGGAACAAGTGAAACTGCATTCCTTGATCTTGTTTCAGTGATCATGGATAATCATTTAGAAGAGCTATTCCCATGACTGAATTGTAATACACGTGCTACATTTCATAAGATAGTGTTGTAAAGTGATGATGCTCCAATCGTCTTCAACGCAGATCCCACAATCTAGTATCTACTATATTGGACTGTGGTTTAAGTTCTTGCAACTACCAATCAATAATTTGATGTTTGTGTTGCTTGCTATGTAGACTTTTGTGTTTTTTATACTACATCTCTAATTGTATGGAATGGAATTATATTTGTATATTGACCAGGAATGATTGGTTATGGAATTTCTGTGCAGTATCATTAAACTGTTATGTGCTTCTTGAACTAACATGCAATCTTGATAATATATGTTGTACTTCCAATATAAATAAAATTTTCCACTCAGTATTGACACACTGATCTTTGAATAAAAGAAAAATAATTTTCATTATTGAGAGATAAAAAAAATAGTGAGGCACATCTCACTATATATGCCGTACAGATTTGTAATGGAAGTGGAAGAAATAGAGTTTACAAATAAAGTCTAGTTAAGTATAACTAATGCAATAAGCTGAACAATTGTATCAACTAACTAGCAGAAGATAAATTAAACTATTATTTCCAGTAATAACTTTAATATCTCCCCTCAAGTTAGACTATGGATAGAACATAGACCAAGTGTTGACTAACACACAAGTTCCTAAGAGCAACTTTAGTGGAATCAACTAAAATAAGTGAATTAAGTTGCTTTTTATGGAACCAAAATGACATGTAGGATTTAAGAAATTTTTAGTTGATTTATATAGTTTCTACTTCAATGGTAGTAATTATTTATAAAGAACTAAGTTTCACCCCACATATAAAGTAGAAATTATGAAGTATTGGGAAAATTTTATTTGAATCAAGTATTGAAAACATAATATAATAATTTTATGTGTATGAGAGAAAGATAGCTAATGTTGGTTATTTAGTTGATGTGAACTAAATGTTTGTAAACCCACTTGTCATGTCATACCACATCTTTAATGTAAGTAGCTATTAGTATTAGTGTATGATATCTATAAAGAATTTTACTATAGATAACTTCCACAAAAGTTGCTCTTAAAAAGCAATTTTATATAAGAGCAACTTTATAGGGAGATAATTAGATAATTCTTTTGACTAAGAATTTGATTCTTAATTTTTTTACCATTAGAGACATACCTGGTAGGAAGAGTGTTTATTTAAGAATTTTTCATTTTTTGATTCTTAGATTATAATAATACTTTTTCTCTTTTTGTCTATCACCATTCATCACCAAAAATGTTAAGAATTTGTGAGATCTAATGAATATTGTGGGGCCTAATGAATAATGTTAAATATTCCAAAATAATAATATGTGGATAAAGCAAAACTTATTTAAATTGCTTAAGAGTTGCTTAATCTTATATATATGGCATAGAGTAAGACTCACATGAATAATATTAAAAATCTCAATTTAGTATCTAGGAATAAAGATACTCTTATAGCTTAAGTGAATTATAACTTATGACCATTGTAGCAAAGCTGACATGGACCATGTGTGAACTAAAATATTGTTTACAATAAATTTCAGTGTAAAAATCAATTCTAAATTTAAAAACTATAATTTCTAATTTCAAACAGAATCAATTCTTGAGACAGAATCAATCCACGTTACAAAAACCAAACATATCAAAATCAATTCTAGGAAAATTCTAGAATACACAAGGAGGAAAACTGGTGCAACTTGCACAAGTCCAAAAAATCTATATTTTGCCTCATCAACATACCATACACCCACATAAAACACACAGTATAACAACTTTCGTTCGTTTTTTTATAAATTTGTTTGGTATTTGGATCTTACTTTACCCATTTCAACAATTTAACAACTTTTGGATCAAAACTATATTCTCCTACTTGGATCATCTCATATCTATTTATTCATTTTTATTCAACATTAATTTATTCAACAACCATTAATCTTTCTCCATTATTTCTTCATCCCTCTTCAACAACCCACAAATCTTTCTCCATAATAGAACATAAAAAAATCATTGTTCATCTTCCACTCTTCACTTAAAATCAATCATACACTTGATGCATCAGCCCGTTAAAGTTACTCTTAGATACTCCCTCTGGTCCTAAATATAAGAGAACTTTTGCTTTTTAGATTCATAGAATAATTGATGTATTTTGTTCATAATTTAGACTAGATACATCAATCATTCCATGAACCTAAAAAGTAAAAAGTTTCTTATATTTAGGACCAGAGGGAGTATAAATTATCAACATTTAATCATCAATTATAAACTAAGTATACTATTTTTACCAAACATAGTCAATTAGTCATGGTCTACTGCAAAGTTACTTTGATATGACTCTTCATTAATAAAGCGAACATACTTAAATTCAAAGTGCATACATTTCTACCTACTTTAGTGGTAATTGTAATACATGTCAAGTCACAAGGTCTTATTTTAGTGTCATTATTAGAAATAAAAATAAAATAATTTATGTAATGAAGAGATTGAGAGCAGTAGTAGAATAGTAGAATGCAAAACAAATGTAAAGGAGTTCACAAAAAAAAACATGTAAAGGAGGAGAAAGCATGAGAAGTGGGTTGTTGTGCAATGCAAATATGCGGTGAGTTCATGGTGTTCTTCATTCAATTCATGGTGTTCTTCTCTTCTTTCAATATTTTCTTAGTTTCTTGGTTTACTAGTTCAAGTTCAAGTTAACTTTTTTAATTCTTTTCAGATCTCAGTTTTTCTCCGCACCCCCCAATTGGGCCGGGTAGTATTTTTGGGCCGGAACCCGTCCTACCCGGCCCCTAGTTAGAATGAGACAAAACCCAAGACAACAAAACTTGTTAAGGAAGGAACCCAATAGAAACTCATAGAGTGATTGAGCAGAGTTAGGCTCATCATCCCTTAATAAAGGGTTGAGAGTTCGATTATCACTTTAAATTTTTCGACCAACTTTCCCACTTGGCCACCGTCTCACTTTGTAAGGTGTCTCTAATTTAGCGAGAAAAATAGTCACTATGTTGAACGGTGGATATACCGGTCTCGAAAAAAAAAAAAATAGTATTGAAAAATTAATTTCAAGCAAAAAAGTAACTTTATTTTCCCAAAACTCATACTCAGTCCAATCTTTACCCTACCAAAACCATTTCATAAAAAAAGAAAAAATGCATTTGTTCTAGTATATTCCACTGTGTGTGTATGGTGTGTTATGCATTTTCACTCAAAACCTCTTGAAAGAAAGAAACTCTTGGTTAGAAGAAGAAAGAGAAATGCATTTGCTTCCACTGTGTGTTCAAGTTCAACTTCAAGAAATTCTTCAACTTTAGAACAAACAAAACACAATGAATCCTTCAAGTTCAACTTCAAGAAAGAAGAACAACAACAAAATTAGTCACTATCATGATCACAAATTCATCAACACCCTTTTTTCTTGGTCTCTTCAAGACATTTTCAACCAAGATCTTTACACAAATAAGGTTTCATCTTTCTTCTCTTACTCTAGTATCACACACATTATCTTTCTTTTTCATTGCATTTTGATATATTTTTCATATTTGTTTTTGTAGGTTGAATATATTGATTTATATTTCAAATCTATTGATCAATATTTTAAGTCATTTGTGTATCCTTTGTTGGATGAAACTAGAGCAAACCTATGTTCTTCTATGGACATTTTGTCTACTTCACCTTATGCTCAAGTTGTTTCTCTTCAAAACAAACCCTCAAATTCATGTGGTAGAAATAGAAATCACTATGTTGTTAAAACTGATACTTGGAAAAATACCTATTCTGGTTATGGAAAAGACTTGTACAAAACATTGTTTGGAGATGTTTTTATTTTGGCCGATTTTAAACCCGAAGGTGTTCATGATTTAACAAGGTCTGGAAAGATGTGGACTTTTGTGTTGTCGACTGGGATTTTTGGTGAAGTGATTAAAGATGATGATGATGGTACTACTCTTAAAGTGATTGCTTCTAAAGACATTGACATTGATAAAATGGGGCAAAAATCTTTGTTTATTTTATTCTTGACGAATATAATGCCTAATAGAAGGATATGGAATGCACTGCATATGGGTGGAGATTCAAAGTTGATTGACAAGATTTTATTAGCCAGGGATGTGGTAAGAAATTTCTCTTTTGTTAAGGATTTTGGTCTGTTTTTTCCATCAAACATTTGTAATGTTAACTTGTCCTATAATAAAGCATAATAACTGTAGTGAAGTGAAGTTATGGTTATCTTGATATTTGTCGTTGATGGTTTGTTATAGTTATAGTTATTTTAACACTTTTTTAGAAAGAAAGAATGTAGTTAGAAGTTGTATTATTTATGAATTTGTGAATGACATTTTCTGATTTATTGTTATTGAGTCTCCAGCTATTTCTAAGTATGACATATTTTGACATTTAGTTTGTGCCAATGTGTAGGTTGACGAAAGCTGTGATTACTGTTCTCTGAAGACTGATACTCTTAGGGATGATGAAACATATCAAAGGTTGTTATCTGAGTTGAATGAGTCACAAAACAAGGCAATTTGTGCTTGCCTTTCTTCCATTCATTGCAATCATAAGTCTACTGTGGATCTTATTTGGGGTCCACCAGGAACCGGAAAAACAAAAACTTTGGGCACACTACTTTTCGCTTTATTCAAAATGAACTGTAGGACTCTTGTTTGTGCTCCAACTAATGTTGCCATTAAGGAAGTCGCATCGCGTGTCTTGAGCATCGTGAGAGAATCATTTGAAGGAAATTCCGATGCTTTGTTCTGTAACTTAGGAGACATGCTATTGTTTGGGAATCATGAGCGGCTCAAAGTTGGTGCAGAAATTGAAGACATATATTTGGACTATCGTGTCAAGAAGCTCATAATGTGTTTCACCCCACCAAATGGTTGGAAATATTGTTTTGGTACAATGATTGATCTTCTCGAAAATTGTGTTTCCGAATATCTTATATTCATTGAGAACGAGATGAGAAAAGAACAAGCGCAAAGTGATGTTAATAATTCTAACGGGGCAAAAGTTGAAAATCCTTCTGATTCTGGTGTGAGGATGCACAAATCTTTCATCGAGTTTGTCAGAGAGAGGTTTCTGTCTATAGCATTGCCACTCAGAGACTGTATTTCCATCTTATGCACTCATATATCCAGAAGCTGTATTATGGAACATAACTTGAAAGATTTGGCCCGCCTTATATACTCTCTTGGTTCATTTCAAGCTTTGTTGTTTGAAAATAATATTTCTTCTGAAAAACTGGAACAACTTTTCTCTCCTCCAGAAAATCAAGATAGTTCTTTTGAGTTGGTTGTCGTAAGTGCTGCTGAATACTCATTGCACGTGAGCAGAACTGAATGCCTTTCACTGATAAGAACCCTTGAAGTTTCACTTGGTGACCTCGATATGCCAGATGTTGTGACCGAAGAGTCAATCAGAGAGTTCTGTCTACAAGCGTCTTCATTAATATTTTCCACTGCTTCTAGCTCCTTTGTGCTACATTCTGTTCTCATGGAACCTCTAGATGTTTTAGTCATTGATGAAGCTGCACAGTTGAAGGAATGTGAATCCATCATACCTCTACTACTTCCGGACATAAACCATGCCATTCTTGTTGGAGATGAACGCCAGCTACCAGCATTGGTTGAAAGTAGTGTATGTATTCTAAAAACATCTTATTTAGTTAATTTAGTACCACAGTACCTACATTAAACAAATGTTAAGTTTTTTATTGACAATTAATACTAATGCTTGTCCTTGATATGTATAAGGTTTCTTCTGGAGTCGGTTTTGGAAGGAGTTTATTTGCGAGGCTGAGCATATTGGATCATCCTAATCACTTTCTCAATATACAGTACAGGATGCATCCATCAATTAGTTCCTTTCCAAATTCATGCTTCTATATGAACCAAATTATTGATGCTCCAAATGTTATTGCAAAGAACTACAGAAAACAATATCTCCCAGGGCAAATGTTTGGTCCATACTCCTTTATAAATATAACTGGTGGCACCGAAGAGTTTGATGATGCTGGACGAAACGGGAAAAATATGGTTGAAGTGGCGGTCGTGATGAAAATAGTTAGAAATTGTTTTAGAGGTTTGTGTGTGTGTGTGTGTGTGTGTGAAATACATGCATATGAATCCGCTGTTATTTATCATGTTATAAATTACTCATTGCCTGCACTGCACAAAACTATACTATTCAGTAGAGAAAATAGTCCTTGAAATTGTGATTGGATTAATGGTTGATTTTAAGTAACATTTCAAGCATTAATTAATGTTAACAATCCTGTATTTATGGTGTTTTATTTTTCCTTGCAGAGTATGCTAATACGAAGATGAACTTTTTTATTGTTTTTTAAACTACATGGTTGTAATTTGCTGAAAGTATAATCATATTTATAATGTGATGAACTTTGTCTGGACTACAATGTTTTATTTTTTATTTTAAAATGATTTTCTCCTATTAGTGTGAACATATATTTTCAAATAGAAAAGTACTTCCTGCTTAATTCTTTTACCTGGAACGACGCAGCATGGTTTGACTCAAACGAAAACCTCAGTATAGGTGTAGTGTCTCCATATGCTGCCCAAGTTGTTGCAATTCAGGATATGCTTGGACAGAAGTATGATAAGCACGAAGGTTTCGATGTGAAGGTGAAAACTATTGATGGTTTCCAGGGTGGAGAGCAGGACATTATTATCTTATCAACCGTTAGAACTGATTACGGTACTTCACCTGGGTTTATCTCCAGTAACCAGAGGACCAATGTTGCTCTTACCAGGGCTAGGTAATATCTCCTATGTGCTGTTACGATTGCATTTGTTATTGTCCAAAAAGAATGTTTCCGTCAACGCTATTGCTTTTATACTCAACAGGCATTGTCTATGGATATTGGGAAATGAAAGGACCATAGTAAGTCAAGAAAATGTATGGAAAACTTTGGTGCTCGATGCTAAAAGACGTCAATGTTTCTTTAATGCGGATGAAGACAAGGATTTAGCAAAAGGTATATGGGATGCCAAGAAAGAGCTGGACCAACTTGATGATTTGCTCAATTCCGACAGTGTCATTTTTAGAAACTCTAGGTGGAAGGTATTTGGTTTACTGATCTAGTAATAATATTTATTGTGATCACATACTTGACCTTTAGTTCATATTCCTCTTTCAACACATGTGCAGGTTCTTTTCAGTGATAACTTTCTAAAGTCTTTTAAAAATCTTCCATCAAAGAAAACAAAGAAGATGGTCATTGGTCTCTTACTCAAACTCTCTATTGGGTGGAGACCAAAAAGGATAAAAGTGGATTTGCATTGTGGAAATTCATCCCAGATCTTAAAGCAATATAAAGTTGAAGGTCTCTTTGTTGTTTGTTCAAAGGACATAGTAAAAGAATCAAATTTCACTCAAGTTTTAAGGATATGGGATGTTCTTCCACCCGAGGCTATTCCTAAAGTAGTGAAGCGTCTTGATACTATTTTTGGAAGCTATACTGATGATTATATAAGCCACTGCTGTGAGCAATGTTTTGAGGGGTAAGTACTTTGATTGATTTGTATTTTATTACACCTAAGATGCTTTAGCTAACTGATAGCTTGTGTTTTACATATTTTCTAGGAAGATTGAGGTCCCAATAAATTGGGAAAATCAACAAAAATCATCAAAATTAAGAATCTTGATAATAATGGAAATGAAGATGAATCAGCTTGTTGCGGTCAAAGAATATATGTTGAGAATTCAAAGGTTGAGGAGAGTTTTTTGCTGATGAAATTCTATTCTTTATCATCTGTTGTGGTTAGCCACTTGCTTTCTGATCCTAATAGTAATGAACTGAAACTTCCATTTGAAGTATCAGATGAAGAACATGATATAGTACTCTTTTCTAAAAGTACATTTGTATTGGGTCGCTCTGGTACCGGCAAAACCACTGTTTTGACCATGAAGTTATTAAAAAAGGAGGAATTGCACCATTCGGCTCTTGAACACACTTATGGAATTAAGAGTGTTGAAGCTCCTTGTTTGAATTATGATAAAGGGTACAGTGACAGATCTACTGTGAATGACAGGCCTGTCTTACACCAAATATTTGTAACAGTGAGTCCTAAACTTTGTCAAGCAGTGAAACATCAGGTTGTTAGAATGAAAAGGTATGGAACTTCTACTTCAGACTATAAGCTTTTCTTCTTGAACTATATGATTTATTTGTCAAAGGAATAGCTTCACCTACTTGTTTGTTGTTGCTTTATCTGTGTTGTTGTATTTTTAATAAATTCATGTTAAATTTGATTGTCCTGATCCTGACTATATCTGTTGAATTGATTTTCATGTAGTTTTTTTTTTGTTGTAGAAATCATTTTATAGCTTTTCTTGTAATTATTTTGAGATATATTATGTTGGTTTTTATCATGAATCATATAGTTTTGTTAGTTTTTGTCATGCCCATTTACTATTCTTTTTAGTAATACACTCATTTTTTAAACAAGAAAGATTTCACCCCACCATTTGGTTCCTAAATTGCAATTTCACTTCGCACGGTAAGTGTATAGACAGGCGAATGTCCGCCCCCAATTTTTGTACTTTTTTATGGTCAATCTTTTGCTTGGCGTGTTTTGACTACTAACCCTCCTTGTATGTCCTTTGCTTAATGTTAACTGGCCTCCCTAATAGTTAGTTTTTGGCCTTTCATCGGGTATATAGTAAATTTCTTCTGAGATTACAAAATTTAAGTTTACTTTCTACTTAAGAAATTAGGTAATTCTGTTGTAACTTCTGAAATAATTATGCAGTATTTAATCGGTATCTAATATTATTTATATTGTGCATACAGATTGATATGTGGTGGGGATATTTCCGCAGATATGTGTTCTATTGAGGAAGACATAGTTGATGTTGATACATCAATACAGTTTAAGAATATACCAGATTCTTTTGTTAATATTCCAGCCGAATCATATCCACTTGTGATAACATTTCAGAAGTTTTTAATTATGCTTGATGGGACTGTGGGGAATTTTTATTTTGAAAGATTTAGTGATCTATCTTCTCTAAGTGAGAACATTGGTGTAAGATCTGTTGCTTTGGAGACTTTTATAAGGAAGAAGCAGGTGACTTATGAGAGGTTTGACTCATTATATTGGCCCCATTTCAATTCCCAATATACCAAGACACTAGATTCGTCCAGAGTTTTCACTGAAATAGTGTCTCATATAAAAGGGGGCATGCAATCTTTGGAGACTGGTGAAGGGAAGTTAAGCCGTGAAGATTATCTTTCCTTGTCTGAAAACCGATCCTCTAGTTTAAGCAAGCAGAAAAGGGAGATCATATATGATATTTATCAAAGTTATGAAAATATGAAGATGGATAAAGGGGAATTTGATTTGGCTGATATTGTTGCTGACATTCATTGCCGACTCAGAATTAACAAATATGACGGTGATGAAATGCACTTTGTATACATAGACGAAGTGCAAGATCTAACCATGAGTCAAATTGCGTTATTTAAATATGTTTGTCAAAATGTAGAAGAGGGTTTTGTTTTTTGTGGCGATACTGCACAAACCATATCAAGGGGAATTGATTTTAGGTTCCAGGATATCAAATCTCTCTTTTACAAGAAGTTTGTGCAAGAATCAAAGAGAGGTGTTGATAACAAAAGAAAGGGTAAAATCACAGTTTCAGAAACATTTTTGTTGAATCAAAACTTTCGGACCCATGCCGGAGTGTTGAAGTTATCCCAGAGCATTATTGAGCTTCTTTTCTGTTTTTTCCCTCATTCTATTGATGTTTTGAAGCCTGAGACAAGTTTGATATACGGGGAAGCTCCGGTTGTTCTTGAGTGTGAGAGTAACAAAAATGCAATTGTAACTATTTTTGGCACCACTGGACATGAGAGTGGGAAAATGGTTGGCTTTGGAGCGGAGCAAGTAATTTTGGTACGTGATGATTATGCACGAAAAGAAATTTTGGAATATGTTGGGAAAAAAGCTCTTGTTCTAACTATTTTGGAGTGCAAGGGGCTTGAGTTTCAGGTAGTTGAAACATTATCATATGTAATTTTATTTTGAATGTTATGTTTATTTATTTTAATGGTCATCTATGTTCTTTTGCAGGATGTATTGTTGTACAACTTTTTTGGCAATTCACCTTTGCAAAATCGATGGAGGGTGATTTATGATGAGTATATGAATGAACAAGATATGCTGGAACCTACAAAATCCAAGTCTTTTCCAAGTTTCGATGATTCCAAACACAATATTTTGTGCTCTGAGCTGAAACAGCTATATGTGGCTATCACTCGTACAAGACAGAGATTGTGGATATGCGAGAATACAGAAGAATATTGCAGGCCGATGTTTGATTATTGGAAAAGGAAATGTCTTGTACAATTCAAAGAACTGGATGATTCACTTGCTCAGGCAATAAAAGTTGTAAGTAGTCCAGAAGAATGGAAGTCACGCGGAAAAAAGGTTGTTTTAATAGTCGACCATTATATTCGTTGTGCTTTCATAGTAATAACATTTTATTAATGTTTTCCTCTTTTATTATTTTGAATCATTAAGCAGTTTTCATTTTGTCAACATAAAAAACAGTGTTACTTGTTATTAGAATTTTGTTTGCAACGGAAATTATTCCTATACTTAAATACATCATAGATGGCATTATGTTATACTGCAAATAGATTATACTCTTGTTATTGTGTAATGCGTAGAGCAAGCTTTTAGATGTGCCGCTTTTGCTCCAAATGATATATTATTTTGACTGTTGTTTTGCAGTTATATTATCAAAATAACTATGAGATGGCAACAATGTGTTTTGAAAGAGCCGGGGACGCTTATTGGGAAAAAAAGTCTAAGGCTGCTGGTCTTAGGGCAACTGCACACCATTTACATGACTTGAATGCTGAAGATGCAATTGCAGTGCTTAGGGAAGCTGCTGAAATTTTTGAAAGCATAGGAATGGTCGACTCTGCTGCCCAATGTTTTTCTGATTTGGGGGATTATGAAAGAGCAGGTATGAACTTCATATTTGGCATCTTTGTCCTTTATGTCATTTTATATTGAAAAATATCAGGATATTATTTTAGAACATAAATAGCAAGTTTACCTTGCATGGTTTGGTCTTATGATTATTTGCCGAGGTTGCTCTAACTGTAGTTTGAATCTGCTCAAGATTATTAAATGATAAAGAAAGTTCGCTGAACTAATGAATATACAAATCCAAACTCGTAATACAAATTGGTATTGGGATGCTTTGTTCTGTCTTGTTCTTGAGAATTCTCCTTTTCTACATACAGTAAAATCTCTTTAAATTAATACTCGGTAAATTAATAAACACTTTAAAATAATAAGTTGTTCGGTCCCGACTTGGTCTAGTGTAAAAAATTGAAAAATTCGATAAAATAATAAGATAATAATTTTTCGGGAGATCCCTTTGTAATTTTCGGTCCCAATAAAATCATAAATTAATAATTTATAGAAACTGAAAAAAAATATATTACACTCTATTAAAATATGATTCAATAGTTGTTTGTTTTCTTTTAAAGTTCAAGTCCATTTGGAGCTCATCTCTAACTTTTCTTATTGCATCCAATAGCTCAGGTGTAGCATTTTTGTATTGTATCATAAAGTTGTGAAGAGTGTTTGACGTCATAAGTGCTTAAGTGTGTTTGATATTGTTCCTTGACTAATTTCAAATGAAATTTTCCCTCAAGCCATCTCTGCAAGTTGTGTGCTTGCAGGATTATCTCTCTTGTACTCACACAACTCCTTACGTATTTGATCTAACATAGTTGATTTTGCAACACCTTTTAGATGAGAAGCCATCTTGTGAGATATGGTGTTAATAGTCTAAAATATTATCATTGAAGTTGATTCAATGATGGTTACAATTGAGTTTTTAAATAGTAAAATAAACATAATACTAAAAATATAAACAAATCTGTTTTAATATAAAACAGAATCTCAAAATACTTTTTTTTTTGTTATTTTAACTTAAATCTAAAAGATATTATTATTTTTTTATTCTAACTTAAATCTAAACCTAAAAGACATATTTTTATTTTTATTATTATTTCCAATGCATATTACAAAAACTCTTTAAATTAATAATTATTAATTTATCGATAAATTCATAACTCTCTAAATTAATAAATTTCTCCAGTCCCAACTCTATTAATTTATAGAGATTTTACTGTACCTTCATAAATTTCTTCTTCAATGTTAACATTAACAGTTTATCACTAAGCAACAGTACTTCTATGTATGAAGTGTATAATGGAACATCAATCCCATTTGCCTTCAATTCATATAACTGTTCTTTCAGTATTGATGCATATCTAAATATAGCATGTAATTTGTTTTTTTGTTGATGAATCTTTTTTATTTGAGCTAGGGATTTGACTTATTTTGTTGTACAAGCAAATATTATAGGGTAATAATCTTTTTTAGTCACTTAATGAGATCACCAAAGCTTACAAACATAATTGATTGTCATGTTTAGGCGTTTTTGCATTATGAACTCTCTCTTAAAAAATAATCGTATTTCTGATAACAGGGAAGCTTTACTTGGAAAAAAGTGAAGAGCCTGATTTGCAAAGGGCAGGGGATTGCTTTTATTTAGCTGGTTGTCATGAAATGGCAGTTCAAGTATATGCTAGAGGAAGTTTCTTCTCGGATTGTTTGAATATTTGTGCAAAATGTGGATTGTTTGACACTGGCTTGCATTACATTCAGCACTGGAAACAAAGGGAAAGTGCTGATCCTGGTTGGGCTAATAGTCATGATTTGTACACAATTGAACAGAAATTTTTGGAAAATTGTGCTCGGAAATATTTTGGCAACAAAGATATCAAATCCATGATGAAATTTGTTAGAGCTTTTCATTCAATGGATTTGAAGCGCGAGTTCTTACGATCACTATGCTTACTTGATGAGCTTCTTGAATTAGAAGAGGAATCAGGCAACTGGATGGAGGCTGCGAGCATTGCTAAGATGATGGGTGATATTCTTCGCGAGGCTGATTTGCTAGGAAAAGCTGGTGAATTCTTGGAAGCATATGAACTTATGTTTTTCTATGTACTTGCACAATCTCTTTGGTCTGGAGGAAGCAAAGCATGGCCCTTAAAGCAGTTTACACAGAAGGCCGAACTTTTGGAAAAGGCGTTGATATTTGCGAAGGAAGTGTCAAGCAGCTTTTATGAGCTTGCATCTACAGAAGCAGAAATACTGTCAAATAAACATGACAGCAAATTTGAAATAATGAATCAGTTGCAATCTTCTCGCATCCATAGTAGTATAAGAGGGGAAATGCTATGTTTGTGGAAACTGCTGAATTCTCATTTTAGGTTGAACTCTTCTAAGTATGTCTGGCAAGACAATTTATTTGATGTTTCAGTTGAAGGCATGATTATGAAGAATAAATTTTCTGTGGAGACAATGTTTTATTGTTGGACATGTTGGAAGGATAACATCGTTCATATGCTGAAATCCCTTTCAAATTTAAAAAATCAAGAGCTTCATCAGCATAACAGTTATGTAAAGTTTGCATTCAATTATTTGGGTGTTCTGAAGCGGATTTATAATCTAAATGACATTTACCTTTTGCTCATCCCCAATGCTAACTGGGTGATGAAACTGGGAGATAGATTGCTAAAGAAGAATGGCAAGATAGTGTCTGTTGATGTTCAACTTTTAGTTTCTTTTGCTCAGAGTTATTGGAGCTCAGAGCTACTTTCTGTTGGCATGGATATCTTGCGCAACCTAGATGCACTCTACAAGTTTTCAGTTAATAAAGATTTTTCCGAATTTTGTCAAGTACAGTCTTTATTGCATATGTATGAGGTCTCAAAATTCCTTCTCAAGTCCAAATGTTTTAGCCATGGCCAAGGTGACTTGAAAACATTGGAGATATTTTACAGACAGACAATTGAGTGTTTATCCCATCATGTAGTTCCCCTTGACTGGAAGAAATCACTGGCAAAAGAAATGGTTTATCAAAGAATAACTGAAACTTGGCAGGATATTATGAAAGATGCCGTCTATGAAAACACTAAACGGAAAAACAGATTGATCAATGGTCAAATCGAAAGGGTGGTAGTTATGATTCTTGGTACAACT
This sequence comes from Trifolium dubium, assembly GCA_951804385.1. NCBI lineage: Eukaryota > Viridiplantae > Streptophyta > Magnoliopsida > Fabales > Fabaceae > Trifolium > Trifolium dubium. Next base: position 8,948,759 of record OX638076.1, read on the forward strand.
AATGTAAAAGATGAACTTCTTGTTCAAGTTATGACAAGGTTTGAAGATAACCAACACTGGAAAGATTTCGTTCAAAGCATACGATTGTATTCAAGAGATGAATCACGCAGTAAAGCGGTTTTAGAGATGCATCCCACTTTTAAGCTTTACGCAGCATTGCAATGTACTCGCCATGTGAAACGGATGTATCGAGTTGGCGATATATCTCCTAGTTGTTTTATGTATCTTGTTGAACGACTACTGCTGTTGACATCATGCTCAAAGGGGTTCATGTATGCAACAAAATCATCTTTCACTGAATGGCTTATTTGCCAGGATGAAAATTCCCTTTCAAATTTGAGCTTCATGCGTGATAAATTAGACATTGTCCATGACTTTCTTGCCAATATCCTCAGTGAGTATGTTTGTGATCAATATGGTACCAAATTCTGGATTGAAAAATATTCAAACTTGGTTGTGGAGAATTATTTTCCATCGCTTTTCCTGCGATTGATTGTTTCGATATGTTTGCTTCATCTCGGCTCCAGGAGTAAGAAATATATCAAATTACTTCGCAATTTGCTGGATAAGAGAAATATAACCGCTCAACTGCCATTAGAATTTTGCAATGTTCTTCAAAAAGGAAAGAAACACATGGATTTGGAAGTCTTTGCTGAGGCATTTAAAGTGATCGGCAATCCCCTGGTGATTGCTAAGCTTCGGAACAATTCTTCCGAAATTGTTTGTTCAGATGCTGTGTTTGTGGATTTAACGATACACCAGAAAAGAGAGCCCATATTAGAAAAAATATTTCTAATTAGAGCTGACACTGCAGGAGAGGAAACCACAACAGAAGCCTTTGATGCAACATCTAAGGAGTTTTCTTCGAACCTTCCAAATGAAAGCTCTGCTTCTGTTTCACATCAGGCATCAGATGGACAGATTAAAGATGAAATTAACATGTCTATGCATGCTGACTTCTTCTGGAAATGGTTGGAAATTGTTGGATCTGCATCAGCAGATGTATCACGTCTTGCTAATTTTTCACCTGGAATCTTACGAATATCATCTCTTACTAGTGTTGCACCTGTGTCCATAAGGATACAGGTCAGCGAATTTATTGTGTTTCAAATAACTTTGAATAAAATGTGGTTATGTCAAATGGTCGTTTGTTTTTCTTAACTTTTTTCATTCTTTCCAGAAATGTTTGGGAACCCACATTGTACTGTTGAATTTGTTAGCACAAAACCCTGCTGAGATGGTAAACAAAAATGATATGGAAGTGTTGGTGAGCTTGATTGAAGACATGATAGAACTTCGACGCGCTATTAGCATAAGGTAAGTTATATAAGTAACTTGTAATAAATAATTGCAATATGATTTTCTGTTTTTACTTGCTCGTTAATCTTTTTGTTACATTGTCTCATCTGCAGTGGCTATTGGATCATTGAGAAGGACACTCGAATTGCACTTTCAAAGAAAATTCTTTCAAGACGATCGGAAGTAGTGCGCCTTTTGTATCAGCATGTTTGGAAGGAACAAAAATTCGACATGTCCTTGTACATACATGCAGATAATTGTCCGGTCAATAACAAAGGGAATACAAACAAATCCAAGAAAAACAAGGGAAGGAAAAAGGGTAAGAAGTGTATTTGTGTATTCGCACAAAATTGTTAATTTGTTATTGACTCATCCATCACCTACAAATTTGCAAAAGGTAAAAAAAATGCATCTTTCTTTCTATTCTTACAAACACATCTACTAATTTTCTCACCATAAAACCTCCAATTCTCATCACCACCCCTCACTTCTCACACCTTTCATCACTCAAATATCAAAACATTTATCTTTGCAAGTTCTCTTATCTTCCTTCTTCTGCCTTCTCTCAAACCCTCTAATCTTTTAACTGAAGGCTCATATTTTAGAAGTAGTATTGAAAGAAAGTATCTATCTATCTATCTATCTATCTATACTTGTAAAGCAAACTTGATTTTGCTTATGTAGCAACTCTACAAAAATTCTCTTCTCACAAAGCTTCTCAACTTAATATGACGATGTGTCATCCTAAAAAAAAAAATTCATTGTATTTTTAAAATATAACATCACTTTAATTATCACCTTTTGAAATTTTATTTCTTTTACCTTATATCTTATATTTTTTTGAGATAAAATACTTAACATCATAAATACTACAACGTCAAAAAAAATATCATAAATACTACATAAAATATTTAAAATAATATATCTTAAAATGATAATTTATAATTAAAATGAATTAAAAAATTGACCTATAAAAAATTCCTCTACAATTTAAAAAGTAGGCTTAATTGGATATATATTCGGTCCTTAAACTAATTTATTGATTTCATTTTAGTGTATTAATTAATTTATTGGCATTGATTTCATTTTAGTCTATTAATTAATTTATTGGCTATTCCCATGACTGAATTGTAATAAACATTCTATACTCCCTCCGTACTAAAATATATGTCGTTTTGAGAAAAAGATTTGTACCGCAATATATGTCGTTTTACATTATCAATGCTGTATTTAATGCTCTTTTTTCTCTTATGCTCTTAACTAATTATTTCTCTTTCTTCTTTCAATTATATAATTTATCTTTCACATACTATTAATGAAGGATAATTTTGTAAACTAACTCATAATTTATCTTTTTCATACAACAATTAATACATTTCTTAATTTGTGTGATATGGTCAAAATGACATATATTTTGGTACGGAAGTAGTATTTCATAAGATAGTTTTGTAAAGTGATGATGATCCAATCGTCTCCAACGCAGATCCCACAATCTAGTATCTACTATATTGGACTGTGGTTAAAGTTCTTGCAACTATCAATCAATAATTTGATGTTTGTGTTGCTTGCTATGTAGACTTTTGTGTTTTTTATACTACATCTCTAATTGTATGGATTGGAATTATATTTGTATATTGACCAGGAATGATTGATTATGGAATTTCTGTGCAGTATCATTCAACTGTTATGTGCTTCTTGAACTAACATGCAATCTTGATAATAAATATTGTACTTCCAATATAAATAAAATTTTTCACTCCATGTTCTGTCCATGTTGTTTTTCTCTTAATATGTTGAAAGTTAAGGTGAGAGAATTTTAGGAAAGAGTGGAAACAAAAGGAATTTAGATTATTTTTTTGTCGGTATACTTTAGAGTTGGACTTTTTTTTATGCTAAGCTCAAATTTTCTTCATATATATTCAAGATAATTGCACATGAATGAGAAAAACGGACAACAAACTGAGTAGTTAATCCTTAAATAGTTCCTTAGGAATTTTATGAAAGATAACCTTGGCAGCTTTGCTGTATATCTTGGCATATCCAATGCTCTCAAAGCTGAGCTTTCAGGAGTTATATTTGCTATTGAAGATTTGAAGCTACATTTGATGGAGGATGGAACTACCTTTGGAATAGCGCTACCTTGGCCATCATCAAGTCTCCTCATATATTTCCTTGGAACTACTTTATGATTACTCATATATTTAGAGGAGAAAATCAATTTGAATTTATCTTTACAAAATTATATTTAGTGGAATGACACTTCATAAGTTATAAGGAAAGACTTTATAAAAGTGGGATTGGTCTTGTTAGTCTTTTTTTGAAAGTCTTCGTTGTTGTCCCCCTCTTGTATTTTCTTAACATATATATATTCTGCTGTGTTGGATACGTGTCGTCCGGGTGACGTACGAGAGTCAGTGTCTGACACGGCGACACACCCTACTATAGCCGTGTCAGAGCTTCATAGGTTCTGATCATTTCCAGTCAACATGGAAACAAAATTGTTTCATCAGACTTTCAACAATCAAGTCTGCTGTGTAAAGTATAAAGACCTTGTTCAATGGTTCAATATTAGATTAAGTAAGTAGTTGGTATTTACTTAAAGTTCGAACTATTAGATTAAATACCAACTATTACACACAATTCACCACATGTTTTGAGTAGTTTTTTTTGTTTTATTCTGCAAAAGCATTTTCCTGAAGCTTGATTAAAAGATTTCTAGAACTCAAAATACACTAACCCAAACAGACTCAATAATAGGATGGTGTTTGTTAATTGTCTCTTAATCTGTGAAAGATGTTGTGGAAGATAAGATGATTTGTTGGATTAATGTGGAGAATAAGTGATCTTTCTAGACATCCAAAATGAAGGAAATCGAAGAGGTCACCTAGTGTTATTATCCCTATTTTTGCTTTTGTTTGGCAGTTTTGGTTTGTTGGTTGTTGTGGTTGCTTCTTTATTTTGTATCTTTAAACAACTTTTGTACTTCTTTGTTCTTGAGTTTGATCAATAAATTTTGTCATTTCAAAAAAACAAAAACAAAAAATAACCAATGACTTTTGAATTCAAATCAATTGTAATTGTAACATAATAAGAATATAAGAGTACTAGAGAGTAATATAAGTGTCATGTTTAGAGATTTTGAATTTTGTTATGCCATGTTACAATTTTGAATGATTGAATGTGGTTATTTTGTAAACAAAATAAATATGAGTGTCACATGAGAAAAATGGATGATGTAGCAAAAATAATATTGTTTGGCAAGAAAATGATGAGATGTCAATAAAATAATTTGAGACTCTAATTTAATAAATTATATTTTTTTTTGACAAATTAATAAATTATATTATTAATAGATTTGATTGTATTCAAAATTTATCTTCAATGAAAATTTTCGTTAGGCTATATATATCATGCTTAAAGAAAATAAATAAATAAATTTATTCAAACCTTTTTAAAATAATTATGAGTTATCCCTCAAAGTACAATTTATGGACCTATATTTAAAGGTGTCCCAAGTTGAACATAAACATGGAGGATTCGTGATAAGAACCATCATTATAATTTATGATGGACACCCCATGTGTGATGTCTATATATTGTCTAGATTATAATCTAGTTGGATCCTCCCTCAATTAACGTAACGGAGATTACAATGCATGCTCCACCGAAGTTTCCAGGAAATTGTACTAAAATGCAAAACAAATTAGTAATCAGCATTTTGAAGAAATATTACCAGCTGTGAAATCCTACTATTTTGTTCTCTGTTTTTGTTTTAGAAATTAAAAACTACTTTATACTTTTTATGTAAAGTAAACAAATGGTTTTTTTATGGCCATGTCTTTCATGTTAGGGCAAAACCTTATATTTATAGTTAAGGGACATAGTCTGTAAAACTAACTCAATTCCAATATTAGTATTAAGCTTAAATAATCTATTAGTTTTTAAGTTCGCGTGTTTTTTGTTTTAGTTTTGTAAGTTTATTTTTTTGAAATTAATCTTTGAATTTTAAAATAATTTTGGTTTTAGTTTCAAAAGCTAAAACGGCAAGTTTCTTACGGAGTTTTCTGTGGCCTTTGAATTTTCCTGCAATTTTTCTATCAAATTTTCCTACGAATTTTAACTTAAGGGACTAAAACCAAAATTGTTATAACTTTGAAGGATTAATTTTAAAAAAATAAACATACAAGGACTAAAACTAAAAATACGCGAATTTACAGGAATCAATTGATTATTTAAGCCTTAATGTTTTATTTTATTTTTTTTGAAAGATCGGTATCTGGCTTAAAAATCGACTAATCCGAGGGGATCAATTCTACCGCCCACTTGTGGAGACCCCATTTAAAGTCAGAGTTTTTTGCTCTGCATGGACTTAGTCCGTCAAAATTGACACCAGTGGCATGAAACCTTGTGAGGAGCTAGCTCCAAAGACCCAAGTCAACACCACTAGACCAACTCAAAGGGGTTAAGCCTTAATATTATTAATATTATTAGATTAAGCTCTATGTAGTATTTACTAGTACTATTTTATCTAAGGGAAAAGAAGACGGGGAGGTAATAGTAAATACTAGTAATTAGCTCGTGGTTCAGAGTATTCATACTCATAAGTTACAGTGCATCTTAATTTCTGTCGGTGGAATGAAGATGCAATTTGCAAGTACTTTTTAAGACTTTGTTAGCAGCAACATAAGACTTGTGAGTAAAAGCAAAAGGGAAGAAACTAAGGTCAAGAGCTATATGTTTTTCTTTCTTTTTTATCAAACCTGTTTACAACTTATATTTCTCATTATTATCATTGTGGAAAATAAACATTATGCCAGTACTATTTATGTAGTTTGGTACAATTACCAAATATACTATGTACTACTATAAAATTACAAGGCAAATCAAATCAAATTAGCACCTTTTTTTAACAATTAAATAGTACTACTATTGAAGATTGAAAAGCACATCTATCTATACTTGCAGTAGAATAAATTTCAGGTGGATAAGCCAGCTACAAATGCCACTCCCGTAGACGGCAACCAAGTCGAACCCGATATAAATTGCGCCACCGTGAATCTATTCGCTTCCACGGTGGATGTAATGACCCGATATCCGGGCCATTGTACTCTTTGTCCAATAGCTCCACCCGGCCCATAATTCATGTACTCACCATAATACAAAGTGTCTAAGGCAAATGTTGTATTCCACTCTAACCAACCACGTGGATGTAAATGATCCCCCATGTATGATAACATGTATACCGTTCTAGAGTATAATTTCCACGGACGGCCGAGATACGTTTGGAAGCTACCCTTGGATGCTTCTAGATCTCCTGTGGCTAAAATCCGACAATTGTGAATTGAAATACCAGTATTTTGATTTGGGTCTTTTCTATTTTGAGCCGTGATGGTGTTTTTTTGTTGAGGCATTGGCTTGCGTGCATAGAGGCTACAATTTTGAAAAACAACCGCAGCATTGCCAAATATGAAGTCTACAGTACCGTAAATGTCACATTCACGGTAAAATTGACGATTTGAATGTGCATACATTGTATCCTGGTATCCGATGATGTTGCAACGGTACACAACCGCATGATCTGATCCAACACGGAGGGCAACCGCTTGGTGCTTCGCCGGTCCGGCATAGTTCTCAAATGTTACATCTCTTGCGATGAAACCTCGGCCACTAGCAGCTGCATTATAATATAATAAGATTAAAGATTAGAAATATAGAATTATAATTTCTGTTAGTGGTTGAAATAGAATTATCGTTATTGGTCTTGTCTTTTGGAATTAGGAAAATTCGGTTATTAGGGACGGTGCTGGACAAAAACATGTTACATTGTTTATCAACTGGACAAGCAATGCATGACCCACCAACAATAATTCGGTTTGGAGCTTTTTTTTTTTCTCTTTCGTTTATATAGTTTTTTTTATCTTTCCAATTGAATATTTTTTTAAAAAATTTTTTTTTGATAAGAAACTTTCCAATTGAATTTAGTGCTGATATAATAGAAAAAGTTCACTTGGATTTGACAATATATTTGTCTTATTTGATTGCCAATTACTCCCTCCGTTCCCTTTTTATAAGACCCTTTTGACAGAATTGCACTATTCACTTATCTTGTTTTAACCGTATTTTTTTAATAATACATAAATGTAAATATTAGCATATAAGATCTTGTTTGATTTGTTTTGTTGAGTACTTTCAAAATATCAAATTTTATAATTTTTACTATTAGATAATTAAAGATATTTTTTATCAAAATTGTGCATTGACATACGTGTACTGGTCAAAATGGGTCTTATATTTATTTTTCATTGGATTATTATCATATCCGGTTTGAATAATACCGGATGTGTTGTGTTGTGTCATTATAACTTTCATGAACTTGAGTGATGAAATTGCTAATATTATTTTTTAATTTTCAAAATTGAAATTCTTTTTTTGCTTTTATTATTTATTTTTTATAATTGTTGAAAGGGGTGGATTGTGGATATGATCAAAGACTCAGTTGGAGGAGTAGACACGGGAGTAAATAGGAATCTTGAAATATGACAATGTAGATTTGGAATAGCAGCCCACGTTCAACTTGTACGAAGTCTACCTCGTGTCGTGCATGGTTTTGAACCTTAGTTTCGTCCTTTTTTCCCTTCATTTTTTAACATAAAAAGGCCAAAGTGTATCTTCATAATAAATTAATTAATCAATTATCTTTTGTATATGAAAGATTAGTAGAATTTCCCCTTTTGGATAAGCTGTTAAATTAGGATTAAAAGTAAGTTAACTTTTGTTCTTCTTTAAAGATATATTAAGTTTCAAAACATTAGTATTATTTAGATTAACCACTCTACAAATTTTTGTAAAAATAAAAAACAGAAAAGGCTAATTACTATAATTTGGTAAAAATACAGTAGGAAAAAGAAAACGGTTGGGAAATTTACCAAATGAAGCGGTGTGAAATGTGGTCAAGTTTTGCAAAACATTTTTGCCTCCTGTGATCACTGTCTTTCCCTTTCCGTCTCCTATGATCATGACATTAGTTTTCTTCCTTCCCACCTTTAAATTGTCCTCTTCATATCTGAAATATAGTATTTTGCATTAATCAAAATAGTGTTACTATTAGTCCAAAAAAAAAAAAAAAAATAGTGTTACTGTTACCAGTACATTTATTATTATTTTTGTAAGTACAGCACCTAACACACGCTTTGCTTTCATAGTACTACTAATCTTTAATGTAGCTTTCATGGATTACACACTATCACAATAACCTTTTGTTGATATAGAGGGTTAGATCTGATATCAACAACTGAAAAAAAAATATCGATATTATTAGACTGATCATCTTCGAAGAGACTCAAATTTAACAATTGTATGTATGAATTTAAGATAATATTTGTCGTTTATTATAATGTAGAATGGTAGATGGATCATGGATAGATAGAGTTAGGCACTGAGAAAATAGGTCAATAATCTCCATTAGTGTCATTATTAGTATTTAAATAGTAATTAAGTTTGTCACATGATTACAGTTATTATTGATACAATAAAAGCTTATTGAAGTAATAAGTCAATGAGGCAATGACACTGCAATCCATATTCCACCAATGAAATGGAAAATAAATAATCTATCAAACACCAAATGTTAATTTAGTTGGTTTAATGATTATTGACCCTGTATTGACAGGAATGACCGCGGTTCGATCCTAAAAACAGAGACAGTGAAAGGGACAGAGTAGAATTAATGTAATTGCAATTAATTTAGTACCTTCCTTGTCTGATATAGATAATGAACCGTCGGTTACCATACTCAGGTATCTTCTTAATAGCTTCCGATATTGTTTTCACCGTTCCGTTACCGTCTTTAGAAACGATCACATCCGCTTGTAACGCCGTTACCGGCAAACTCAACAACCTTCTCTCTCGTTTTTTCAACCATACCGGAAAATCATCATCCGGCATTGTCATTAACCGTCTTCTATTCCCTATCGGAACACCGGAGAAATCATCTCCGGCACTGGAAGCAGAAAAAATAGCCAAACAATTACTCACAAGCTCCGACAAGTCCTTTAAGTTATTCGCCATCTGATCCTTCACGGAACCGGAAGTGTCGGCAAAACCGTCAGCGCACGTGTCTTGGTTAGTTAGCGCGGCGCTCAGCCACGTAAGTACATCGTCGGTGGAGGATGATGTAAGAGGCTTAACCGCTCCGGTGGAAGTTGAAGGTACGACGGAGGTGAGTGAACGAGTGAGAGCGTCGATGGAATCGTCGAGAAGTTCGAGACAGTCAATGTAAGCGGCGCGTATGCGAGGATTCATTCCGACGGTGGATGAGATAGCGGCGGAGGTATAACGTGCTTTGGAAAGATGCTGTAGCGTCATGTTGAGTGAAATGTGAACTAGGTCTTTCTCCGATGGAACTGTGGATCCAAGAAAATCGAGAAGATAATTTTCACAGAGTGATGGAAAATGAGTTTTGCTACATGTTCTTGAAATTGCTTGTGTTGGATTACGCCGGAGAGTTGGATTTTTCGTCGGGTCGGATGTACGGTAGTGGATTCCGGTGAGCATTGCGGCGGAGACGGCGGAAACAACGACTAGTAAGATAGCAAGGAGTGAAAGAAAAATGATTTTCTTCTTAGAAGATCTAGGCTTGTTAGTGATTCTAGGTTCAGAAGGAGTTGAGCCTCCAGGTTCGGTTAGTCCTAACCTTCCATACTCCATTGTGTTTTTTTTCAGTTGAGTTTTGTGGTGAGTGAAAGAGAGAAATGGTGTAGTTTATACTAATAATGAAAGTTTGTTGTGAAGAGTAATGTAGCAATGAATGAGACCTTTTTGTATAAGTGCATATTTTGGTACATTCTAAATGTGCCAGAATTACGGTGATCTGATGATATACTGTTGAATCATCTGATATACCTACCTACGTACTGTAATATTAAAGATAAACTAAATGATGTTGTCTAGTAGAAAGAGTGAAAGAATAGTGTAGTGTAATGTGTTGTATGTATATGTTTTTAGTGAGATTAGTGTATTAAAATCATGATGATCTAATGATACACTGTGATTGAACCGTGATTACGAGACATCTACCGTAATGTTAAATATAGACTGTGCTTAGAAGAAATAGTGAAAGAATAGTGTAATGTGTTGTATGTGCATGTTTTTAGTGAGGTTGGTGTGAAGTCGGTATCGTCAGAAAAATGAGCTGGAAGCTACTTTGAGGACTTTCACTTCCACTAGCTACTGCCCACTGAACTAAAAACTCATTCATTATACAGTTTTGGAGGGTTCTTGTTTCTTGTAGTAATGATACCCCTTGCTTTGCTCATTCATAATTCATTATTACAATATGATCAAAATGTGACGTGAGGATGAAGAAAATTTGAAGCAAGATAAGTTGAGCTTTATTATTAGATTATTATTATTATTAGTTAGTTGCACAAAAGAGGTCGGCCGGCCATGCTGCATGAACAGCTTAATTAATTAATTTGATTAATTAAGTGGATAACTCATTAACAATCTAATCTAATTCTTGACATTCTAAGTTCTACTTCCATTTCACTTTTTCACTTTTCAATCATGCTATTCAAAAGGTGTAGTTAATTTAATTTCCTCTAGTACTATTCTTCTTGCTTTGAACCTAATTTTTAAACAATTTTGTATATTATTATATAATAAGTTGTTAAAACATTTTACTTAATTAATGATGTTTCAATTATGTTAATCACTTTTACGAGGTATTGCATTTTGTCTTTTGTTGGACATGTATGTTAATTAATCGATTAAGTTTATTAAATTTTGATTTTATTTTGAATGAAGGATCAATTTAATAAATATGTAATATAATTATCAATATGGTTAGATTCGTGAAAGAATTATCCCTTTTATCTTTTGATCTTGTCCGACCAGGAAGGTGTTGACCAACAAAAAACACCACCGAGCTGAGCACGATCGTTGGAGGAGAGGGGGGGTTGTAATTGCAGGGATTCCGACGCTCAAGTCAGCAGAGTATATGATATGCAAGTACAAGTTAGAATGATAGATACATGTGTCATTGTCAGAATGACAGTATATATAGTCCCCAACACTGGGCCAAGACCATTAATAAGAGGAGAGGAAGATCCGCCCCTCATTAAATGGCTGTCGGAATCTGGCGTCGAGCCATGATGAGCAGTTAATGCTCATCATTCCGCGGTCGGCCGTTACAGAATCTCCTACTCTGTAACGGTCCAATGACGAGGTGACTGGTCGTCGCGGTGTTTGGGCCTGCTCGGCCGAAGCAAGGGATTGGGCCTGCTCAGCGTTAGGCCCAGTCCCGAACATCTTTTATATAAGGGACATGTTAAACAATATCTCTAGAGTATTTGTTAAACATCCTAAAAATAAACATTTAAATAAAAGATTGTTAAGAAGAATTATCTACTCTATTTGAAATTTATTTCTCAAAGGGTTGTATACTAGAATATTGTACTTGGATACTGAATATTAATCTCCCCGATTGAGTAAAATTTGTTAATAATTGATAGAGATCATAACTGACTTATTAGCAGGATGATAGACCAACCAAATGAATTTGTGACCCCATTATATAGTCCAATGAGTTGTTTGGTTCAATTATTAAGATGAAACAAGAGAGGAGATGATGAAGAAAACAAAATCCATCCAAAAACTACTTCTAACCCCTACAAAATGAATGGATCTAGTGGGAAGAGAATAATTCTTTAATATTTGAACTTAAGTATCCTTTTATGTAATGTCATCTTAAATAATATAATATATTACTACATTTGTGAAAAATATAATTTTACATTTTTCCTTTAAAATTCTTCTCCCACTTTATTAAACTAAATACCAAAGCTTTTAAAATTTCTTCCCCTCAATCCTAACTCCTCTTGTTCCTTTGTTGAACTATACATATCCCAAGACATAAGTCCATAAGAAAACTTTTGTACTTCATATATATAAGGAGAATTACCTAATCCTATTTGAGATATATTATTCTCTATTTATTATGCTAATGGTGATTTTGACATCAAAATATCTTTTGTATGTATATACCTTTTGGACTAGTAACACCACCAGGTAATCCACCACCATCGACCTCTTTCTAAGTTAATTTTTGTTATATAGTTATTTAACTATTATTGAATTGAGGTTGTTATATTGTCTTTTCATTTTTGGATAATTATTATAATCTCCTTTCAATAATAATTGATTATAATACCAAAAGAGCTACAGTATTATTATATATAGTCTCTATTCAATAATATAATTAAAATACAAAAAGGACAATAATAGTCTCCATTTGATCATAGTAAACAAAATTTAAGAAGACAAACAATATATTAAATGGTGAGACTTGTTCTACCCTTCAAGATTAATAGTAGTTTGTATAATTTTTTAAACGCCTTTAATTTTTGTGTCTCAATAACATATATATTAAATGATTTTGGATTTGTGTGAAATTTTACACAAATAAATAATCTATATGATATAAACTTTCAATTCAACAGTGTATTTTATAAAAATTTATATCGGTTAAAATATTATTGAGTGGTTGAGGAGTAATTTTAATCCCATGACAATTAATGAAAAATTTTAGTTTTTCTTTTCTTCTATTTTTCAAAAACAGCTGCCCAAAACCATCCCTTCAGATTAATTTTTCCTACTTTTTTAATAAAATAAGTGAATTCACATATATTTTATTTCTTCTTTTGTGATTTCGTCATCTTATAGTGCGACATTCTGTTGTTTGTCGCTTGGTGCAGCATTGATTTGATTTCCCGTGCAGTGTTTGTTGATCTATTCAAATTCTCATATTATCTTCGTTTAAGTGCAGATTCAATCAACGACTTTGGCGTCGCCAACATTACAGATCTAAAAACATGAATATTTCTTTGTCAAAAAAAAAACATGAATATATTTCAGACATTTTAATTTTATCATATTTGTAGACAAATTGTTGTTGTATGCTATTAACTTTGATATTGTGAGTTTGCTCGGAGAATTTCTAACAATTTTGAATTTATATTATATAATGTATTCTTTGATTTTGATTGAAAGACAATTATTTTTAACTATATACATTTTTAATATATAATTTATTTATTACTCATAGCTATTTTATAAGTACACACCATTTCTTATAGCTTTCCCCTTATTTTTAATTAATCATCTTTTCCTTCCATCACCAAAAAATATAATCTTTTCCTTCCCCTTATATCTCTATCTTTTCTTTTTCAATCAACTAAACAAATTGGAGACTAAGTTTTTTTATTATTTCCTTAGAAACTAAAACAGATATACATTTCTATTCGTGAGCTCTGCACAATTACACGTAAAGTGTATGGATCGAAGTTTGATTCATGTACACCTATTTATTCATCTTTAAATGATAATTTACCTGACCAAAAATAAAATAAAATAGATTTACAATTTTTTTTTCTTAGAGACTCAAATGTGTCTTCATTTTAAAATAAAAATATACACATAAAATTAATGAAAAAGAAGTGCCATTTTTTTTGTCAAGAAGAAGTGTCATTTTATATTCATCATTTTATTCAACCATTAATCTTTCTAAATTTTTTTTAAACAAAATTTTTATTTAAACATACTCCATAACAAGTTGTACAAGAAGATCTAACATAAAAAAAATACAAGAAAATAGTGCCCCCAACCATACCCAACAAGCATAACAAGTAACAACCCCAACAATGACCACCACAAAAGATCTGCACACTAAAAGCAAACCAAACCAAACCTGCTAGCACACCAATATACATCACAAAACCCTAACAAGCTCCAAAACCAAAAGCCAAGACACCTCCAAATCTATATAATATAAGAAAATCATATGTTATGTTTAAAAACCAAAAATACCCTTGCTTGCACCATATGTTGCCACATCATCTCAAAAAATAAATACTCATGATAGAAAATAATTACCTCTTATTTTTATGATTTATTTGCATGGAAAAAAAAAACTACCAATGATAGAATATAACTTCTACTCATGATAGAAAATAACTACCTATGAAAAAGAAAGAAAAAAAACTACCAATAGTAGAATATAACTTGTACTCGTGATAGAAAATGACTACCTCTTTTTTCTATGATTTATTTGCATGAAAAAGAATTTATGTTTTACCAATAATAGAATATAACTTCTTCTTTTCATGATTTATTTGAAAAAAAATGAAATAAGAAAATTACAATGATAGAAAAAACGACTTTTTCCCCATAATTAATTTGAATGAAAAGGGGAAAAAAATATCAATGATAAAAAAGAAAATTTACATTTTTTTTTAACTTATATATGATATAAGAAAAATGTGTCGTAAAAAAATATAATCAAAATGTCATTTGCTCTTAGTAAAAAATTTAAAATAATACACGGGGCAAATTTTTCCTAATAAAAATTAAAAGTAATCATTATATACAAGACAAGTTGTTGAATGAATTTGTCAAAAAAAAGAACGACTTTTTGCCCAAAATTTATTTGAATAAAAAGGGAAAAAAAAATCAATGATAGAAAAGAAAAGCTACATTTTTCTTAACTTATCTATGATATAAGAAAAATATGTGTCGTAGAAAAATCTAATTAAAATGTCATTTGCTCTTAATAAAAATTTTAAAATAATACAGGGGCAAATTTTTACTAATAAAAATTAAAAATAATCATTATATACATGACAAGTTGTTGAATGAATTTGTCAAAAAAAAGAACGACTTTTTTTCCATAATTTATTTGAATGAAAAAGGGAAAAAAATCAATCATATAAAAGAAAAGCTACATTTTTCTTAACTTATTTATGATATAAGAAAAATATGTGTCGTAGAAAAATCTAATTAAAATGTCATTTGCTCTTAATAAAAATTTTAAAATAATACACGGGGCAAATTTTTCCTAATAAAAATTAAAAATAATCATTATATTCAAGACAAGTTGTTGCATGAATTTGTCAAATAAAAGTTGATGAATGAAAAAAAATTAAATAATACAACCGATAGGAAAAAAATATTTTCAACCCACTTCGGTTGCCTGGTGGTATTGACTTGGGACATGGAAGTGTGCTCCTCCATGAGGTCCCGCATTCGATTCTCTTCAGTGTCAATTTAAATGAGTTAATTTAGATTCTTCAAAAACAAAAACAAAAAATTAAAAAAAATATTTTCCATCCTTAATTTGTCAAATATATTCACAATTTATAAAAAAAACTATTATTACTTTTTATGTTATTTAAATTATAATCGTAAATGTTTCTGTGCGATGAACTCAATTGGTAAGGACATCTCATTTTATATGCAAAATCATATATTCGAATTTTAGACACCGCTCGTATTCACTTTAAGGATGAAATTTATAGTCACTAGGCTATACTAGACAAAGAAAAAGTATAATATTCATAAATAAGTATATCCAAAAATATGCGGTAAAAACTAACGGGCAAAAACACATTTTTTGTTAAATTAATAATATCATTATAAAGAGATAAAAATAACAATGATATAAAATGTTTGATTATAAAAAAGTAAATATATTTTTAAAAGGAGTATAATTTATTTTTATAAAATTTAAAAATAATGATTATGTACAAGATAATTTTTATTGATAAAAATACAAATTAAAATAAATTATTCACATCGATTGGATACCCGTGCGAAGACACAGATATTTTACTAGTTACCAATCTAAAATTAATAAGCCTATCTTCGGCTTTTTTTCCTTTCCCTAGCGCATTGTTTTTTTTTTTTTTTTGACAAAAGCCCAAGGAAAAAATAAACTACACAACAATCAATCTAGGAGTAGTAATCTCCGATTCATCATCTACTAAGATGTCCTTAATATCCTCCGAATAGTCTTCATAATAAATCACAGCACGCTTTAAATTGCATTCAATATTTTCCAATGCATCCGAACATTTATTTGCCTCGCGATACTCTTGAACAATTTTCACATACCAATCCATCTTGAATAATTGCCGTATTCTTTTCACTATGGCAAACCTTTCATACATACCCTCTCAAGTCTTCTCTGTTGAAATAACATGCACAACAACTTTTGAGTCAACGCTTAAAACATTTTTTAGTCTTCTCTAGCGCATTGCTTTATTATATTTCGTTTTAATTATGTAGATTACAGCAAATTATCCTTGAAAATTAAGTGAATTAAGATGGCGATGTTAAAACAACAATACATGATTAGACTAATAATTGAAAGAAAGTCATAACATTGAGTCCTGCCAGCATAACATGCCACGGCATTACATGTGCTCATAATATGTGTTCATTAAGCAAAGGTTGATGTTTAACACACAATTTACACCTAAAATTGTTCATTCAGAGGCTTTTCAAATGTTCCATCACACTTCATCCTAAATCACTCTCAAGTATTAAGTACTCTCTCCGTACCAAAATATAAATAGTTTTGACCATATCACACAAATTAAGAAATGTAATCATTGTTGTATGGAAAGGAGAAATTATGAGTTAGTTTACAAAATTGTTCTTCATTAATTGTATGGGAAAGATAAATTAAAGAAGTAAAAGAAGATAGAGTAATAAATAGTTAAAGGTATAATAAGAAAATTAACATTAAATGTTGCATTGGTATTGTAAAACGACTTATATTTTGATACAAATTTTTTTTCCAAAACAACTTATATTGTGGTACGGAGGGAATATATCTTATTCTAAAATTTTCACCTATCACACAATATACTAATAAATAATGAATTAAACGTTGAAATATTTACTTATATCTCTGGTAACAAAGTATTCTTGAAGTTCCGCACTTTCTTTCTAATTATAGCATTGGAATTTAAGTTTGTTTTTTTTTTTTCCTTCTATTTTCTCTTTGGACCCCCAATGTTATTGGAACTTCTCTATGCACTTACTCATTGGCTTTTCCCAAAAAAGGAACGCACTTAAAAATAAAAACATTCAACAACTTATTTCAACCAAAAAATTGAGAACCAAATATCTCTCATCTTATTTCATGTGCAAGTTCAAACATGTGCTCTTCATACAAAGTGGTTACGCCAAAGATGTTAGGCTTGGAGTTCACTCGTGTCACAACATGTTTTAAGGTCTAAGTGTCCAACAAACACTCATAAAGTAGAGATATATACAAATCATTCATTAATAAAGAGATTTTCATGCATGCGGTGGAAATTAAAGTCAATATTGTAGAGTAAGAATCAACTCTTTTATCGGTTGAGATTTTGATCAATAAATTACTTACAATATTAATTAGTTGGTATATCTCTGATATAGAAGAAAAAAAAAGGCTCAAGCTCAATGTTAAAAACAGATTAAAAAAAAACCCATATTTTTATAAAGAGTTTCACTTCACATTATAAATATGTTTTAATATTTATAATGTATCATATCTAATATAAAAATCTAATCATTATTCGTTTAAATGAAAAAATTTAGTTGTCCTAATTTTTTTAAAACGGAAGATGTAGGTCCTTCGTGTGAGTTAGAGTACGAGATAGTGTATAATCATTCGATCTTAATCAAAAAAATGAGATTATTTTGTATTAATTTTATATAGATGTAATATAAATAGATCAATTTCAAAATTAAATCAATGATAATGATCTATTACTACGTGAAACTATGAATTTATTTTTATAGTATAGACTATAGAATCCTGGTCCATATTTAAACACAGCTCTTATAATATGATCATCAAGAGTAATCTACGGCCTTTTTAGCTGTACCGAAAATGATGTATGCCATGCATGTGTACGGTTAATTCATAGTCAAAATATTGGCTTATAAAAGAAGGGAAGTGAGAGAGGAAACCCAACCTAAATAGGACATATTTACATAACTATGACCCACTAAAAAGTGTAGGTTCATGTATCGATCATTCACATGAATTAGGACCACATAGTCTTTTTGCTAGATAGAATTAACACTTGTAAATAAGGCACACTATTAATTGGGTGCTTGGGGCATATGATATGAATCATCATTTTTTTGGCTTTAAAAAAGTGACAACATGCTAAAAGGTCCATCATGTACTGTCTCACACAAATGTATGATGTTGGTGCTCATTTGCGTTTGTCCATTTTATCAAAAACTACTAGTATAAGACAAATACGTGTGACAAACTTCTATAGTATTGGAGGACTCAAATACATCACATTCACATTATGATGTATTGTCTGTTTTACTCAAAACTTCTATAGAGTAATGAGAAATGATCACACCTAGAAACAGCTTGTTTGTTAGCAATGCAAGCCCAAATCTAGACATGGATTGGACCTAACCAAGATAAAGCACAAAAGGAAGAAAAATTCTCTCCCCTATCGGTTTCTCTTTCCCCTCTAACTACCATTTTTAACCCTGATAAATTATGTGTGGGTTCGGGATCTCAATCCTGAAACTAATTTCAGAATAGACAACCCGAAATACTTCGAAATCCACCCCCCATATCTTACACTTCGGAACATGCACCCAGACCTTATTTCGGAATTTCGATCCTAAACCTGTTATTTATATGCAAATCTCATAACAGTTTTTTTCAACTTATTTCACACTCAATCAAAAAAATTCCCTCAAAAGCTCTTGGAACTTTATTTTTTGGTCGTCATCAAAAATCAACATTGGCAAATTGGATAGGGCGTGACCAACTATTTGAAGCATTTACATAAGATAAATTACACTTCCAACCGATTATTTTGTGTCGTTGCTGTTGTTTTTTGCGTTACCTGTCATGTCAGTCTGACAAAGCCTACTTCGGAATCTCAATCCCGAAATGGGTGTTTTCCTGCATAATTTGGGTGTTTGACAGTGCCTACTTCGGGATCTCAGTCCCAAAATGGGTGTTTTTCCTATATAATTTTACTTGATAGTAGCAATTCTAGATGTAGACCGTGACTTGGTGTTGAATTGCAAGATTTTGGTGTTGGAACCGGACTTGGAAAAATAGACGAAATAGAGAATGGGGGGGTGGTGTTGTTATGTTTCAGCGACTGATATATTAACGAGACAGTTCAGGATCGTCGTCCCGAAGTGAATTTCAGAATCTATATCCCGAAGCAAAGGGGGGGTTAATTTTCAAAAGGGCAATTTTAAGAGAAATTTTCAAAAAAAAAAAGACCTGGATACCTTCAAGACCCTGTATGTCCCCTATCTGGGCTGGGCAGCATCATAACAACGTCTTAGGATTAATTTACTTTGTGAGAATATTTTTATACTTTAAAAAAAATTGTGTTAGTTTTAGAAACAAGTGGAAAATAGCATTTTATCTAACAAAAAAATACACAACTTTTTTAAGGTAGAAAGTTTGTGATTTCAACTCCCTTTATACATCCGTGCTCAATTTTTGTCTTGATTCTTTTTATTTTTGGTCAAGTCAATAATGTCTCTAGAGTTTAAAGCTAATGATATAATCATGTTTATTAACTAAAAATACTTGATCTCAAACATATAAATTTGCAAACTTTCTCTTAGTACTAAGTTAATTTAGTTATTCAGTAGTGATCCTGAACACATTTGTGATAAACCATAGAACATGATCTCACTTTCTGGGATAAAAGATAAAGACTTTCAACAGTATTTAACTATCATAAATTACAAGAAAATATGTTCAACTATATGCAAACATTATAACAAATTACATATATTCCACATCCATATAATAAAATTTAGGTAATATCATACATATCATTGTTGAGAACTAAATCGAATCTGATCCAATGCTCTTCCATCTGCCAATCTAGACTTCTGTTGAACAAGAAAATAATCACAATACTTGATACTTTTGAACAATGGTTTTTCTTTCTCCAATAGTTCATGAGCAGGTCCAATTTCATTGTCTAATGCAGGTCCATTCACTACTACAAGACTAATTCTAGTGTCCTTATTGTTAAGGATTGCTCGGTGTAACACACTTGCATACCTCCCATTACTTACAGCCTAATCAATACCAAAAGATAAACATTAATCAAACACTTAAAATAAGTGAATCACTATTTCTCATTGAAATTGCAATGAGTTTTGCTAGTTGATTGTTTAGACGAAGTTACAAATATCACTGAAAGTAACTGAGACACAATTACACAATTTAAAGTCCTGAGTTAGTATCTAGATAAAGGTGTTCAACCTAACAATATCAGCATTGTCAGTAAAACTGACTTATGAATAGCATATTGGTTTCTACTTTTTAATGACATATTAGTCGTACAAAATTAACGATGAAATATCTTTAATTTCAACGACTAATTTTTCATTTCGCAAATGTTAAAAACAAATAGTCCTAAGGCTACTTAAAACAATTAGAAGAGAGCATAATATAGTGACCTCAAGTTGATCTCCAATGTTGACAACTAGGCAATTTGGAAGTGGATTGACATTGACCCATTTACCCTCATGCTTAACTTGAAGCCCTCCAATTCCATTTTGAACGAGAAAGGTTAAAAAGCCAACATCTGAATGTGAAGGCAGCCCAAGAGCAAGGTGTGGCTGTGGACATGGAGGGTACAAGTTCACAGCCATGATTTGTGAGCCAGAGTCAAAACCAGAGGATTCAATTATTGAATTGGATTCTAATCCCAAGCTCTCTGATATTCCTTGAATCAATTTTCTAGCAACACTTGTGATTTTTCTACTATACTCAAACCCAACCTCCCTACACAAACACGGTAAGTTAACATTTTGAACGTAAATATAAAAGAAAGTTGAGTCAATAAAAATTGAACAAAATACATCAACTTTTGTAGACTCGGTTTTATTATAATCGACGGAAGTACAAGGCAAGGAAATATAAACATTCGAAGATGCGGAAAAAATAAAATTCATCTCTAAAATTTGTAGGTAATTCGGATTATAATATATATTTTCTTTTGGTATGAACATGATTAATTACCTGAAACCAGGTGGTTTGTGGGGGAAATTGAATGTGGGAGATGTTAAAATCTTGAGAAAGTCTCTCCAATAATGAACATTTTCTGCTGGAGGATGGAAGCTAGTGCCATGTCTAATGGGTGAGAAAGGGTCACCATTGTCAGCAAACTCTTTCTTTTCCTCCACCGGCAAATCATGAAATTCTTGAGATTTTTTCATCAACTCCTCCATTAGACTCTCAGGAATTCCATGGTTTATGAGCTGAACATAATTGACAATTAATTTTTAGCATTAGCTAATGTTTTGTAACCTAATTTTTGAGTTCATAGCAAATAGTTTATAAGCTTGACTAAAATATATTTGTGGAGTTACAATCTTTGTTCTAACCTTATTTGTAGAAATAATATAAAATCAATGATGTGACATTTTCTAACAACTTAAGTCTCTATAACTAAGTGGTCAGAGTTTGATGCTCACTCCCCTCACTTTCTAATTAAAAAGTGGAATTTTAAGCATATGATAAATGAGTCTATGCATTATCCATGCTTCAAACCCAATAAACTCTTGCATAAGGGGGCATGTAAGAAATAATATAAAATCATTGTGTGAAGGGCGGTTATCTTGACACTTATAATGTTTTAGTATTAGCTAATAATGTTTTCTAATAACATATTTTAAGTAGTCCTATTCTAAGTTTTTACGTTCAAATTTATTGTTCAACTAACCTTTTTTTTTCTACTACAATTTCAACTAGCTAAATTTTCATGTATGTATCATTCAGGAAACATTACCATGAAAAAACCCCATTGAGCACATGCTTGGGAGAGTTGATGAACAGCTTTAGTGTGGATTTGAGGATCATCTGAAGTGAGTAGAGAGAAATCAATGATTGGTATTGAAGCTGCAAGGTCATCATCTGCAACATCATCATGAATAGTATCATGATGGTGTGAGTGATAATTGGAAGGGATAGGAGATGCTATGTTTGATTCAGCATAGGCTTTGATGCTTGAAATATTAGATGATGTATGTTGTGTTAATGAATTTGTAAGTGTGGAAGCCATAAGGAATGGATTACTTAAAATATTATTTATGAGATATTATAAATTGAGAGTGTAGAAAACAGAAGCAATTAATATACCAAAAGAGACATGATAATTATCTATCTAATGTAATGTTGTCGTTATTTGAAAAATGGGCCAAATTCAACTAGAAGAAGCCCAATTGGACATAATAGATCATGGGCCGAAAGGAAAATAGCACAAAATTGAAGTAGTTGGAGTTGCGGGGAATCGAACCCCGTGCCTCTCGCATGCGAAGCGAGCGCTCTACCATATGAGCTACAACCCCTTTGTTGAATAAATTTAGTGCACATTTAATCTATTTAGTTGTTTAGTAGTAAATCACCAGATACATCAGAAATTTGAGAGGACAATGCTAACTAACTATCTTTATCAACAACCTGGAATGGAACGTTTATTGTACTTTTTTTTTTTAATACGGATTATTTTTCTATACTTAATGTTAATTGAAATTGTCATTTATACATTAGGTCTAATCACATTTATTAAAAAAATTAAAACATGAAAATTGAAAACTTGATTTTGTGTGATTTTTCTTAAAATAACTTACATAAAAATATATTTTATTGGTTGTTGTTTATTGATAAAAGGAGAGAGAAGGAAAATTAAATGCAATTTATATTTAATTTTATGAGAATAAATAAAACTAATACTTGGGAAAAATAAATGTTTTTTTTTTCCTTATATTTTGGGACAAAAAAAGAATGTTTTTTTCCCTTATATTTTGAGACGAAGGGAGTATTTCTTAATCTCAGTCTCAATTGAATGATGATTTTGAATAGCTTATTTGTGCTCTTTAAATTGTGTTACATAGTGATTTTTCTAATTCTTTTTTTTGGGTACAATTTTTTAATTTTTTTTAATGTGTCTCAAAATAACATACTCCATTAACCATGTTAAGACACGTGCCACTATTTTCCACGTGTCATTTTCCATGTAAAGGTAGATTATGATGCTAAAGGACCCTCTCCTTATTGTCCTTTTCTCCTAATGGTCATTATGGTCTATACAATAATTTCATATAAACCCATAATCAATAATTATACTCGAGAAAGTGATACGTTTTTGTATCTTCTACTACACTCGTTTTCGGACACTAAATTCTAAAATTTAGTGATAATTCAAATGCAAATTGCAAACAAGAGTTTCATTTGTATATAGTATTTTTTTTCATAGCAATGTGAAGGCTATTTTTTGATGTTAAAACCAAAAGTACACATTACACATTAATTTCATGCTTGTAAAAAATAGTTTACTTTATCTCCACAGACTGCACTCAGTTAATTAAAATGAACATTAATTGTATGTTATCAAAGTTCAAATCTGGATTAAAAAATATATATTATTCATAAGATAAACCGTTGACTAATGACTATATATCAGTAAAATAAAATGTTATCTTATGAGTGATTTTGATCTCTCTAATTTGTCTAATTTTTAATTACATACCTCTACCCACATTAATTTTAACAATGTTATCTTATGAATTAATTTTTTAGAGTGGAAATAAAGCCATTGACAATACACTTATGAAGAAGTTTGATTTGAAATTTTACAAAATTTTATACAATTATACGACATGTGTGATGCAGAAGATAACAAATCTAGAAATGGACAAGCACACACCAACAATAGACTTTCGGTTTTGTAGTACTGTTAGTCTATTTTGACATGAAATTTTTTCACAGTTGTTAACAGTAACCAATAATTTGATTGTTATAAATTTCGTTATAAATGTACAGGCAAAATTAAAACTCACATTTTAAATAATTTATACAAAATATTTGTAAAAAGAATATTGATGTGTGGATGATATATTCCTTACAAATTAAAATCCGCCATGATGAATGATTCCGGTCTTATACATAACACTATTTGTGAGTTTTGTATACATTATTACTAATTGGTTGTAGATCATTGATGTTTAGATAATATTTATGAAAGTAAAGATTACAAAGAAAATAGTACCAAAAAAAGGGAGCGTCAACAATACATTAACAAATTCTAATATACTGATATCAGGAGCAGCCAACAGGCTGAGCAAACTGTGCTACAACTTTGGGCCTCCGATTTTTTGGGGCCTCTATATTTTTTTTAAAGCCTAAATAAGTAAGTCCTCTTGATCTCCATAATAGTTTTGATATCGAATGGTGTAGTGGTCACTGATTCACTGAAGTATTATCTTGAGCGCGAGGAACAGAGTATACTAGTCTCGCCTTTGAACAACTTTTTGTTTTATTTTAAATTGCAATATCTACTAAATAAGTCAGCAAAAATCATAAAAAAATTAGTGATGCAGAGAATCGAACACGCGACATCAAACAAATCAAACAAAATTAACTTCAATTAATAACCATTGAGACACTATTAAAAATATTGTTTATTGAGGAATGTTAAGAACACACTCTCTAACACACATTTTCAACACACTCCAATTAAAATTTGCCACGTCACTCCACTTCTCCTTTTATTTTAATTCTTTTTTTCTTAATAAATAAATGAATAAGGAAAAGTGATGATGTGGCAAATTTTAATTGGAGTGTGTTAAAAAAGTGTGTTAGAGGGTGTGTTCCTAACATTTCTCATTGTTTATTTACAAACTATTGAATGTAACATAGATTTAGATAATTTTAGTGTTTTATCGTTGTTATTTTCGGTCAGGTTATATTATTGTTGTTTCGACTCACAAATTATGTCAAAAATAATTTTCTATCACAATATGATATTAGTTAAAAAAAAAATATTAGTTTTTATTATAAATAAGGTTTAATATTTTAAAAAACAATATTTTGTTATTTATTTTAAAATAAAATAAAATTATTTTTTTAAATATATTAATTTTATTTTACTTAAAGGGCCTCCTCGTCCAATCTGTTTGAGGTCTCCAAATAGTCGGGGTCGACTCTGACTGATACACTTGATCTTTAAAAAGATAAATAAACATTTATTTTTTATAAATTAAAACGTTATTTATTGAATATTATATTTTAGAGAACATAATTTTATAAGAACAATCATAATTTCATTTTTAATAAATATTATACTATTATTTTTTCATAAACAAACTCATTATTCACTATTATGAATAATAAAAATTCAAAAAAAGTCCAGAAGTCCTAGCTCAACTGATAGAAAATGTCGAAATTGCTAGGACGGACGTACATGACCTGGGTTCGAACCCTGGTCACTCCACTTGTGTGTGTGAGTTTATTGGTGACTTTACCATCTCGTCTATGTACCAAAAAAAATCAAATTTTATTTCTTTTACAATTTTGATGAATGATGTATAGTTATTATAATATTTTAAAAGATAAAAAAATTCAAAATATAATTATTTTTCTATTATTTCAAAACCTATTGTACCGGATACAATATAATTTATCTATTGTACCATAAAATTTGTCTCTACATAAATGTCATCATGTTGATCTTCACCGGTAAAACATTGTCTCAACTCAAATTTGAACTAAGACACTCCCCTCAATCTCACTTATTCAATATTATGTAAAATTCATTGTTTATATATCACTACATTGTGCTGTGAATTTTTACATTAACGACAAAATTACAGCAAATTTTTGCATCAACGCAGAAATTTAGTAAGATAGCTCAAATGATAAGAGAAAAAGAAATATAAATTTGATAGAATGAGATCCATAATTCAATCCGTGACAAGAACAATATATATTTCCAATATACAATACACAAATCAAAATTTTCACAGCAAACAAATATTATAATACAGTTTTACAATTGTAGTGATTTTGAAACACAAGATGAAAGTACAAAGACAATTGAGATATATGATTATGAATTATGACCTCACTCAGTTCAGTCCTGGATTCCTAGTGGTCCTACACTGCCGTGATCACTGTTTTGTTCCAGCCCCAGTCCCCCTACCACTTGTGTTGTGTTGTGCCCACATTCACACAATCACACTCACACTCATATTGCTATATTCAATTCATCTATCTTTACACAATTTGCAATTATAATAACACTACAAAAACATCTATTTAAAATAATAATAATACTCTTCCTTTCGATATTTTCATTATAAAGTTCTTGACAACAACATTGAGGACACTAGATGATAATAACATGGTTTATTGGTTTCGTCCGTTTCCTACTTCGTCCATATTTGTATATGTTACATCATACTTCCAAACACCTATAAATAAAATATTATTGCCTAGACGTCTTAACTCAACTGATAAAAAAAATGTCAAAATTATTAAATCAGACATTAATAATTAAATTTTAAACTCTAATCCCTCCACTTTATAGGTTAAATTTTAACGACTTGTCATTTCATTTGGGTATAAACAAAACATACCTAAATTCATGCCTTGTTTACTCACCATTTCTTTTTCTTTTTCTTCATATAATAATACAACTTTTTTATCTTCTTGCTTAGCCTACTTCATCACTCTGTTGCCTTTTTCTACTCTCTCTCTCTCTCTCTCATCAAAGTATAAGAAGAGTGTTCAAGCCTCAAAGAGTGTTTTTGTGTTGCAAAAATGTATAGAGAAAATGGTCTTCTTTTTCCATGGTCATATCTACACAATTTCTCTCAAGAGCTTCATCAACTTGAAGATTACTGCAAAACCCAGAAGTTCAATGCTTCAATGGTAGTAGTACCTTCTTATTTCTCTATTTCTGCATTTCTTTGATGGGTTTTTCTTTATATTCAATAAATTTTCAAACTTTACAGTTGGATCGCTCTGTTTTATAGAATTAAATTGAATTACTTACACATTTCTTTGCTTAATTTTTTGTTTTAGTTACTTGTTTGATTGATAATATACTATGATGCTGAAGTAGAAAAATTAACTAATTAAACTGTTTTTAATGATGTTTAATGTTTAGTAACAAAAGTGGAAATTAAACAGGTGGGTTTGTGTTCATGTGGTGGATCTGAAAAAGTATTAAAAAAGGAAATAAAATTGAGCATAAAAGGAAAATATTCTCTTTATGTGACAGTTCCGTGTTGTATAATCTTCCTTCCAATTTTTTAAGAGTTTATAGTGTCAAGAGTGAATTCTTAGTGGGGTTTGTCTCTTTTTTTTTTTGTGCTGCACTGAACAAGATTAAAAAGTAAAAATGCTTCTTATTCGTTTGCCTATTTTAAAATATAGATTGAAAGAAAAAAGGGTTTGTTAATGCTTAATTATAGTATAATATAATTTCTATATGGTATTGTTGCGCACTAAATATAGACAGTTGAAGAAAAGTTGTTTCTATTTGTGTTCATGTTAAATTAAAGGTTAAAAGTTGGTCATTGAGAATTTCAAATGATGTTTT
The DNA here is from genome assembly GCA_951804385.1 of Trifolium dubium. Lineage (NCBI taxonomy): Eukaryota > Viridiplantae > Streptophyta > Magnoliopsida > Fabales > Fabaceae > Trifolium > Trifolium dubium. The sequence goes on from OX638076.1 coordinate 8,976,289, forward strand.
TGAGGCTAGGATTTTAGTGCCTTGACTAATCCACTTCCTAATTATGGTCAAAAGAAGAGTATCCACTTTGAGTGTAGGAATTTAGAAGGATGTTCTTGCAGCATAACATTAAATAATTGACATGGTTAGGAATTTAAGCCTTTATAGTTTAAGTATTTTGATATGTGTTGTATATTTATTCTTCAACAAGATGCTTCTAATTATTAATGTTTTGGGTGAAAATAGTGGAATTTAGACCGTCTTTAATCAACAATCCGACATATTCACGCAGTTAGCATATCGGTGGACTTTGGATTGAGATCAGACAGTTTAAGGTTCAATGCGGATTTTGATTTTGTTTTAAAATATAAAATACTGAACTTGATGTCTTGACCGTCCGATGTCCATCCAACAACGACCACCGACGTGCTAACAGCGTGAAGCCGTGAATTCGTGGGCTTTGAATATGAAACCAGTAATCTATTTCCAATTCATATAAACTAGTTAGCTGAGTATGTTCAGCTGAGTATGTATTGATAACTTTAATTTATGCAAAGCTTCTGCTAAACACTATGAATATGGCTTTGTGCCTTTGTGGTGTGCTATTTCTATTCTATGTTGTTTATGATTTGTACTAAAATAAATAAAAAAGGTCAAAATCACTTTTTTCTTGATCTTTTATCATTTAATAACTTTAAATTTGTACTGTTTGGATAATAAATACTCAAGAGTGAAATTCCTTGACATGAGAATTTACAAATTTATTAGATTGTGCTTGAATTGAAACTTTCTGAAAGCATTTCTCAGTTCTTTTACTGACATGCTTTTCCTGTCGTCTCACTATCGCAGAGAGATTCTCTCTGTCTCCCTCCCACTTGTTATTCTTTTTATGAAAGTTGAGAAACAGTGTATATATTCTGAATCCCATTGATAAGCCATGCTTTAATACATCTTTGATCTTTTAGTCACTTTTTTGTGTGTTTGTGGATGTGTCTTTTTATGCAGAGTGACCTTTTTCAGTTTTCTGCAATGTCCGAGTATGATTTTGCAGCTGAAGGAGATCTGTTCAAAGCGCCTGAACCTATTATCGAAGAGTCAGGCGTTGACATGGATCCCATGACAGCGGCGATCTCAATGATATCTTGTGGCGAGGATGTAAAATCTGCAGATATTTCTATGCTTCAAAACGAGCAACTTCTCAGCGATGTATTCTATGATTGCAAAAAGGATCTATTCGAAAAGGCAGCAATGGAGTTACCACTCTCTGAGATTCTTGAAATCAAGGTTCCACTACTGGACATTGATGAGAACACAATTCAAGAAAACAAACAACTTCCTGACATGACATTACCGAAGAGCGTCAGCTCAGGAAGTTTAAGCTCGATGGACTGGATGCATGGATCTGCTGCAATGAAGCCTGCTTTCCTTGGTGTCTCAGAAATAGATTTTGATGCAGTTTATGGCATGAGGAGATCATTTAGTGAAGGAGATATAAAGGTATAATATAACAATTTAACTGGTCTTATCGTGTCTTATTATGCTTACTATTATAAATTTAATCAAATCACCACGAAGTTAGCAGATTCTGTCGAGTCTATAAGACTACATAGATAATAGTTTGAGAAGGTTTGGACTTTGGAGGTCACGCTTTCTATGCATAATTACTAGTAATTCTCATCTGGTGAATAAACCTGCCAAAGTTTAGAGATGCACTAAAAGTATATTGGATGGTTTGTGTTTTGTGACAGACGCTTGGCAACGGTAATATAAACACTGTTGAATCTCCCCGAGAGAGGCCCTTCTTTACCAGCAGTGAGGAGCGCTTACAAAAGCTCTCTAGATACAGGAACAAGAAGGCAAAGAGGAATTTTGGGAGGAAAATCAAGGTACTTAACTACAAGTTTTGTAATATGTGGGAATTTCACATGAATAGAAAGCCTTGAAATGTTATTTTGTAAATGCTTCCTGCTTGGAACATGACCTTAAGTCTTTACCTCAACTTTTGAAGCTTCTAAACATGCAATTATCTGTTAATTGCCTTTGTTTTATGATATCAATGAAATTAGATTGTAACAACCATGCTTAATCCGTTACAATACTTTTTTATAAGTTGTTTAGCTCGACAGTCGACAATAACTGCAATTTTCTTATGCAACTAAGTGATTTTTTTTTTAGGCTATTTTCAGATTATAAACAGGTTTAAAAGTTAAAACTGAAATGATGATTTTGTTTGGTTTTCAGTATGCTTGCAGGAAGGCTCTAGCTGACAGTCAACCAAGAATCCGTGGAAGATTTGCAAAGAATGAAGAATCCGAGGCAAAGTCGGAACGAACACTTATCTGATTCAAGATATATAAATGAAGAGCTCAGCAAAATATGTGTGTATGCTTGGTGGAAGAGTTCTATAAGTTGAACAAACAATTGTCTAATAAAGTAGATGTCAAACTTCTTAGGGTAGTTCATATTTTCAAGTTCTAGTTCTAGATATGTAAATAGGTTTGTTCAATAAGAGTAAAGGGGGCAAAAAAAAGTGCTCCAATCCCATGTTCATATGATCAAATGTATCAATATGTATGTGTCAAATTACAAATATCTTGAAAAATGCTAGGTGCATGCACAATCGAATTGCATGAAATGATGGGGGAAAATGTGTATTTATGTGGCTATGTATGTATATATTGGTTAATGGTTAGGATCTATGGATGGATATGCAGTATTAATTAAATGATAAAACTGATATTGATATGCTTATACATTTCATTTTATATGTAATATTGTCCGGTAGACACCCACTAGTTTGTGTTAGACAGAGGAAGGGTAAAAAAGACAATTCCACTAAGTAACTAAGAGCATCTACATCCATGTCACTTATGTGGGTGGTATAAATAGATCCCACATAATAAATTATATTATTTTACACTTTTTAACTATTTAAACCACCCAACTATATTTTTCAAATATTCATATCACTCACCCAAAATCTTAAGATGGGCTCCACAAAGCTCACCTTTTTGTTGCTGGAGCACAAATAAAAAGGAAAATAAATTGTATCCAAGTTTGGATGCGTGGTCAAGTTTGGCTACAACTTACAAAGCCAAATATCAATACTTTCCTGACAACATGTGGCATGAGCTGGCAAACCACCCAAGAAAAAGCACTGATATTTGTAGTCTAACTAGTGAGGGAGATAGTGCACATGGCCGGCTGGCACTGAGAGAGAGTCACGTACTTATATATAGGGATAGAATAATCAAAGTTAGTTATGCATGATATTGAGATATTCTCTTATGCATCATTGGAGCTGCTAAGCTGCTTCTGCTTAGAATCACTTATTTTCTACTTATTGCCTATTTCAATTTCCTGTATCAGAGCTAGATTTCACATGACCTCTAGCGCATATCATCAATAATATTACCATTTGATACCATTTCACTGTTTTATTCATTTTATAGTTCATCAGATCCTATTCTATTGGAAAGTCTGGAAGAGTGTCATAAACGCAACAAATCAATGTTCCATGACCGAGAGAAAACATCTTCGTCCTTAATGCATCAAATAAGAAGAGTGTTCAAGAAATGTTTTGTTAAAATTTACTCATTTTGTTGATTATATAATGCTCAAAATGTATGGTCAAAAAAAAAAATGCTCAAAATGTATGTACTGTGGCTCAAATTAACTCTTGGGTGTGCACAATAAGCATATGGTCCCCATTTCTGTAACACTGATACATTGAGAATGTTTTGCATGAGGTTTCTGATACAATCATACAGGCAAAGCAAGTTGCAATTTTGATGGTGTTCAAGATTAGAACCTAGGAAATTGGATGGTAGAATTTTAGACTTTGCTCCATTTTTTATGCTCTATTTGTGCTTCATTTATGAGAGATAGAAACAAGCGCACAAATTGTGTTGAAAAGGTGTTACTCATCTTCAAGTGGAAAGTACATCGAAATGGATTTAGCTCAAAGACAGGGGATTACTAATCTTCAAGTGAAAAGTGATTCAAAGGTGTTAGTTGACATGGTCACAGAAAATTGTAATGTTAATGGAAGGATTCCAACTTTGATCAGGCGCATTCGGGATCTCAAAAACATGAATTGGCAGGTTTAATTTAACCATGGTGTAAAGGAAACAAATCAGCTGATTGATTAGCTAATTTTAGTCTAACCTTAGACGTTTTTTATGTGCATATTCTTGAGACACCTCCTCTCAAACTTAGAAGTCTCATCTTCAATGACACGTCCGGCGCTTGCATGCCTCAGAATGTTCGTATAGTTCATTAGTTATTTTTTTCCTTTTGGGGCTTTTCCTCCCTTTTTGTACCAAAAAAAAAAGAAACAAGCGCACAAATTGATCTATTTATAAATATGAGTCATACTATATTCTAATTGTGTTTGTCACTCATTAGTAGAGCATAAAAAATTGAACAAAGTTAAACTCGAATTTTAACATTCAAGTGCTTAAATTTGTTCAATTTACCTATTCCATTAAGTGTTTCTTTTCAGTTTTTTTGTTCTACGGGTATGTTTGGTAAGACATGTTTTTGGTAAGCTCATTATAAAAAATAAGCTATAAGCCATTTTTTCATAATAAGCTTATGACTTATAGCTTATAGCTTATAAGCTCATTATGAAAAAATAGTCATGTTTGATAACCAATTTTTTACATGAGTTTATAGTTTTTTTTATGAGTTTATAGCTTTTTTTATGAGCTTATAGCTTATTTTCCAGACGCTATTAGCTATAACTTCTAAATGAGCTAAATAGCTATAAGCTATAAGCTCATTATGAAAAAATAGCCCTATTTGGTAACTTCTAAATGAGCTTATAGCTTATCACTTTTTATCTCAATTTTACCCTCATCATTTTCCCTAAAACTCATTTTTACCCTTTATAATTTATTACACCTTAAAATAAAACATAAAGATCAATAAAATTTAATTTGTTACATTTACAGCTGCCCGTCCTTGCGTATCCCTATCCCTATATAATTCATAAGTGCGTCCTCTCTTCCATTTTTAACGTATTTTTTGGTAACATTTTTATAATTAACGTATTGGCTTCTTCTTTTTTTACAAATGTATTGGCTTTTATTGATATAAATATAATAAATTGTCAGATAGCAACATATATTTTTGTTATATGCCTGAGTTTATTTTTACCATTAAAGAATTTATATATATACTAGTTTGAGACCCGTGCTTGCACGGGAAAAAACTTGCGTAAATTTTTTTTATATGTTTTAGATGATGTAAAATTATCCACATTAATATGATTTTTAAAATATACATAAATGAAAATTATAATAAAATTATTTATATACAAAAATTATAATCCTCATTAATAATACAATTAAAAAATAAATTTTAAAATATACAATTTAAATATAATCAAATAATTGGTTATTTCTTGGATAATTGTGTTAAATATAATTATAGGGGAGTAAAATTAGTTCAAAAAGATAATGATAAGAAACTTATTAATAACTACATTTTTTCTTTATTATAAAACACAAATGCACATTTTAAATATATTATATTAATATTGTTAATTTAAAAAAAATGAATATGTTAATAAATTATTTCCACTATATCATAGTTTAATATCATTTGTTCACTTGTAAAATGGTCATCCCCGTATTAGACTTTATATAAATTATATGTAATACTATTACATTTTTTTCATTTACAAAAAGTGAATATGTATTAATGTAATTTCTACTATATTAATTCAAATTAGTTTAAATAATAATGTTAGTTCATGTAAATGTTCAATACATATTATTTGACCAAGATATGTAGTCCAGCTCCTACAATTTAAGATAAAAACTTATATACATGTTTTTTTAAATCAAACGACCATAGTGACATATATTTTTTGTACGAAAGATTTTTAGTAATTACAAATAACAATTATGAGTTATAAAAGAGTAAATGATTGAAATGAAAGAAAAATCATTGGATAAATAAAATGTCAATCAACTAATTAACGCGAGCACTTTAGTTTAATTTAGATTGATAGACACAAAAAAATTAAAGAATTTTTGAAAGAATATGAAATTTTTATGAATGATTATCGAAGAAGCAGTGTGAAAAATGTTGAATGTCAAAACAATATTTATAGAAAAATAAACACACAATAAATTCATAATGAAAAAATATTTGCAATAAATAGAATTCATCATATCACTTTATTATATTGTCATTTTCTTTTTTGGGTAATTATATATGATGTTGTCATTTTTGTAGTAGGGGAATATGCTTTTGGTTTAAAGACAATATATATATATATATATATATATATATATATATATATATATATATATTTTAAGAAGTTAAACTAACCCGCCTAAATTGTTATTAGAGATAATTGACCCAAGATCTCGAGACAATATATATTATTTTATATATAATCTTGCATAATATTTTTTATATTAATCCTTTAATAATTTAGTTATTCTAGTATCCAATGTTAAAATAATTAAATACATTTTTTTGACTAAAAATAATTTAATACATATAATTATAATAAAATGTCAATTACTAATATTATTTAGAGTTATATGTATAATTATAATTCAATTCATAAATTAACTTATATTAATTTTAACATTATTTATGTAATATATTAAAAAATATTAAAACAGGTCCTATAGTATTTTTTTTTTACTAAAGGTCCTATAATATTGTCACCATAAATAGTCCTAAAAATATTTCTCACGTTATTTCCATAAATATTTTTGACAAAAATAGATTTTTTTTGTTGTATTTTAAACAATAGTAGCAATGTAACAAAAAAAATAAAAAAAATGTTTCTCGAAAAACAAAATTCTAACACAATTTTCATAATTTTTTTTTATACAAAACAATTTTTTTATATATTTTGAATGATATCAATGCAACAATAAAAATTGTAATAGTGAACAGATTTTAGAGAAAAGGAAAGATAAATAGTTCTAGTTTAATTTCTATCAACTAATATTTTGATCAAATATTCCATAATTCATCAAGAATAATAATAATAATCATCTAGCGGACAAATAATTGCGACCGTGATGTTGGAAATCATGATTAGATTAGGATTGCAGGCCATGATAAAAATCTAAAAAAGTAACACTATGAAATCAGATTCAAATTTTATAAGTAGAAACGAAAATATGATATTTTAACTAAATAAAATAAAATGTAAGAACAGAACATAAAAAACCTTTGATTTCAAATTAAATATGTTTAACTCGGGCAACTCTTTCTTGGTCTAGTCGCCATATTTTCGATTGTATTCCCTCTTGCATTACCAACATTTTATATAATGAAATGAATTGAGTTTGCTTTTGTTAAAAAAAAAAAAAACTCTAATAAACTATAAACTATTTTTAAAAGTTGTGCTTTTTCACATTTGTGTTCTACCTATTTATAAGTTCAAAATTTAGGGTTGCAAAAAGCCCAATATGTTTTTAAAAAATTAGGGATGGGAAAATCAAAGTTATTAATCATTTTTCTTGCATCTCAAATTTTGAATGCCGCCAAAAAAATATTTTGATTCTGATTTGAAAATGAAATAAAAGGGTTATTCATTAAAAATGGTGTTTCTTTTTCTAATTTTATGAATGACAATATATTCCTTGTTTTGCAATTAAGAGCATATAGTTCATTGCCATAAACAATTAAAAAACGTATGCATTATTGCCACACATAAATTTTTTTGAATTATCATAGACACGAAAATAGTGTTGGCAAATGATGTTATTGATAAAAAAATATTTCAGACAAACAAAAATTATTTTCATTGTCAAAAAATTATTTCATTTTAAAAAAAGTGATTTTCAATAATTGTTTAGCATTTCAGTTAATTTTTACAATTTAATTATTTTTGCATATCATTCTTTTATATGGCCAAAATTATAATATTTGAATAATTATACAATATTTGATAATAATATTGAATTGTAATATTAGGCAAAAATATTTAGGCCAAATTATTGAATTGTATTATTAGCCCATTCCTTTCAAAATAGGCTACACAAAATATATTATTAGGCATAACAAATATAGATATTAAATAAATTGTACATATTAAATAAATTACAGGTTTTATTAAAATTAATATGAACAATTATACAATATATGATCAAAATATTGAATTGTATTATTAGGCAAAAAAAAAAAGAATATAAGAATAAAAGTAATAATAAAAATAAAATTGAATGATTCTAGAAATGGTGCGGTTAAAATGATGTTATTGATAAAAAAATGTTTCATACTAAAAAAAATTATTTTCATTGTCAAAAAATTATTTCATTTTAAAAAAAGTGATTTTTAATAATTGTTTAGCATTTTAGTTAATTTTTATAATTTAATTATTTTTGCATAGCATTCGTTTATATGGCCAAAATTATAATATTTGAATAATTATACAATATTTGATTATAATATTGAATTGTAATATTAGGCAAAAATATTTAGGCACAATTATTGAATTGTATTATTAGCGCATTCCTTTCAAAATAGGCTACACAAAATATATTATTAGGCATAACAAATATAGATATTAAATAAATTGTACATATTAAATAAATTACAAATTTTATTAAAATTAAAATTAATATAAACAATTATATAATATATGATCAAAATATTGAATTGTATTATTAGGCAAAAAACAGAAAAGAATATAAGAATAAAAGTAATAATTAAAATAAAATTCAATGATTCTAGAAATGGTGCGGTTAAAATGAAATCATAAGAATAAAATGAAAATAAATGTGTTTAAGAATTATAAGAAGAAAAGTAATAAAATAATAATAATAATAATAAATAAAAATGAAAAGGTGGGGTGGTGATAATGTGACACGTGACAATTGCATAGGAAGAAGACATAATAATGATTTTGCATTTAATATAGTCATTATAACACCCATCTTAATATATATATATATATATATATATATATGTGTGTGTGTGTTACAATAAATTTTTTATAAAGTATAAAAATTATTTAAAAACTTATTTAAAATAAGATTTTAGAAAATAAAATTGACTTAATAACAAATTTAAATTACTTAATTTGAAATATTAATTGATAAAAAATTATTATAAATTAAGAAGGTCCTTTTAAGTCATTTTACATTTATCAGCTAATTAAACCGCTAATTTTACCAAACACTTTAAATTCAACCAGCTAGCTTATCAGCTATAAGCTATCAGCTATCAACTATAAGTTCATCCGCTATAAGCTAGCTTATAAGTTATCCACTAATTTTTGCCAAACAGACCCTATCTCAAATTAATTACTTTTTAAAATAGTAAATAAGATGATATTTATTACTCTTTTTTAATAAAATATTTTTATTTATTGCATTTTAACACACAAAATTATTCTAATAACCATGATTAAATAAAGACATTTTGGTAAAGACAAAAATATCCACACCAAAATTTGAATAATCCCAATCTTGTCCCTTTGTATACCCTATCTTCTTCTTCAGCTTCTTTGTTACTCTCTTTCAGCGTTCTCAACCTTGCAGCCGCCGGAGTCGGAGTTATCATCGCCGTCGATTGAGAATGTGGAGGTCGACACTCGCAAGACAACGATGCACTATTCTTCGCAACTACAATGCCGCAAATGGTTCATCAATTCAGGTTCCTCTCTCTAATTTGATTATAAACCCCACAAAATCAACTAATTCATATTCCCTAGGGTTTCCTCAAATTTCACATCTTTTCAACACTATTAACAACCCCAGGTTCTTATCTAATCAAATCGCTACTGAAAATGAAGTACCCATTGATTCAAAAAACGACCTTGAAAATGGGGATTTTTCTGTTCACAACGAAATTAGGGTAGAAAATGATGATGATTCTGTTGAGAACGAAATTAGGATAGAAAATGATGATGATTCTGTTGAAAACGAAATTAGGGTAGAAAATGATGAATTTGGTAATGGAATAGAAGTAGAGGAAGAACAAGTGTATCAGATTGATGAGGAGAAATTGGAGAAATTGGTGTCTCTTTTGCAGAGTAGTGCTGATGAGTCATTTGAGACTTCTCTTGATGAACTGAATTTGAGTATAGGTCAAGATTTTTTTATCAAAGCTATTGAAACTGTTGAAATGGTTTTGGGTGAGAATCTTGTGAGGTTTTTCAAGTGGGCTTTGAATGAGAATTCGCTCGAAGTCACCAGTCAAGTTCTAGAATCTTTTGTTATCACGATATGCAACGGTGGTCGTTTGTTAAAGGATAAAGATGTATACTCTGTGTGGGATTTGGTGAAGGAAATTGGGGAGAAAGAGAATGGTGTTGTCAATGTAACCGTTCTTAATGAGTTGATAAGTTCGTTTTCGAAATTGGGAAAAGGGAAGGCTGCATTAGAGGTTTTTGAGAAATTTGAGTTATTTCGATGTGTACCTAATGCAGATACTTATTACTTTACAATTGAAGCTCTTTCTGGGAGATCGGATTTTGATCTAGCTTGTTCTGTGTGTCAGAAGATGCTTGATGCACAGAGAATTCCTGATGATGAAAAAATTGGTAGAATTTTGTCTTGGTTGTGTAAAGGCAAAAAAGGTGAAGAAGCTCATGCAGTATATTTGGCAGCAATAGAGAATAAGAGGTGTCCACCATTGTCTTCAGTTAATTTTTTGATTGCTAGTCTAGCTCATAAAAATGATACTGTACAACTGGCTTTGGAGATGTTGAATGATATCCCTAAGAAGAAGAGGAAACGCGCAATCAAGCCGTTTTCGGCTGTTGTTGGAGCCTTGTGTAGGATTAAACATGTTGATTCAGCAAAGGAGTTGGTTTTGAAAATGATTGCTGATGGTCCACTTCCGGGAAATGCTGTTTTCAATTTTGTTATTACCGGTTATTCTAAGGTTGGGGAAGTTGGACAAGCTGTGGAGATGTTGAGGCTACTTGAAAGTAGGGGTTTGAAACCAGATCTGTACACATATTCTGTTATTGCTAGTGGTTATTCGGCTGGAGGTGAAATGGAAGAGGCTAGGAAGATATTGGAAGAAGCTAAAAAGAATCATTTAAAGTTAGGCCCTGTAATCTATCACATTTTAATCCGCGGGTATTGCAAATTGGAACGATTTGATGAGGCTTTGGAGTTGTTGGCTGAGATGAACGATTTTGGTGTACGCGCTTCTGCCGATGAATACGAGAAGCTGATCCAGTCTCTCTGCTTGAGGGCTTTGGATTGGGAAAGAGCAGAAAAACTGCAAGAAGAAATGAAAGAAAAGGGTTTACATCTTAAAGGCATCACTAGGGCTCTAATTAGAGCTGTTAAGGAGGCAGAAAAGGAGGCCGTGGAGACTCAAAGCGATACTCTAGTGGCCTAAACATTATGCAGTCCAATGTTTCTGTGAGAAGACTGGTATTTGTAACTCTTATTATTAGGTTACACTCCCCATGCCAAGAACTACTGATAGGAGAAATTTTCTGAAGTGAATTGTTGATGAGTTTGACATCTCTTACCAGCCCTTTTTGTTATAATCAAATTTATGACTACTATTTCCTCCAATTTAATGTTGGCATTAGCATAATCATATTTCTCTGTTTTTGCTAATTAATGGTAGATAAGAAACAATACATAGCACTTAGATTGTTCTGTTTCAGTGCTTCTTTCTTGTATGCTCGTGATTAGTGTTGCATGTAATAAAAATTTCAATCTTTTTACAAGTGCCTTTTCTTATGTCCCTTACAAGGAATTATTTTTTGGGTTTTCAAGCTATAATTTGATGCTTGATTTTATTCTGCTGATGAAGATAATCAAATTTTAGTGATCAATAAGAAAACAAACATATTGTTAATGATAACTCTATGTGTAACTAAGAGTTAGAAGATATATTCTCTTTATTTATAATTTGTAATGGTGTTTTATTATAACTCTGATGCTTTGGTTCCTTATATTGTTACTTTGTCAGTTTCATTTGAATTTCTTAGGTGTATAATGCAATAGTGCATGATGGAGATAGCCACCTTAGTATCTTTTGAAACTTTGGATAATTCTCTTCTTCAAAATCCATATTGATACTTTGTGTTACTCTGATGGTAATGTGTAACAAGAAATGAATTTGTATTTGTAAAACGTCAATTTTAGCAACTAATAAGAAGCATGAAGATATATTTCTTTGGAGGTTGGATTTAGCAGAAAGGATTAGACACTCAAAACGTGACAACATGCTTCAGAATTTAGATGTTGATGGGATTTGGATCCATTTTCAATATCATTTAAATGATTAAATCTAAAGAATACATACACTAGTTTTTTTTCCTTTAAAATAAAAATAAAAATAAAAAAATACACTATTTTTTTTTGTCAAGAGTACCTACTACTCTAATTTAATGGTGGAGAAATACTATTAAAATAATATCTTTTTTTTTTTTTGGTACAATTTTTTTTTCTTTCAATATATACTTCTTTCTGTTAGTTAAAATTCATATAGATCACATCAATTTGAATTGACTAATTTTTACAAAGAAAAACAGAAATTTGAATTGACTCACATAATTTAGTGTACTCCATTTAAATTTTAAGGCAATACTTCTAAATACTAACATTGAGGTGACAAGCTTATAAAAGAATTATTTGTTGTTACAAAAAATCTTCATAAAAGAATATTGGGTGATCAAACTGGTTCAAGTTGAAAAATATATAATGCAATCAGAAATGATTTGTAAATGGTTCAATTCAATTAAGATTTGAATGAAATGAATATTCAAAATTTCAAACCATTCAAATTAATCAACGTTTTGTCGAGTCGAGTTGAATATTTGATATGATACCGGCAAACAATGTTTAAATTACTATGAAATGATGTATTTTAACTATTATATGAACTAAAGAGGAGCTGTTGAAGAGCTTGTTACTTACGAACGCTGCTCCGGCAGCTGTTGGGAGGCGTTTCGGGTCGTTGCGAAGTTCCAGCGCTAACACATCATGTCTGGGAATCAGCCACCAACCCAACCAAACGCTAGCTCTATTCCATGTTTCAATAATCTTCACTCACACATACATGCATCAATGAAATCAAGCTATGTTACATAACATTCCAACAAAATCAAATTAAAATAAGAAATCAAATCTCAAAATTTCACTGTTTGGAACTCGTCAGCTTCACCCTCCTCCTCTTTGCAACAAAAGGAAAACATTATGGTCCCAAAATGAAAAGCTATACAACAAGTCAACAATGCCTCTAAAGTCTAAACCAAATAAAAACTAAATTCAAATTTATTCACACCTAAAAATATATAAAATAAAATAAAAAAACTTACAATAAATACTAGTATAAGATACAAATGAACAAAATTTTCAAGTACACTTGGGTGATGATGGAGATGAAATTCCCAAATATCAAAACAAGGACGACAACAACAACAACATCCACAACAACAACAAAAAACCATAGTAAATCATGCAACAAAAGCTTATATAGAAAAAGAAGAAGAAAAAAAAAACATGTTTCCCTTATAAAAGACACATCATGGCTCCAATATTCTTGGAACCTTTTTCAAAAACCTTCCCAATCCCTACCATACTTGCAAACCTTAACCCAACAAACATGCCACAACTATGAACCTTAGAAGTTAGAAAAATGAAATATTAAAAAGAGCAATAAAATAAAAGTGTTACATACACATGAAATGTAATCTGGCCCACGTTGCCAAACCAGAATGCCATCACTACCAACCAACCACAATGCCACCAAGCAAGCAAGCTCACAACTTTGAAAGAATGAGGAATTTGTGTTCTTTAGCCAACACAACACACACAATGCGCAAGTTAGCCTCATCACACACAAACACGTTATAATAAGCACTCTCAAAGATAACTCTCTCTCTCTCTCTCTAGTCTTACTCTGTCACACCACCACCACCTTCCTTCTTCCCTCTTCCTTTCTCTCACTAAAAAATTTCCTATGCAACAATTTCATAAAAGACAAAACAACATTGTACTAGTACTTATTTGTCTGATTTTTTTTTTGGATAAAACAATAAAAAAATGTTACTACTAACGTTTTTTGTCTTTTAAACTTCTCTCTGTCTGTTTTCTGAAGCAGTTTGTTAGAGAGAGAGAGTGCTTACCATCAACAAAGAACAGATCCCTATTTCTTCATTTTTCTCTGCTCATTCGATTTTCTCGATTACGTTTTCTGACATTCTTCTTTTCAATTCAACTCTCTTTCTTATAACCCTTTTCTCTCTTCTCTTCGATTTTCTCATCAAAATTTCAACTTGCTTCCAACTTCACAACTTGCTCTGTTTCTTCAATATTCAATTTTCCGATTAGGGTTTATCAGCTATGCATAGTTTGTTAACTTAAAACTTCAAATTTCATTTCTGGGGTTTTAAAAGCTTTGATTTTAACGCGACCCGTTACTTCAATTTCTGAGGAAATGATTATTAAGCGAAACTTGAAATCTCAAATGCCGAGTTTGAAACGGTGCAAACTCGGTGACTCAGTTGTTGAAGATGATGAATGTTCTATTGTTCCTAAGAAGAGAAAAACCAACGGTTATTATTATCCTCTTGACCTTCTAGGTGATGTTGCCGCTGCTTTAATTCCGGCGAGTTTTCACGGTCTGTATAGTGCCGGTGTACCGGAGAAGGGATTGTCTGCTCCGTGCTCTCCTGGTGAAGTTAAATCGAATTCCAAACGAAAAATGGTTCCGAAGAAGAAAAAACAGGCTAAAAAACCGCCACTTGTTCGAACTTCTAGAGGACGAGTTCGGGTTCTTCCTTCGCGGTTTAACGATTCTGTTCTTGATGATTGGAAGAAGGATAGTAAGACTAGCTTGCTTGATTGTGAAGTTGTAGATGAATTTATATGTAAGAAGGATAAAGTAGTATCCAAAACTTGCAAAACCAATGTTAAAAAAGGTCGAATCAATGGGAAAATCAGTTATAAGCAACAACTTAAGTATTCGGCATTGAATGATGATGATGATGTTGGTGTGAGTATGAGGCGTAGGAGTTTTGGTAGAAGGAAAGATTCAGCTTTGGATGGAGATGAAGTTGATTGGATGATGGGTAGTGATGATAAAGTTGATTTCAAGGAGAATAATGGAGGGAAGAAAGATGGGTTATATGGACCAGAAGATTTTTATGAAGGTGATATAGTGTGGGCCAATGCCGGAGGAGAGGAACCTTTTTGGCCAGCAGTTGTTATTGATCCTATAAAAGCACCTGATTTGGTCTTGAAGACTTTTATAGCTGATGCTGCTTGTGTTATGTTTCTCGGCATTGCGAGGAGTGAAAATCGAAGGGTATGTAATGTAACTATGTATGATATCAAAGATATGAATGTGGATTGCTTACGTATTTATTGTTGTTTGATTTTTTGAATAGGACTATGCATGGGTGAAGCATGGCATGATCTTTCCATTTATAGATTATGTGGACAGGTGTGGAATTGTTTGTGGGTCATTATTGACTCCTTTGTTTACTTTTGGGAAGAAATTTTGTTAAGCTTACAAGGTTTGATGATGATCTTTGGTTTAGGTTTCAAGAGCAACCTGGATTGAGAGTCTATAGTCCTTCTGAATTCCAAATGGCAATAGAGGAGGCATTTTTGGCGGACCAAGGCTTTACCGAGAAGTTGATAGATGATATAAATGCAGCAGCTGGTTCTGATGATACTATTCTGAAACCTTTCAAGGAGTTCCGTGGTTCAAACCAGTATGGAGGAGCAGGAAAGCATGCTCTTAACCAGGTACACCGCTTCATCTTTATTTATGGTTTTTATTATGTAATTATTGCCCCACAATGTTTTGAATGTTGTTGATGTCTTGTCTTGTTTAATGGTTCGTTATTTGGAATTCTCTCTGCAGGATTTATTTGATAAGAAAGACACAAGATCCTGTGAAGACTGTGGATCTGCTCTTCCTTACAAGATGCTAAAGAAAACTAAGGGTTTGACACCTAATGGTCAATTACTATGTAAAACATGTGCAAGGGTTAGTACTTAGTATATCTTGCCTTTTCGTCTCACAGTTTATATTTAAGTGTGCAATGAAAACATTATAATTCAAGTTCTCGTCATTAAAAATTATAATTGAAGTTCTGTATTTGTTTTGAAACTCTATTATGTTGTAGCCTTTGAAGTCATTAACTGTTGGTAGTTAACAAAGTTTTGTATTAGTTTTGAAAATTCCATATTTTGTCGTTTTTGAAGTCATTTGCTTTTGGCAGTTAACAAAATCAAAACATAATTGCGGCATATGCAAGAAAGTTTCGAATCATTTGGATAGTGGAAGCTGGGTGAGTTAGTTAAATTCAGTTAACTAATTAAAGCTTTTGTTTCTGCCGGAAGACTGTCGCTTTTTGTAGGTATTAATATTTTTGACCTTTGGGATCTTCCCTTGGAATCAGGTGCGCTGTGATGGATGTAAAGTGTGGGTGCACGCCGAATGTGACCAAATTTCTAGAAACCATTTCAAGGTTTATCCGTTACTTAATATCACAATATTGTCGTTTCTCGGTATTCAATGTTCATAAAGTGACATTTGGCGTTTTATTGATTGGTATATTCTGTTTCTTTGAAGGATCTTGAAAATACCGATTATTACTGCCCTACGTGCAGAGGCAAGTTTGAGTTTGAGTTATCTGATTCAGAAAAAACAACAAAGACAAAAACCAAGTGAGTCTATCATATTTCTTTTTTTGTCTTCTCCAGTTCTAGTTTAGCAGCTTATGCTTATGATTTCATGTTAAGTTCTTGTGAAGTCCATCCTTTTGGGGTCAAGTTTATATATCAATTTAGAATATTTAGTTTGGTATTACATAACAAAAGAAGTCAGTTTTCATATATAGTATGTATTTTTCTAAATGTATCGGATGCTTTTGTGCAGATCGAATAGAAACAGTGGGCAGGTTATGGTTTCAAATAAGGTCAATGTTCTCTGCAATGGTGTGGAAGGCACATATTTTCCAAGCCTACACTTGTAAGCACAAACTCCTCCAAAAGCCTCGAACATAATTGTTTTTGCTTTCCTAACGTAGCTTATCATTTAAACTACGTTATCATGTTTCAAATTGATTGATGCTGATTTTCTCTTTTTGGATAAACCATTTTTCTATTACTTGTATATTAGGAATTGATGTCTTTATAATTTTATTTTATATTGTGTGAAGTGATACATATTCTTCTCCTTCAGAGTTGTGTGCAAGTGTGGTTTTTGTGGGCCAGAAAAGCAAGCACTTAGCGAATGGGAACGACACACAGGTTCCAAATTAAGAAATTGGAAAACAAGCATTACCGTGAAAGACTCTAGGCTACCTCTGGAACAATGGGTTTGTATATATTACTCTTATTTAACTTTGATGCATAATTTTCCTCATCTTTTTGCTCTGGAAATACAATAATATAGTATTGATTATTTTATTCTATTGAAACTGCTCAAGTGTCTTCCCAACCTCTTTGTAATTGTATAATTCAGCATGCATTATACAATTACAAAAGAATGAGGTTTGCAATCCAAAAAGGGGCTGCGACACATCTTGTTTTCCGTTTACCTACTATATACATATGCGTTTAATGTTCTTATAGGTTTACTATACCAATACTTCTATGGTCTCATCTATAAGCAAAAATACCTACTTTCACATTTTTAAATATGGTAGTTAAGATAAGTTTTGTCAAAAAAAAATATGGTAGTTAAGTTAAGTGCAATTATTTTTCTTGATTTCATGTAAAAAAAAGAAATACATTTGCTAACTTGTCCCTAAGTATAATGGTTATCTACTCACAATATTAAAGACTTAATTTAAGGGTATATTATAATGGGTCCTACCAGGCTTGAGGAGTTAGTCTCTGCAGCTGCGCGCAGAGGCTATCTGGTTTACGTCCAAAAAAAAGTATAGATGCTTTTTTGCTTATAGTTAAGTGCCGAGGGGGAGTATAATTAGAAAGAATATTATATGGTGCCTATTGTTATTATAATTATAATTATAATTTAAATTTCCTCATCTTAAGGACTAGTTCTTAGATTTCAAATTATCTTCTTTCAGCAATATCAATAGTTTTATAAAAAAAAATTTGTAGTCATCAGTGTCAAAATACTAATGATACTGACTTTTCTAATATGATGCTATTTGGAAACTCAGATGCTGCGGGTTGCAGAGAGTCATGCAAATGCTCAAGTTTCTGTCAAAGCTAAAAAACCTTCTTTAAAGGAAAGGAAGCACAAGTTGCTTGCCTTCTTGAAAGGTATTCTTTTTCTCCTTCCATATGCTATATTATGAGTTTTCCATATGTTCTCATAGTGATAATCGTACTACAAACTTTTTTCTGACAGAGAGGTATGAACCTGTCTATGCTAAGTGGACTACAGAGCGTTGTGCTGTTTGTAGATGGGTTGAAGACTGGGACTACAATAAAATCATCATTTGCATCAGGTAATTTATTTATTTTTTGAAACGGCAAATGTTAATACTGTTTTTGGTCTTTTTTTTTGTCAATATTCAGCCATGAAAACATAGGGATTAGAAGAATATTGTGATTAACATCAGACATGTTTTCCTTCATATTCTAGCTTGATCAATGAAGCACTATGCATGATGAATTGCATTTGAATTAATACAAAAGTGCATTACATATTTTATAGATGTCAAATAGCTGTTCACCAAGAATGCTATGGAGCAAAAAATGTTAAAGACTTTACGTCTTGGGTCTGTAAGGCCTGTGAAACACCTAACATCAAGCGGGAGTGTTGTCTTTGTCCTGTAAAAGGTTTGTCTTGCACAATATTTCAAAGATATGGTATATATAGTCATTATCTTTTTATTTGTGAATTATATTTCTTGGAACTGTGTTGCCTGGATTTTTTTTAATCTTGTATAGAAGAATCCATTTGTTTAATATTAAAAAAAAGTGATTTTTACGTCAAAAAATAGTGAATATTTTATAGAGAATTTTATGCAAAGCAATTTTTTTATAATCATAAAAAAATCTCTTTAACACTCTTTCTCATTTACAACTCATCAAAATTATTTTTTTTGTCAGAAACTATTGAAGATCTTTTCTCATTATAATCAGAAGAGTTCATATTTTTATTTTCATGTTCTGATTGTTTCTAAAAGATGAAACAAAGAAATAGAAAATTATATGATTTCATTTTAAAAATAATCATAAAATAATCTGAAACAACAACTCTAAATCTGTTTTTAATCTTCTTGGTTGTGAATTTTTGCCGCTTTTTTTATAATTATATTAATTTGATCTACTATACATGTAAAACTTTCTTACATTATCAACCAATAATGTATAATCTAATTTTTGTAACTGCCCAACTTGATTCTTTTAACCTTATAAGTTATATATGCCTAAATAATTCAGTTTTAGAAAGCATGTCTGAGTTTTCCCAACCTTCTTAGTATGAGTTATATTTTGACTCATTATATTATTCAATACTGTATCGTCACATCATAGAAGTTTAACTATTACAAAAAATTTCAAGTTATTTATCATGAAGATATTTAGGTAGGTTTTCATCTCTGCCATGCTACTGTATGTCTATAATGTTGTTCTCTTAACTATGTTTGTATTCCCAGGTGGTGCTCTAAAGCCAACCGATATTGACACATTATGGGTTCATGTCACCTGTGCTTGGTTTCGACCTGAAGTCTCGTTTGCCAGTGATAAGAAGATGGAACCTGCTTTGGGTATTCTTAGTATTCCATCAAATTCTTTTGTGAAGGTAAGCTATTGGTTAATAAAAATCCCCCCTGGAAAGTGATGTCAGAAAATGTATCATTAGACGTTTCTTGGTTCAGTCTAATAAATACAACTAAGGTCTGCATTATTTGAATTTCAGATTTGTGTTATTTGCAAGCAAATCCATGGTTCTTGCACACAGTGTTGCAAGTGTTCCACTTATTTCCATGCAATGTGTGCATCCAGGGCCGGTTACCGAATGGAGGTGAGGTTTCTATTGGATTGAGTTAGCTTTTTTCTTTAACAAAATGGTTTGATGAGTGATTATAGAGACTTGCCAGTCATATTCATAGAACATTTGGTAAAATGTCGTTTTCATGCTATAAGAGTAGCAAACTCATAAGATCGATGAGACTCAATCCGACCATGTATCCGAACTCCACCAATGGAATGAAACTTGATTGTTGTATTATTGAATGTTTCATCTATGCAGAACTGCCGATAATTAATTAAATTTTCTCCATTTTAAATGCAGTTGCATTGTTTGAAGAAAAATGGAAAGCAAACAACAAAAATGGTTTCGTACTGTGCTTACCACAGGTATGGAACCCTCAATTATAACTAAGAAAGATATTACTCTTCATCCTTTCATCTTAATGATATCTGTTATTTGTTGCAGAGCTCCAAATCCAGACACTGTTTTGATTTTGCAAACCCCTCATGGGGTAATTTCAACCAAAAACCTTCTCCAAAAGAGAAAAACTGGATCAAGATCAATCTCATCTACCATAATAGAAAAAGAAGACACTCCTATTGATATTCCTGAGAATGATCCATTCTCTGCGGCTAGGTGTCGTATCTTTAAAAGAACAAATCATATGAAACAGGTAGATTGGAGTAAATTGTTCATACTGGTGAATGTTTGTAAATAAAACATAAATAATGCAGCATGGATTGTATTTATAAAATATATATTAAGTGCCCATTTGTTACAGTTTTTTGTTCTTAAAAAAATACTTCTAAAAATTAAAATTAAATAATTACTTTTGAAAATTTTCATTCATATCTTTGTTACTACTTTTTGCAAAAATGGGAATCTGAGGGGGGAAAAATTTAAACTACTTCAAATGAAAACTGGTTTTAAGTAGCTTCTCTTGAAAACCATTTTTCGTAGATTAAAAAAGTTATTTTCATTACAGTAGAAAAACACAAAATAACCTATTTTTTTTCGTAAAAATCTCTTAAAAATAATCTCAAAATCATTGAATGCGAAAATTGGTTTTCATAGTCTGTAGCAAATGGGCCATATGTAATTTGCTAACGAGTAATGCCATCTCACCAAAATGTGCCTGCTGCAGCTTGCATGGATTATTTTTTCTTCTTGTTGACATGATCATGAAATATCATGTTTATTTTTCTTTATCTAAATGTTGTAGCTTTTTATCCACTGGTTCCTCTAAATTCTGTCTTTTTTTTATAAAGCAAATGTTCAACTTTCTCTCATTTTTATTTCTTCTACTTGTTAGAGAGCTGCAGATGAAGCCGTTCATCATGAAGTGAGAGGTCACTGCCACCATCCTTTAGACGCAATACAGCGTTTGAATAGATACAGAGTAAACTTCTTACCTTCTTGAAATTATATCAGACATTATTGATTAATTCTTTAAGCTTGATTTTATGATTTTAACTGCCCTTTTCTCACTCTTATTTTCCTCCTCACTTCTTTCCATATAATTTTCCCTCAAGCAGAAAGTTTCAGATGAACCTCAAGCTTTCTCTTCTTTCAGAGAACGCCTTTACCACCTGCAGGTACTTCTCTTTCTTAGGTAGATTATTGGTTTCAGTGGTTTATTTTCTGACTGTTTTGTCGGTTCACTTGTATGATTCTAGAGAACCGAAAATGAACGGGTTTGCTTTGGTAGATCTGGCATACATGGATGGGGCCTCTTTGCACGTAGGAATATTCAAGAAGGAGAAATGGTATGAATTTCATGCACTAGTATGATAGCATTAAAAAGACACACGACATGCTCCTGTGTGTTGAACTGTTTGATCAATCATCAGTAAAACATATGATGACTTATGAAATCGTTGTCCTGTATCGGTTGTACTTTTTAGATTTCATGTAAATTACATCACCATTTCCTTTTAACGCAAAAAATAATGAGCTTGATTTAATTCTAATCAGGTTCTTGAATACCGCGGCGAACAAGTAAGACGCAGTGTTGCTGATCTGAGGGAGGCACGCTATAGAGCAGAAGGGAAAGATTGCTACGTGAGTTAATTTCACTATCATTGCATATGAAAGCATCATGGTCATCTCCTTATTCATAATCATATGTTATCACACTAAAATCCCTCAACTCCATTATTTTCGCAGCTGTTTAAGATAAGTGAAGAAGTGGTGGTAGATGCTACTGATAAAGGGAATATAGCACGGCTAATCAATCATTCTGTGAGTCAACCTAATTCGAACAGATTTTTATACACACACTCTGCATAATTGACTTACTGGTTCTTTGGTTCATGTTCATACAGTGTATGCCAAATTGCTATGCAAGGATCATGAGTGTGGGCGATGATGAGAGCCGGATTGTACTCATTGCTAAGACTAGCGTATCTGCTGGTGACGAGCTAACGTATATACATCTCTCTCTCTCTCTCTCTCTTTCTGCATGTTTGTTGTGTGCACTTGCATTTTGATGTTATTTTGTTTTGTGCAGCTACGACTACTTGTTTGATCCTGATGAGCCAGATGAATTTAAAGTCCCTTGCATGTGTAAAGCTCCAAATTGCAGGAAATTCATGAATTAAGAAGGATTGTACTGTGTACAGATGAAAAATGAAGATCATAGGACAACAAGTATTGCTTCCTCTCCTTGAGGAGCAAGCAAGGACTAACCCATCCCCTCTTCTACAGGGAAAAATCTCATAGTTAAACCAAATCAGTAATTTTTATCAAACCAAAAGAACACCAAACAAAAAGAAAACATAGTTTTTTGTAGTTTTCTTTTCCCTTTTGACATTCATCAAGGTCTAACTAAAGCTATATACTACATTTAGCACCACCATTTGCCTCTTGATGTCTCTGTAAATATTTCAGCCAATTTCTACTTTTATTTACCATTTAACACCGTTTGGCTCTTGATGATTCCAACCCTTTTGTAGAAAAAATTGTTCTTATTTACCTTTTGCTTTTAAAATTCAATGCAATATTATATTAGTACTAGTTACTATTTTTTGAATAATACTTCAATTACTAACCAACAAGGAATTGATATAAGTGGTAAGCGTCTTAGACCTTTATGCAGGTGGTCATGGTGGTCATGGATCCGACTCGTGAGAATGAACTAATGAATAGTCAAAAGTTGGATGATAGATGGAATCTTGCAATCCTTCACTTCTATTTTTGCTGATAGACTAATAACACATACACACAAATATTCTGATGCATTAATTATTATTTTAAACAATTTAACTGTATTGAAAAATTATGCTAAACAAATTGGATTGTGAGAGGTGAGTATGTGTCCAATTTAAGACTGGACAAAAAGCTAGTGGCTTTTGAGGCCTACTTAAAAATAATTAAAAAGATATGGACAAAAGCTAGTGGCATGAAGCCCCCATCATTTTCCCATAAAATAACTTGAAAGAATAGTGTCCATACAATTATGTTCAACTCATTATATAGTTTTGTCAAAAAAAACCAAATGCTAAAATACTTTTTTAGCCCCCTATTTTTCACAAACTTGTGATTTTGACCTCCTAATTTTGAAAATAATAATTTTAGCCCCCTAACTTTTGCCTATTTTGCAAATGAATGGTCATCTACTGATTTTGACTTAGTCAACGCTGATGTAGACACTATTTTGGTAGTATTTTTTTGTTGTGCAGTAATTTTGTATCTATAATGTAAGAAACCAAGAATAAAAATGGTCATTCACCAACATCATACCACACATATTGCATTATTTCCTGCAATCAATCTCTTTCATTTACAAAAGATAGACCTAGTTTTGTTTTTGGTAAGGAGGAAAAGTGAGCAACACATTTTCACCTCAATGACTTATGATGTTTGATGTTTTTACTTATAAGTCTTGTGATATTTTGTTGTTGTATTCATACTCTTTTATGGCTGAAGGCGTTGGAAGAAATGTACACATACATCGATAGAGTATTGTATCCAGCACAGTTCTATAGACAAATAATTTCAAAGATATCTACCATATGGATCCATGTTGTTGCAACATAGATAATTGGATGGTTTAGCAATCAAGATTTTTTATTCATTTTTGTTAGATATACAAAACTAAGTCCTAACTTACAACACAATGGAAAACTTAAGAAGATTATATCTACATAACACACTTTAAAACATTGTTTTGTATCTCTACTTAGACTTCATTAACTTAGGCAATATATGAGATCTTTTCAAAAAAATAATAATACAAATTAGATTTTCTTCAATGAACTCTTTACCTAAAGAAATATATGTTATCAACCAAGTCAAAATTAGTGGAGGTCATTTATTTGCAAAAGAGGCTAAAGTTAAGGGTCAAAATTGTATTTTTAAAATTAAGGGGTCAAAAACGCAAGTTAGTGAAAGTTAGGGCGTGTAAAGTGCATTTTAACCAAAAACAAACTCATTCTATAGTACCACAATAGGGAGTAGATTGTTTTTGAAATTAAAACAAATAATAAGAATTTAATTTTTGTGCACTGTCATGAAAAACATCATACCGACAATCAATCAAAATTATTGTATGTATGAAAAATTATGAATTATACAAAAAAAAAAATAACAAAAACAATAATAATAATAATAATAATAATAATAATAATAATAACTATTATTGTTTTTGTTCAAAAACTAATAACTATTAATTGTTTATGGGGTGAAACTCATTCTTTCTACTTTCATTAAGTTTGAAAGAAAAAATGGCACGTCCACAAATATTAGTCCATAAATCTTAATTTACCAGTTAAATGCTGATATTATTTTTTTTGACTAAGAAATGCTGATATTATTAAATCACATAATTTTATGAGAAAAAAAATATGCACCAATAATGTAAAAGAATTTTACAGTGTCAACCAATCACAATCATGTTTTCCGCCATATCACTCCACTTAACTCCATTTTTTAAAAATTGAACCATTCTTATTAGTTGTCAGCGTAAAATTAATTTATATCGATGGTGCATGTCTTTTAAACTCTAACTTTATTCATATTTAAATCTAAAATTTCATCGAATATAAAATTTTACTAGTATGCGAATTTTAATGGGAGATTGTGATTTCGTCTAAAAGTATAAGAACAAAAATTGTCTGCTAAATCCTATGAATTGCAGAGTTCCGTAGGAGTATCTTATTATTTTGATTATTTTGATACATGCAAGACGGTACCATGTAAACTTTTAATTGTTATGCACTGAATTTTAATTGTTATGCACTGACGGTGTAAACTTTTTTTACACATACATCCAATCAAAACACAAGAAATTGCCACTTTTATAGGTTAGTTCCTAAAAAATCTCCATAAATGCTTATATGGCGTGATTTAATTGGATACACGTGTAAAATATTTTTACACTGTCAGTGCATATAAATTAAATTCTAGAAACAATACTGCTGAACATGAAATGAAATAAAACAATACCTTAATTTTGTCAAAGGTTCAATATCATACCACATAAATAATCATCATTACCATAAAAAATAAAAAATAATCTTGGTCGTTTCAATCAATTACTACTTGTGAATTGTGATGAACGAGCAACTATTTGTATTTGTTTACATAAAATAAGATTGGTCAAAAAAATAAATTCTAAAGAATTTTTTAAAAATCATAAATAATTTATAAGGGTATTTACCTGTACATATCTGGTGGTTGGTTTGGTTGGGTGGCTGCCATAACCATAATCATAATCTCCCTTCTCTCCTTCCCTAACATGACATCATGTTATTAGTATTTGAGAAAGAAAATAATTGCAATTTTTTTATATAGATGATGAGATCTATGAATCTATTTAACTCTTCTTAAACAATTTAATTTCAGTGCCCCTCCCCCATGCCCACTCTTTATCCATTTATTTGTATTTAATTGTCTACTTTTGTGAGTTTTGTATTATTTACTTTTTTGAACAAGGTATTATTATTTACTTACATCTCATACTTGCTTTGCCCTTTTGGTTTTTTGGGGTTTAATTTTCTTATATTATTCCTTCTAAACATTAATATAATGAAAAATTTGTTATTTTAATTCATTCAATAATTGATCTATCTAGTTTATAATATTATGTTAAATACATAAGTTATTCAATGAGTATAAAAAATAAAATTTCTCTTATATTAAAGATTGAAGATAGAGTAATTTCAAATGTTAACAGGACATGTTGTACTTCAATTTCTTGTCTGCAATTAAGGTTGGAAATAAGTCACGCTTGCTTATTTATTAAAAAGATTAGACTCAGACTTTAAAAATAGTTTAATTATTTAAACAAGTCAAACTTAGGCTTAAAAAAAAACCTACAAAGTCTAATAGGTCAGTCTTTATATACATAACTGCTTTTTTACATATAAAAATATACATAACAGTTAAAATTAATTTTATATTCTATAATTACAATTCATAAAGATAAAATAAAAATAATGTACGACACATAAAAAATTTATGGTTGTGAATGTGTTTTACTTTTTAAAAAAAAAACTCGGTATCCGGCCCCAGGATTGATTAATCCAAAGAAACGAATTCTACCGTCCACTTGCGGATGCCCTATTTAAAGTTAAAGTTGTTGCTCTGTATAGACTAACCTACCAAAATTAGCACTAGAGAGAATCGAATCTGAGACTTTGTAAAAATCATACTCCAATGATCCAAGTTAACACTACTAAACCAACTCAAGTGGGTTTTACTTATTTAAAGTAACATATTATATATTGTGTCATAATTAAAGTAGCATACCGAGAAACGATAGCTTCTATGAAAAATAATAGAGATAGTACATATAGTAGCAACTAGAAGTTTCACACTAGCTATTTAACTAGTATTGAGAGGAAACTTTAGTTATAAATAGTTGTATAGTATATATCTGTTTTATACAACAGTTGATTCAAGTTAAATTAGTTGATACAATATTAGTTCACTTTACTTTTTTTAAAGTGTCCTAAGTGATTCCATATGGTAAACCCTCATGGAATTAATTTAAAATATTTAAGTGATTATAGTTTAGCCTATTTAAAAAAAAGGATAATATAGACTATATAAAAAGCCTTCATGTAATATGTTTAATTTTAAATAGGCTAAATTGTCTATTTTAAAAAATAGATAATATAGACTATATTGAAGTTTTTATGTGTTGTATGCTTTTATATAAACTATAAGGTCAGACGGCCAAATCAGACCAAAAAAATTAACTTTTAATAGGCTAGACTTAGGTTTAAAAAAAATTCGTAGAGCAGGCTTAGACCTGCCAAAGTTTGGCCTGATACGGTCTATTCTCGACTATATTTGCCAAAGTTTGTTTTGACGATTTTAAATATTATTTTTTTTAAAAAAAACTAAGTGTCCTCCCTGTACAAAATCTGACTTTGTCTTCAGATATTTTTAAAGGTCCGTGTTAAAAACTTAAAAAAATTATTAAGAATTTAAAAGTTATTTTTTTAATACATAATTGCTACTTTTGAATATTTTAAGAAGTGTCATTGGGACACAATTAGCAAAATCTCATATCTTATTAAGAATGTGTGAAAAAATTGTAAAATTTTCTCTTATTAGTCTATTGTTAGTTTAATTTTCTCGATACATAAGAAGCAAATATCAAATCTCTGATGATATCTTTGACCACTTGTTGAAGAAGCTCATATTCTTTATCAATCAATCCATTGTTAACACTTTTATTTAACACAATCCATTGCTAAAACTTTATTACATTATTTATTTGATAATATATTATTAAAAATATAAGAAAATATTTTCATTACATTACCCTTTTAGATTTTATATGAATTTTTACAAGTTTTAAATAAATAACATCAAATTATTTAATTTAATCATCCATGAGAATTTATTAAGTGATATAAATATTTAATTGTAAAAAAAAAAGAATGGTATAAACATTTCATATTTTTTATTCAGGACCATCATTATTGTTATTTTGATACATTTATGAATGAGTGCTTACAATTCCTAACTAGAACATATTGCTTGAGAAAAACATTTCAGATAATTAATCAATGGTTTGGTATATACAATGCTATGACAATTTACTTGAAAGAGTGCTAGTTCTACAATTTTACATTTAACGACCCATCATAGGAACAAACTATAGGGAAGAGAAACCTAAGGGGGGGCATTTTTTCTGCTGTGGGAGGAAAACGTTTTGTTTCAGATCACAAATGGACCAAGCTATAAGAGAATTGCTCTAAGAACAATTAACTAGAACTGTTTCTATCCACAAAAGACCTTGTAAATAAGAGAGCTGATCCATTAACCCCTCGAAGAACAAGCAGCCTTGAATCGACATAAGTTCCACAGACAATCTTTGACAAATCAAATATTTCAGGGGGAATTTGTGTTCTTAGTTCTTGAAGAACATTTTTTACAGTATCCATGTTTTGATTTAAAGGGTCATCAAGATTCATCGTCACGTCAATATCACCTGAGGCAAACTTAGCTGCAGGCAGACTTGATGGAAACTCCTTGAAAGGGGTTATTTTTCTCCATTTCTTGCTAGTAAATTTCTGAGCTAAAGACTCCTCATTGCCGGAAGGGCGAAAGGAGAGCTTCTCGGAAGTATCGTCTTGCTTTATATATAACCGTCTCCCAGCTCTTAGTGTAAATGAAGAATTCACCTGCAATCTTCCTTTTTTACCAGCTTTGTCATGAGGCCAGTCCTGACCGATCATGACTGAGAATCCAATGTCAGAGACGAAGGAAAGGTTGGCCTTCAACTTTGATTCTCTTGTAACAGTTAAATACAAATCTCCAACTAGTACACGGACAGGAGGTTGCCGAAGGGTCAACCCAACATGCTTCCCAGTGCAGTATAATAGACGCCATTTGCCTGGAAGCAACTCCAGCCAGTTCTGAACACATGAATAATGGAATGTAAGTTTGCATAACATTAGCATTAAAATTTGTGATTGTTTTCATTGGCCAGTTGGATTCATTGTGAACTTGCAATGGGTTTTTCATGAATTGTGTCTTCTAGTTTGTGACTTTGTTTATGTAAGGAACCATGGGGTTGAACTCATATACAATACTGTTCACCACTTTTACAGATGCGATCACATTGGAACATTAGAATTAGATGCTTCCATGGAGCCTGAGTACTGCAATTGTGAGATTAATGCTTTGTGCACTACAGAGCATTTTCGTTCATCAGTTGCTTTTTAGGTCTTTTTAAAAAGCACTAAACAATTGTTATTTTTGGTATGTTTGGGTAGTTTTAACTATTGTGTTGATTGTACACATACTCAATAATCTTCAAAGTTCAAGCTTGCAATTCTATACAAGTCTGCTCGGGTTCACAAAGAAACAAGTTAGTGTGTGACTTAACTCGATTATGATTTATAGAAAGAATCATATGATTCTACAAGTTTATTCTACAATTTGACAACCATGAGAAGAATGGCTAAGGGTCTTGTCAGTGAGATATTTGATTCTAGTGATTGAAGAAATGGAACTATTTCAAAGAAAATCGTTGTAGAAGCAACAATACGAGGAAAAGTATGCATGAAAGTGTTTACTCCTAAATTACCTTTGGCTTTGGATGAGGATTCAACATCTCCATCAAATCAATGAAGTGGGCAAGCCTACTGCGCTGAAACACAGAAAATAGCCATCAGTCAAACTCTAATGCATATCTACTGCATTTAATAATTTAATTTGAATATACAAATGTAACTTTTAGTAAGGAAAAACTTGAAGACATCAGACACCAACAAATATATAAAAATGTCTTATACAAACATACGGCACTCAAGACTCAAGATGTAACAAAGAAACACATTGCATGTATGGGACCATCCTTGGATGAATACCTGAGGCTGACGATAAATGTACTCCTCACTAATACGCATTGCAGTACAGCCCAGACCCCATCTGATAATATCCATCGATGGGACTACTCGCCATCTTGGCCCACAAAGGAATGGGTGCCTTAGAGCATCCAAACAACTGTATAACAGTTCACATGGTTAACACCAGCAGTGTTTCAATCTTGGGAATATCAAACTAATATATCTAATCAAATGCTATTTGTGTTTTCAAAATTGTCTGAGAAACTAGCTACAATTTGCCAAAAGATCAAGTCTCCTGAAAGACCAAAGAAACTTGAACACTTTTCTTTATGATTTGTTTGTATCTCTGAATTTTCTTCTTCAGCCCTACAGTTTTTATTTTTTATAATCTTGACATATTTTCAGGACAATCACAGCAATGTAGGGGAATGACTAAGCAAATTATTCAGTTTTCAAATAGACAGATACTGCATTAAGGCATAGTGGCATACCTTATCCTCCGAGAAGGTTTGGTTGCAAGCAATAAAGATAAAAGGTGCCAACCAGCACCCCAGTTCCTATCAAGCATCTGCAAGAAAATAATAACTAGATTAAAGAAAGGCATTAAAAGTTCTTGAAAACAAGAATGGAACACTAAATACTATGCCACTGCCACTTTCACAGATGAAGTGTAGCCGTATACTTACTTGTAAGCCAGCATTTCCATATGGAGAATTTCTACCAAGGATTTCCATCATAAGCTGTCGCAAACATGAAGGATCATTGCCCTAAAGTTTAATGTAGAAAGAACTATCATTAGAAAATTCACATCATTTCATTGCCCAATTTTATGATCTATTTTGCTATGTTTGAAGCACATTTGTCTACATATTTGTTAGAATATATCAAAATATCTACATTTGTTAGGGCAACTTTGATTATCTTTGACTTTTAGTATTGGGTTCAATATTTTCTTATATATCATGACTTGTTTCCATATTTAATTTGAATTATCAGTTCTACTACTTAATATCTTATTATGGTAATACCAGAAATGTAATAAAAAAGTTAACTTGAGGATGAGTGTTCACTTACAGTAGACCTACAAATAGTGTTTCCCAAGTAAGGCAGTAAGCTACTATGAACACTAATTTAGTATTATTCTCAAATGACCACTTATTTCAACATTTGAATCTTCAAATTTTCATGATAATGGTTTATGTTATGTTCTGCTATAAATGAAATAATGAATTCACGTAAATGAACAGCTTACAAAAAAGGGGAAAAAAGAACAACTAATTTAGGTCTTAGTTCGTAAGAGGCATATTAGAGACATGAAGGCGCTGGAACACTTCGTTCAGACTAAAATGCATTTGGGTCAAGTAGTTTTTTCATTTACTTCAAAAAAAATGTACTTTTTAAACAGTCAAAGGGCTAAAATTAAAATACAAGATTAACTTGTCATACCTGTGTGAGGAATGATTTGAACTTTGCATAGATCAAAGGATCCAGAAGTTCTCCCATTACCATTTTTGCCATTATGAAACCCACACATCTTTGCAACAACATAATCGAGTATCAAAAAGATTATATAGTTGCACACAAACTTCACTGACAATTTTCTAGGCCATACCTCATATCAAATGCAATCATCATCTGTCGCCTGTCCGTGTTTTCCATAGAGCCACTATTTGAACCATCCTCGCAAAAGTCAGCGGCATTTCCCAGTATACCTACCTGTTAAGTAAACACTTTGGGTCAAACCAAGCATGAGAAGAAAGGTTGACTGGACCATACATGAAGAAACACCAACTATTGATATTGAGTAACTTGGATTGGATTACATATATCCCACATTCAGAGCTAAGAATTATCAGCCCAATGGAAACTATCAAACAGCAAGTATATGTCATATATCTTATTAGTTGTTTTTTCCCTTCCTACAGTCTGTTGCATTTTTTATCACATTTTCTGTTTCATGTGAAACAACAGAAATGTTCAAACTGGCAACAAAAGCAAATTTCTAGGTATGTTGTGACACTGAGTGTACAGCGCACCAATGACGTGCAAAACCTTCTCTAGGATCAGCCAGATCGCAAAGGTAATCCACGCTTTAAATGAAAGAGAGAAAATTGAATGAAAAGTTGACATGACTCTATTTATAAGAGATTGACTTTGCTTACTTTGATATGTCTGTCTATTGGGCTTATATGCACATTTTCCAGCCTCAGCTCTGTATGGGCAAGACCGTGACTATGCAGATAATTTACCTGAAGTAAACCATGGTAGAAAATATTACTCCTCATGTTGTTGTGCAAGTATTCAAAAACTTATGATTAGAAATGCCTTTCATAAAAGAAAACGTTGAAGTTATAATTTCTAAAAACATACTCCAATTAGAAGATCTCTCATCAATATTCGAATAAGTCGCAACTGCCTAGAAATTGCGGGACCTCCAGTCGTGTCTTCTCCTACCTTCCTAACAGATTCTTCGTCCAGTGCAAGAGTGGCCTCTAAAGTTTGAAGCCAATCTGACTGTTGAAGCCAGTGTCTCAAAGAAAAGCTACCGTGATACTGAAAGGAAAAGGTATTGAACCAAAAAGAACATCAGTGGTTCTTTTTAAGCGAAGGGGCAGAAGGACTCAAATAGACAACAATCAGAACCAAATACAATCAAATCAAACCGTTATGAAAAAAATAAGATAATGAAACTCACTAAGATTAAGACCTACCCCATGGACTAGGATAAATGAATCGCTATCACCATTTGCAGGCAAAGGGATATATCCATGAACTTGCATTGAGTAAGAGTGATACAAAAGTTTACGGCGAACCAGCTTCTTCAATACCTTAAAGAATAGCCAACAAAAAATTTGTGAAGGGATGTGAGAAATATTTAATTGAGATGCTACAAGATAAACATACCTCTATTGCTCGTTTGCCTCGACGCTGAGCTTGGGAACTATAAAGTTGTCGAAGTATAACTCTTGTGTTATACAAAGGGCTGCAGAGGACAAAATGAATAAATACAGATTGCTGTGATCAAAACAAATTATATAACCTGAACCAAGCAAAGAATTATCTTACCTACCACTGTTCTTCACCTTGCCTTCAAAAACCACCTCATCCGCCTATAGCAAAACTTAATCGATGAGACAACCGGCATTACAAATATTAAACCAGTCATGACACATCGTAAAGTTATTTAAATTGCATACCCGTCCACCAAGGCCAATGCTAACATGATCTAAAATCTTAAAGTCTGACATTTTGAACCTTATAACATGATCAGTTTCCTCTTCCAAGCAAACCGAAAGGGTATTTGGATCCTGTTCATGTGACTCCATTGAAGAAGTAGATGCAGCTTTCCGTAGTGATGAACTGCATACTCCCTTGTGCTTTCTTTTGCCTATATTTGATGATTGTCCAGCGAAACGCAGGGGAACGGGTAAAACAAGTTTTGTCGACAAATTTATATGTGAATAAGCCAGGCTATTACTCTCCAAAATTGGGCATGGCCCAGTTCTACACAGTGCCATTGATCAATCAAACCTCTGATAGACAAATAATAAAAAAAGCATAACTGTATTTATCAGAAAATCTTCACCGACAATCCATCAATAGTACAAAATTCAATGTGAAACAGACAAACCTTACCTTACATAATTACATCTTGTTTAACAGTAAAACATACTAACAAATTTACAAATGTCACATCAATGGTGCATGTGGATACAGAGAGAAAGCGGCAAAATATGTGATTATCACTAACTACTATAGTATATCAGAAACATCATTTGAACATCAATTTGGGACAACAAACTTCCGCAACATTTTAAATGGTCAACACATTTCACACACACGGTTACATTTGGTTAAAATATAATATGCCACAACTTATTAACCATCAACTGAACTTTATTAACCACAGATTTAAAGATGATTAACATTGATTTCCAAGTGTTCAAATATATGTGTACTCGGAACACCTGAAATTGTGGTTAACTAACGAAATTCAGTTGACGATTAATCAGTTGGAATCTTGATATACCATTAACTACTACTCATTGCAGTGTTGTCTCAAATTGATATTCAAATAACATTCCTCATAGTATATACCCTTGGTTTCCCTTGCAACATAGAAAACCCAAATATGTGCAAGCAAACAAACTCAGTTCCCAACTTTGACTAATGTTTGGTATTACGGTGGTGTACTAGAATCACATCACGGTGACTCACAGTGATTTTACAAGAAAAAGCTACAAGTTGTGGCTTCTGCAAAATCACGGCGGTTGACCGTGATTCTGGTGATACCAAAAGACTAGGGTGGTTTAATTTTCAATTTATTTGCTACATTTGTAAACCAATTAATTAATTAATTAACTAATCTTAGCTCTTATTTGAATTATTAAAAAATAAAAAAGTGATGTTACAACTTACAAATCATATTGATATATTATTGGGGCGACATGAAAGTTTAAGAAACAAGGCGGCGAGAAATGTATGGAAATTGCAAAAAATGGCGAAATTGAAATAATATAAATTGAAGAACGTAACGATCACAAAAGCTTATATAGATAGATAGATAGATAGATAGATAGATAGATAGATAGATAGATAGATAGATAAAATGGAATAAATAAAATAGAGGAATGAATGAATCACCAGAAAAGAATGAATGGAAAAGGGGAAGAACGAGCATGGAGATGCAGAAGAAGAAGAAACAAGTGTTGGTGAATGGTGTGATGATGTAATAATAAATACTACTGTAAATATGATTGAAGGAAGGAAGGAAGCGTGCGTGAGAGAGTTGCGTGCAATAGAACGCCGGGAACGTTTTGACACGAGTTTCTCGCGCGTCAACGTCTGCCTGCCTCTCTAAATATCTATCTCTCTCTCTCTCTTATCAACTAATCAACTAATCATATACTCCACTTTTGGGTACAAGCACAACTCAACTTTTAATGAGATCTTCCAACTAAACTACTAGTTTAATTAAGATGTTATGTAGGTAGGATTCTTGATTTCATG
Source organism: Trifolium dubium (assembly GCA_951804385.1). Classification (NCBI taxonomy): domain Eukaryota; kingdom Viridiplantae; phylum Streptophyta; class Magnoliopsida; order Fabales; family Fabaceae; genus Trifolium; species Trifolium dubium. The sequence goes on from OX638076.1 coordinate 9,010,953, forward strand.
CTTTGAGAGTTTACAAATTACAATGACGTCAATCTCTTTTAATTTAATTAAAAAGTTATTTTTTTGATATAAAATATAATTATAAATAATGTGAGTCTCTGTCAAAAAAATAATAATAATAATGTGAGTCATTCTGTAAAAAAATAGTTAATGTGAGTATTTTCTTTTGGCTTAATTACATTTTTTGTCCTTTAACTATTTTCAAGGTTTCACTCCGGTCCTTTAACTATTTTTCGTCCCGTTTTGGTCCTGTAACTTTACTTCCGTTATATATTTTGGTCCTAAACATTAGAAAAAAATGAAAAACGTTAAGTTGTGCGTACGTGGCAATGAATGACTTGTTTTTGGGCGGGTGACATGGCATAATCAGATGTGTTAGGGTTATTGTAGAGAGAATAGAGAGAGAAGTGAGAAAGGGTGATAGGCGATAGTGAGAAGAAGAACGAGAAGACGAACGAACGCAGACGAACGAAGCTACGACTGCGACTGCGGCTGCGAGTGCGACAGGTATCATTTGTTGTTAACTCTGAATCTATTTAGGGTTTGTGTTAATTTAGAGTTTTTGTTGAATGTCAATTTATGTTGTCTATCAATTTAGGGTTTGTGTTGACTGGTACTGTCAATTTGGTACTGATAATTTATATCTATTGTATGTTGTTTTAGTTGTGTTGGTACTATGGTTTTAGTTGTGATAATATAGGGTTGGTATTGTTGTATGTTGTATGTGCTTCATGAATTTATGTCGACTGTCAATTTAGGGTGTGTGTTGGGTTTGTTTTAGTTGTGAACTTGTGTTGATGTGTGTGCAAATTTGTCTGTTTGTTTATAGGAAATTCAATCATGGATGATAACTTTGAGGTTGTTGTACACCATAGTAGGTCATTTGAACAATTTCATTTTCTGGGTTATAAAGGGGTAGAGACAACTTGGACTTGTAAACCAGATTATTGGGCATATTTTGAAGTATTGGGTAACCTTAAGGATATGGGTTATATTGATATAGAGTCTATATGGTATTATGACCCAATGATTGAAGGTAACCTTGTTGAATTTAAGAGTGATAATAATGCTAGGAGAGTTATGTTTGTAGCAAAATCCAATGGAATGGGTCATATCTATGTTGTCCACGCAATGTCACAACCAGACATAGTAAATATGATTGATTTTGGGCCCACAGAGGAAGAATTTGATGCTAATGTTGATGCTGGGCCCACTGAAGTAGGGTTGGATGATGATGTTGGGCCTAATGGGCCTGAAACTGATGTTGGTGGGGGTGTTGCTGGGGGTACTAAGCTAGGGAAAGATGATGTTGGGCCTAATGGGCCTGATAATGATGTTGGGTTAGATGATATTGTAGATGGGGGTGCTGATAATGATGATAGTGCGTTAGATATAAATTTTGACGAGTCAGACAATGAGTGGCTTTTAGATGATAATTTTGATGTTGTTGAGGGTGAGGGTGATGCCAATGTTAATGCTGGTGAGGGTGAGGGTGAGGGTGATGATGTGATTGGTGATGGACAAACTGGAGGTAATGTTGAAACCAGTGGGGGTGTGAGAAGTGAGGGTGTGGCTGACACTAATGTTGAAACCAGTGGGGGTGTGAATGATGAGAGAGTGACTAATGTTGAAACTGTTGGGGGTGAGGGTGAGGTTGTGAATAATGTTGAAACTGTTGGGACTGTTGTTGATGGTGAGGTTGTGACTAATGTTGCAAATAAACCAAAAAAGAAGAGGGGTAGACCTAGAAAACAACATATTCCAGACCCACCTAATAATGATGACCCAAACACTCATATCCCAGTTGAAGAGGGTAGTCAACATGAAGATGATGAAATTCATTTTGAGACTATCCAAGAGGGTGGGGAGTCAAGTAAGGCAAAAAACATAGGACTTAGTGACAGTGAGGATTATGAAACTAATGATTTGGATATTGGATGTGATAGTGAGGATGAAAATGAGGGTAAAAAAAAGTATCCAACATTTAAACTACCCCATAAGATGACAGACCATAAATGGGAGGTTGGGACTTATTTTACTTGTAAGAGTGATTTTCAAGAAGCTGTCAGAGCCTATGCTATCCATTCAGGGAGGGATGTTAGGTTTGAGAAGAATGATAAAATTAGAATGAAGGCTGTTTGTAGAAGAACTCCTTGTCCATGGTGGTTATTTTGTGCTAAAATACCAAATGAGGAAACATGGATATTAAGGAGACTACATGACACACATGATTGTCAAAGGGATTATAGGGTGAAACTGCTTAGTTCTAATTGGTTGGGTAAGAAGCTTGAAACAAGTGTTAGAGAGAATCCAAAGATAAAATTAACTGACATTATGGAAAAAACACAACACAAGTGGAATGCTAGGATTACCAAATCAAAGGCCTTCAGAGCAAGATCAAAGGCTATTGATGCAGTTGATGGCTCATTTAGAGACCAATATACTAGGATGTATGACTACTGTCATGAGTTACTTAGATCAAATAGAGGATCAATAGTCATTGTTACTACTCAACCATTTCTAGGAGGTGAAAATGCTTTAGAAGATCCAACTGCCAATTTCTTGCCACATTTTCAAAGAGTCTACATATGTCTGAAAGCTTGCAAAGAGAGTTTTGTAAGGTGCAGACCTATTATTGGATTAGATGGATGTTTTCTTAAGGGATACTATGGTGGACAACTATTAGCAGCTATAGGAAGAGATCCAAATGACCAAATGTTACCCATTGCCTATGCTGTAGTTGAAGGAGAGACCAAAGAAACATGGAGTTGGTTTTTAGATCTTCTTGCAAATGATCTTGGAGGTAGACCAGTTTGTAATACATATACATTCATCAGTGATCAACAAAAGGTATGGTTTTCACTTTAGTTTTAATCACTTATTATCTGTTATTATCGCTTAATCACTTATAATCACTTATACACTATAATCATCACTTAATCACTTTATTTAATTAATTGTAATCACTTAATCACTTACTAATTATTATCACTTATAATCCTTAATGAATTATAATCAATTAATCAGTTATAATCTGTTATTATCACTTAATCACTTTATTTAATTAATTGTAATCACTTTATTTAATTAATTGTAATTATTAGAATGACTTATTTATTCTGTATAATCACTTATAATTACATATGTCTGATTTATAATCAGTTATTTATTCTGTATATTGCAGGGACTGTTGCCAGCACTTCAAGAATTGTTACCAAGGGCTGATCATAGGTTTTGTGTGAGGCACTTGTACAACAATTTTAGAAAAGTTTATCCTGGAAAGAAACTAAAAGACCTTATGTGGAAGGCAGCTAGAGCAACTTATCCCAACTATTGGAAGTTGTTGATGTTAGAAATTAAGAAAATCAATGAAGAAGCATTCAATCATTTGCTGAAGACATCACCAAAACATTGGAGTAGATCATATTTCTCAACTGGAGCAAAATGTGACACTTTAGTGAATAACATGTCAGAGGCTTTCAATTCTGTCATTGTTGGATCAAGATCAAAGCCTATTATCACTATGCTTGAGGAGATTAGAGTGTATATCATGGAGAGGTGGGAGAAAAATAGACAGAAGATCCAACTCTACACTGATAGTGTGCTACCAAACATTAAAAAAAGACTTGCAAAGGAGTCTGCATATACAAACAAGTGGCTTGTCACGTAAGTTATTTCTTTACTTTAATTATAATAACTTGTGTTAAGTTAGTCCTTTAATAAAAATTACCTCTGTTAAGTTAGTCCTTTAATTTTAATAACATGTTTTAAGTTAGTCCTACAATTATATTAACTTGTTATAAGTTAGTCCTTTAACTTTATTATTGGTTTCAAGTTAGTCCTTTAACTTTATTATTGGTTTCAATTTAGTCCTAGTTGAATGTGATATCATTATCTGATACACTTGTAATCTGATATGTTGTCAGGCGTTCTGGACATGAGTTTTATGAGGTTAGACATATTCACTTGTTGGAAGTAAAATTTAGTGTTAATCTTGGAAGAAGTGAGTGTTCGTGTAGGAAATGGTCACTAACAGGTTTGCCATGTTGCCATGCTATTTCATGCATGAGGGAGGACCATATTGACATGTATCAATATGTCCCTGAGTACTATAGGAAACAATGTTATGAGACATGTTATAGGTCCATGATTTATCCTGTTAATGGCCAAACTTTATGGGAAAAGACTCCGTACACAGACTTACAACCCCCACCCATAAAAAGACAACCAGGAAGACCTAAGAAAAAGAGAACCAGAGGACCTGAGAAATTGCAAAGAGATGAATCAACATTGAGGAGAGCAACTTATGGTATTAAGTGTGGAAATTGTAAACAAGTTGGACACAATAAATCAACTTGTAAATTGCCACCACCACCACCACCACCAGCAGATCAGCCATCATCATCATCTCAGGTATGATTTTAATTTTATTTATAATCACTTATACACTATAATCACTTATAATCACTTAATAACTTAATTACTTATCCTCAGCCATCATCATCTCATGTTGCAACTAATACTCAGCCATCATCATCATCTCAGCCTGCTTGTACTACTCAGGTATGGTTTTAATTTTATTTTTAATCACTTATACACTATAATCACTTATTCTTACTTAATAACTTAATCACTTATCCTCAGCCATCATCATCTCATGCTGCAACTTATTGTAATCACTTATACACTATAATCACTTATTGTCACTTATAATGAGTTTTATTTAATTATAATGACTTATAAACATTTATCATCAATAATAATGACTTATAATCACTTATACTCAGGCAACATCATCTCAGCCTGCTACTACTACTCAGCCACCATCATCTCAGCCATCAAGAACTCAACCATCTGCTACTGCTGCTGCTCATGCATCAACCAGATCTGTTACTCAACCATCTGCTACTCAGCCATCAACTGTTACTCAACCATCTGCTACTCAACCATCAACCAGATCTACTACTGCATCAAAGGGTAAGGCTTCTGCTAGCTGTTCTAAATCAACAGTGGACACTAACAAAAGAAAGAATCCATCTCAGCCTGCAACAACTGCTCCAACAATGGATACAAGCAAAAGACAAAAGTTGCCAATTATAAAGAAGAAAAAATGAGCTAGAGAAAAGTTGTCATTTTGTTATAGGCTAGATATGAACATTGAATATGTACTTGTCCCTTTTTGAATATGTAAGATGCTCGACTTGTATTGTGAGCAACAAGTACGACTTAGCCTTAGACTAATGTTAATGTCTTTTTTGAGTATGTAAACAGCTTATAAGCTTGACTTGTGTAACATTTTGAATTATGACACTTATGTTATTAATGATTATATGATAAGTATTGATTATGACTTGGTATTAACTTTGAGTATTATGAGATTATTATACAAATGTTGCATAATTTTAAAACAGGTCATGAGTTCTCCAAATGGTTTTATACCATTGTTAGAGTTATGAGTTCAAACACATCATGCTCAATTTTTTTCAATTTGGTTCATTTTTCGCTCGCTTAATTTGCATTTCATCATCGTGAAATACAAATTATCACCACCACCCAAAAATTATCATGCTCAAATTTTTTCAATTTGGTTCATTTTTTCCCCCGCTTAATTTGCATTTCATCATCGTCAACTACAAATTATCATGCTCATTTATCACTCGCTTAATTCGCTTAATTCGCTTAATTTGAAATCAAAGAGAGAAAAGAAGACAAGTATATAACAATTAGACATCAACAACAAATCTCAAAATCAAACTTCCACAAATCTTCAAATACATTGGAATATATTGATACATTTTTCATCATCAACTACATTTTTCATCAACTAAATTTTTCCAAAATACCTTCATCATCAACCACATTTGTCCACAAAACATTGAAATACATCCCTAACCTAAACGAAATTACATTTTTCCAAATGAGAAAATCACACTAATTAAAACAATGTTTAACACAAAACATACAATACCAAAAACAATAGAAATCTTCAACAATTTACTACTATTGCCTATCTTTGTCTTCAACACCCAATTTTCTTCCTATAACACCCAAGTTTCATTCTTCAACTTTTCCAATTTCATTTTCTGCTTTGAAATCTTCAGATCACGTTCATCAGCAACAACAACATCATCATCATACCTCTGAAAGAAATTGCATCCATTATCAATTCGGTTTCTCCAATTTCTACATCCCCAAAACTTTTCCCCGCACTTAGGGTTTGTGATATCAGTGATAGTTTTCAATATTGCTACCTCATTACATTTACAATTTGGAATTCTTCTTCTCAATAAAGAGCCAACCGATCCAGAATTTGAACCAGAATTCGTCCTCCCAAAATCATGAAGTCTGCGATTTTCAGATCCAGAGGTAGACATGATGATGTGACTAAATAAGATGGGATGAGAGTACAAGATTAAGAAGAAGATTAAAGAAGACAAAATTAGAGTGAGATGATAATGAAGAATTGGGGAACAAGAACCCTAATTTCTCTAACCCAAAATTTCTCTCTTCTCTTCAACCTCTCTATTCTCTCTAAAATCTGATTATGTCATGTCACCCGCCCAAAAACAAGTCATTCATTGCCACGTACGCACAACTTAACGTTTTTCATTTTTTTTCTAACGTTTAAGACCAAAATATATAACGGAAGTAAAGTTACAGGACCAAAACGGGACGAAAAATAGTTAAAGGACCAGAGTGAAACCTTGAAAATAGTTAAAGGACCAAAAGTGTAATTAAGCCTTTTCTTTTCTAGTTTATTTTAAGGCTTAAATATCCTTTTGGTCCATTAACTATTTTCAAAGTTTCAATTTGGTCCATTAACTATTTTTCGCTTCAATTTGGTCCATTAACTTTCCTCCGTTAACCAAAGCGGTCCAAACCGTTAGAAAAAATTCAGAAACGTTAAGTGTTGGCTGACGTGGCAGTGGGGGACTGAATGTATCATCTTACATGGCATAATTTATGTTTTTGGCTAAAAGGAAGAGATAGAAGAGAAAGGGAAAAATCCCAAATTGAATTTAGGGTTCAAAATTTCCATTAAAAGCCATCAATCTAGATCTAATCTTGTCTTCTCTTCTCCAATCAATCTTATTCTTTTCTTCTCCATCAATTTTACCATCTAAGAGGTATGCTGAAGATGATGATGTTGTTGTTGGTGATGAACGAGATATGAAGATTACAAAGCAAAAGAAGAAATTGGAAAAGTTTAAGCATGAAATTTTAGTGTTAAAGGAAGAAAATTGGGCAATGAAGACAAATATGGTCAATAGTAGGAAATTGTTGAAGATTGCTAGTGTTTTTGGCATTTTTTGTTTTGTGTGTAACCGAATTGATGTTGTTTTTTATTGAAGATTGTTGAAAATTTTTGTTTTTGTTGAAGATTGTTGAAATTTGGTAATGTGTTGTTGTTAATGTGTTGTGTTTGAGAGATAATTAAATGTATTGTGTTGTGTTTGAAATAGAATGAAATGTAATGTTTGGTGATTTGTAATGTAATGTTGAGTTTTATGGAATGAAATTTGAATTGTTTGGTGAATTTAGCATGTGTTTCAATGTTGTAAAAGTTGAGCATAAATTGTGCATGTTGAATGTATTTGAATCTAGGCATAAGTTGGTTTATAGTAGAACAGAAAATCAGTGCAAAATGTGACCAAAATGCATATGACCATTATGTGCACGATGTGTTTGAATTTTAAGAAAATTGAGCATGATGTGTGCACAATTTGTATACAACCATTTGACATATACATCAAATTCATCACCAGTAACAAGCAATACTTAAATGGTATACAATTTAACCATTTGTGCAATTTGTATACAATCAATTGACGGACAAGCAATACTTAAATAGTTATAACTTCATTAAGCATATGGTATCAAACCATGTAACAAGATTACAAGTCATAATTGATATATGTCATAAGCTCTTATAATGAGCATAAGTCATTACCATAACAAAATGATATTACATCAGTCATTAGTACGCCATAAGTTCCCTAATAATTGGCTTCTCAAAAAGACATAAGCATCTAAAATGATATTACATCAGTACCAAACAAACCATGAAATTACATTGCTTCAAAATACATATTAATTGGTACTCAAAAAGACTTAATAATTCTTCAACTCATTTTTTCCTTTTAATGTGCAAATTTTGTCTTTTGTTCTTATCCATTGCAATCTGAGATGGTGCAGGCTGAGATGCAGTTGCCTTTTGTTTTGAAACATTCTTCTTTGATGCAGTGGCTGGCTGAGAATTTGATGAAGGTTGAGTAGTAATTGGTGGCTGAGAAGCTTGTGGCTGAGTAGCAGCAACTGGAGCTTGGGGCTGAGTAGCAGTAACTGGTGGCTGAGAAGATACAGTGACTGGCTGAGTAGCATCTCACATAAGCTGTTCACATATGAGACAAAATATACCCACTAAAATCATGAAAAAAATACAATATAAGTTGTTCACATAAGCTGTCATAAGCTTCTCACACAAGTTGTTCTATAGAAGTTGAGTTATATCAATAATACCACACATTCAGTGAAACACATACAATATTATTCAAAATCATGAAAAAACTCATTGAATCGAAGTTTTGGTACCATAAACCCTAAACCAGACTAGAAAATAGAAACCCTAAATTGAAGAAAAAAACCCTAAATTGAAACTATTCCCAAATCCCTAAACCAATACTAAATCAAAACGCAAATACCTGGCCGCCGACAACAATTCCTTCTTCTTTTTCGTCGAGTTGATCGTAGAAGGGCGATTTCTCCTTCTTCTCTGTCGCGCGCGACACTTCTTCTTTTTTGGTCTCTTTCTTCTCTGTTCTCTGTTCTCTTCTTTGGTCTTTTTCTTATTCTCCCTCTAAAACACAAATTATGCCATGTCACACACACAACACAAGTCATTTACTGCCACGTCCCCAACAATTAACGTTTTGGAATTTTTTCTAACAGTGAGGACTAAATTAGTTAACGGAGGAAAGTTAATGGACCAAATTGAAGCGAAAAATAGTTAATGGACCAAATTGAAACCTTGAAAATAGTTAATGGACCAAAAGGGTATTTAAGCCTTATTTTAATTAAGATCTTATATTTTTGTCAGAAAAATAAATTAAGATCTTATATTTGATCATTGACTTGACTCTTTGAGAATTTATAGTTGTTAATATGTAGTGACTGTAATTTGAATTCTGATACATTCATTTATTCATCTTTAAAAATATATGGAATTCTAATTATTAGACTTATGATAAAAAACATAGTTTATCGTCTATTTGAATTTCACAATGCCTGCTAAATTGGTCATTGGTCTATGTAATTGTGTAAGATTGGTTTAATCTATATCTATACCTATATAAAAAGGATACACTATTTTGGTATGGCCTATTTTTATTCCTATTTTACCCTTAATTTCAAATTTCAAATTATTCTCATAACAACCAAATTTGAAGAAATCATCAAAAAAAAAAAATCAAATTTGAATAGAAAATCATATGCCCGTTTGGCCCACTAGTATTAGATAAATTAAATTGTATTTTTGAACAAAAATTTGTACTTTAGTCTAGTGAAGATAAAAAAATTAATTTTTCTTTAGTCATTTATCCTTTAATTTGTTTAGTCCTATTATTTTTAAAATCAAATATTACTTCGTCCCAAAATATAAAAAAAACTTGGTCAAAGAAAATTGATATATTTGGAATAATTTTTTAATCAAATACATTAATTTTTGTTGACTAATTTTCTCTTATATTTTGAGACGGAGAGACTACAGTATAGTGTAGTAGTTATAACAAGTCTCTCATATTTTAACAAATGAAACACTCAATATTTTTTCTCTAACTCATAATGTATGAAATAAATCATTTTAATTAAAAGTAAAAAATAAATAGAGAAATGAAAATTTACTTATACTATTATTAATGAAAATGTACATTAGTCATATCTGTGAAAAAATTTGAACACAATGTTACAATACTACGAGTCCTGTTATTAAAATGCCTTTGCATAAAAAAAAAATGCCTTTACACTAATATTATTCAAAACAAAACAAAAAATCATTAAAATGACTTTTTTTTTCTTTCTTATTTTTAAAAATTGAAATTTTGGTCCTCATTTTTAAAGTATGTTTTATAGTACCACTTTTAATTTTTGTCATTCACTCATTATTTTCCGATGTCCATTGGGTGCTATGTCCATAGTGAAGAACTTAAGCATGTCCTCACTTTCCTCATTCTTCAAGGGTCCCAATTTTGAGGGTCGTGTGCTTTAACATCTTAGTGGTACTTTACTCATTCTTTGGTTCGATTGCAGTATAGTTTTTAATCAACCTTGGGTGATAATAGTTGATAGATTGAGAAAAAAATGGGAATGTACAAGTACTCTTTCACCAAATCTTCACATAAAGTGTTGTTGTGTGATTGTGTTGTACCAACTACCTACTACTGTTTAACTTGTCAAAGCATTATTTGAGAGCGATAACTCTCTAAAAAGTGCACGGGTCGAGTGATTTATCGTGTTAAATGTCTTTGTTCGTGATAGTTATAATTAAAAATATATTTTTTATAAATAATTAAAAATAGTTAAATATTTTAATCACTTTTTACATTAAATAATATTATAATGAATATTTTATAAAAACTAAATCAGCGATAAAATGATATTCTCCTCGTAAATATGCTAAAAAATTTAGCAATGATAAAATTAATAATCTCTCCATTAATCTACTATAAAATTGGCAATCTCCACATGAACCTTTTATTGTATAATAACAATATTTTAGTCAACCTTTTTAATAATAAATTAATAATAATAACTACTACAAAAAATTGTTTCCCGTGTTCCTGAACATTAAATATTAAACAGATAAATTTAATTAAGAATTACTTTTGTTTATAATTTAAAAATTGATATAATAGTCATTTAAATTTTTTCATAAAAATTGTTTGTTAAAAAAAAACTATAAGTTGTCTCGTTTATATATTTTCCAACCACCACGAACATATAGCGGAAAAAAAAATTATTTTTGAACTCCTTATCATCTAAACTATCAATTAAATTAAATAAATTAAAATTTAAAGTAATTTGATTACAATCCGTTTTTTCTTGCACAAAGAAATAAAAGTTTTTACCATGAAAGAGATAAGATGTTGAACGAAAAGAAAGAAGAAGAGATAAATTATGTTTGTGTCATAAAAAGTACAAAAAAAAGAGATAAAAATCATGTTTGTGTCATAAAAAAGTACAAAAAAAGAAAAAACAAATTATATCACCAACTTCTTTGCAAACAACAAATCTTCTTCACTTGACCGATATATGCGCACCAACTTTTGATCAACACCTTGTTTCTGCCCTCTTACAACCTCCTTCCCACCATCCTTCTTCTTCTTCGCCGCCCATAACCTCACCTCCACCTCACCCACCCGAGAACCACCCCCGTACTCCCACTACCAACACCCTCCCCCTTCAACCTCTCATTTTTTCGCCCACCTCATGTTAACCGCTCATGTGTCCCTGACAAAATTAATTTTTTCTCCCTCATTTCTAACTCCGCCCGACCCTGCACTTTTCCCCCCAAACTTCTTATTTCCATCGAATCTGGCTACCTTTGCCCAAATACGCATATGACCGAAGTGAATATCGTTAAGAGCATTCAACAACTTAGTGACATTTCGAACCTTAAAAAATCTCACAGAACCAAACCTACATCCTTTCTTATTGCGTTTCTCGGCAACAAAAACATGTTCTAAGAGGCCACATACTTCAAAAGCTTTTCTCAAATAGAAGTGAGAAAGTTTTTTAGGAAAGTTAGTAAAATAAAGGGTCTTGTTAACTAGTGCCCTTGGAGCACTAGTTAAGTTTACCAAAAAAAGTAATATTTACATTGGAAATTGTGTTTTATTATTGTTGAAAAGTACATTGCACAAGTTTTAAAAATGTTTTTTCTATTTTTGTATCCTTAACAATTGTCCTAAGGGCAATGTTTATCATTTTCCTAAAATAAAAAGTGACAAACTGGTAAAAAACCATAAGACAAATTTAAAGTTGATCCATCATCTTGTTCTTGACGCAGTGACTTAGAAAAACCATGTTCAATAACCACACCACCAGCTACTATTACATCGCGCCGCCTACCCACAAACCTATGTTTGATCATATCGACAAGCTTCTCTGTTCTAAAACTGTTACCAAGTGACATTCCTGTTACTACGAGAGCCACCACCATGCCAGTCGCTTCCTTGTTCTCTGTTCCGACCTCGATGGACCTACCGAAGCGATTTCCTTCTTTTCGATCTCACGTCCTACCAATCGCCCCTATCTTACCCAGTTTGTGGCACCCTGCTTGGAACCCTCCCCACCCTGATAAATCTCGCCGCCGACGACGGAGAAGAGTGAACCGGTTGCCCTAGCCAGAAGCTGGAGCCGCCATGTCTCACTCTATCACGACCTGTCTCTCTCATATCGTCTTTTTTGTCTTTTTATAATTATGTATTATGATTCGGTTTTTCTTAATAAGTGTGTTTTTTTAATTTTATTTTTCTTTATAATTTGGGACGAAGAGAGTATTTTGTTTAAATAATCTAATGGCTTACACATAAATTCTTAAGGCAGATAGACAAAATTACAAATCATTGAAAATAGACAGCATGAAGTGGATGAATCAGAGTTCAAATCCCGGTCATAGGCGTTCATCCTATTATTTTCCACTTTTTTTCCCATAACTAGATTTTATAGAACATATAAATTAATTTTTTTTTGTCAAATAGTCTAGTGACTAGAAATTTCACTTTTAAAGTGCATAAATAAGATACCATGATTCAAACCCTGATCTCTACATGTATAATATAATGTCTTATCAACTGAACTAAGCTTACATGATCATATAAATTAAATTTTAAAATAAACAAAATTAATTTTTTTGTGCAAAATTTAATTTAATTTTGGGATGATTATAAAAAAACTAAATTAAGTATAATGAATGATTTGGTTTAATTGTTGAAACGCAAACAAGACCCCACGCAAATCTTAAGCCGTTGCAAGCGATCATATATTCATATGGCACCTATCTACGAAACATTGTCTCATCTCATCTCTTATTATTGGACGCCACACTAACCTAATTTATTAACCCCGCGCCGCACACGGACACCACAGTCATAACATAAAACTATAAAGGGTACTTCCGTCACAAAATCAACCATTATCTTTCCCACTCAAGGTCCTCCCCAAGTCTCATAAAAAAAAAACAAACAAACAAAAAAACCCCAAAAAACAAAACACTCTAACTTTTCGAGTTTTAATTTCGTTCCACTTTTTCTTCTTGTACTGTTCAAACAAACTCAACACATTTATTTGTTCTTCCACTTTTAACCCTAACCGACCCTACCCCAAATTCTTCACCGTTATTTTTTCCTCACATTCGATCTCAGAGATCTATTTTCCGGTTAAGATTCATTCTCTGTTAGGGTTTCCACAAATTAGGGTTTCGTTTATTGGATTTCGTTTGATTTCAATTTTGATAAATAGGGTTTGGGGTTTTTGCTTCTTACGCGATGCCGCGAAGTTCGAAGCATAAATCAAGTAAGCATAGTTCGAGAGACTATTCTGATTCGGAGAGAGATTCCGGTGCGAAAGATCGGAAGAGTAAGGAGGAGAGTTCGGTTAAGGTGGGAAAAGATTCGAGTGTTGAGAAACGGAGATTGGATTCGAGGGAGTTGTTGCAGCAGCACGGGAATGGTGAGTATTCTGATGAGTATGGTTCGTCGTCGAAGAGGCGTAGGGAGAGTGGCGGCGGTGGTGGAGGTGGAGATAGGTGGAATGGCGGTGAGGATGGGGTGAAGAAATCGAAGGCGGCGATTGGGGATTCGAAGGATTCGAAGAGTAGTAGGAGGAGAGATGGGAGTGTTGGGGTTCATGGGGATGGTGAGGAGGTGAAGAGGAGTAGTGGGAAGCATAGGGATTCATCTTCATCAGGTAGAAAGGAGAACTTGGAGAAGGAGAAGGATAGGAAGTTGTTGAAAGAAGGTAGAATTGAGGAATCTGTTAATGACCAAGAACAGCGTTCGTCGTCGAAGCAAGTCCTTGAAAATAATGGTATGAATTATTATGATAACTTTAATTCTTTTCATTTGTGATATTTCTTTGTTGATTGCTATTGCATTTATTGTTTCATAATTTGTTTTGTTTTTAACTTAAAGCAAGCACATTTTGAATTCTCATTAACAATGAATGATTAGCCTTACCCCTTAATTGATACCAAGTTGAAAGATTTTTAGAGTTCTGCAATTAAAAAATAAGTTTTTAAGAGTACTGTAATTGTTTTGTTTGTAAGCAATAAGCAATTTGTGTTGCTGCTAATGATAGTGTTACTTCCAATATCAAATACCAATTTCTGATTTTCTGTGTCCAAAAACATGATGTTTTCCCCTATCCATTGTAATTTCTCCGTGTTCCTTCCATTCTGTTTGTCGATATAGTATTCGTGTACATGCCTTATGATATTATTTTGGAAATACAAGTCCAATAGTGTTAAGAGTCCCTTTTGTTATATGTTTTTCTCAGACATTTTTCTTCCTCCATCTTTTCTAATAAGCTCAAATGCTATGAAATGATGACTTGAGTAACAGACCTATTGATAAAGCCGTATACATTGTCATGATTGAAATTCATAGTATTTGGTTTTGATTCAGGCCTCTGGTAAATGTATCACTAGTTTGTCTGCATGATGTTAACTTCGGCTACAACGAAGAAACAATTCCATATCTTTTTACTTTTGAATCTTTTAAAAAAAAATGATATTCTGGGCTGGGTAGATGAAAAAGATGCTAGATTTTTTCTTATCGTTTGAGAATTAAGTAAGCTAAAATAGTTTAAGTGGTGATTTTCAATTCTTCACTTGGACGTCAAAGAAATTGATGCCGTCTGCTGTAACCATAATAATAATTGTTTAATGTCATTGTAATCCAAAGTTACTTGTCAAATTAAGGCCCCGTTTGTTTCAGATTTTTTTTAGAAAAAATCTATTTTTTTTCAAAAAAATCACTTTTTTCATTTTTGATGTGTTTGTTTCAGATTTTCATAAAAATCATTTTGTTAAAAAAATCATTTTTGAGTCCAAAATGAAAAGCTATTTTCAACTGATTCTCTCAAAATCTATTTTTTTAAAAACAAGGAGCATGTGTTTGTTCTCAAAAATGATTTTTATAATTGTAAACAAATAGAAAACAACTTTAGATTTTTTTCAAAATCTCTACAAAATAAATCTATTTTTTAAAAATAGATTTTTTTAAAAAAATCTATTTTATTTTAATCTCAAACAAACGCACCCTAAATGTACTGAAGAGGAATTCTAATTTAACTTCAGGAGTATAAGTAGAGTCTGGTACTCTTGTTTTTCTATATGTAGTAAATGGCGGCTGTAGCAACCATAACCACATTGTGAAGAAAAACAAAATGCCCTCAACTTATAGCCTTTTTGAACTACTATTGTTTTTGTACATTTGGACACAGTGATGGATACACTTGACTCATTTATGGAATCACTTGTATTTATTGTACATGCTCTGATGAATCATTTTAATTTTTAGCCTTGGAGGCTAAAACATATTTGCTAATTTGCTTTATATTTGGTTTGAAAATTAGTAACAATGAACTTTGTTTGTTATTTATGAATGTGATTTTTTTCTTGTGTATTCTTTCTTCTATTCTTGAGCTCTTGTAGTGTTGGGTATAAATTGGTTATATTTCCCTTAGCTTCGGCGAAGCAGCCATACTGCCACACACTTCACTACAATAACGTTTTGGGGGTTGGCTGTCATGCGCCGCAATCAGCCACTGACCTCATAGGTTATTCCAAATAACTTGATAGCTCTCACTGAAGGAAAGATACAATTTTATTGTGAAGGGACCAATTATGCTCTGTGGTTGGGTCCACTAGTATTGTACAATTTGAACTGCATTTTATCTATTTTTCTCTTATAACAAACATGTCCCTTTGAATCCTATATGATTGTGTTGTACTTATGGCAAACTCCGTGTCTGGACTCCATCGCTCAAGTAAGCAAAGCTTGCATGGATTATTTTCTATTTGATATTAGATTGGCAATTAAAAATACAATTTTGAATCATGGATTGGGAAATTTCAAATGAAGTTAAAACAGATTTTCCTCAATGGCAGAAAGAGTCATTGGATTTTCTGGGTAAATCTTTTGTTAATTAAACACAAGTTTTCTATATTAGAGATGCGGTGGTTATTAACACTGCTGTCAGAATCGCGATCTGAATAGCAGAATTGTACGACTATGCGGTGTTTCCATTGATACGAATCAGATGAAGAACCGCAACTCACCCAAAATCACAGTGGAATCGCGGCTGTATCATAGAGAAATCTTTAAATCCTACGATTTCAAACGGTTTATGAGAGGAAACTCTTCACATCAGTTCTGACCCGCGCGACCCGTTCTGCAGTTATCCGCTTGCGACTGTGCATATTCTTTTGAGTTTTGACACGTTTTTTTTTTTTGGTTACACGTTTTCTATTATTATTTTTTATATAAGATTCTATTCCCTTTTTTTTTTTTTATAAGATTCTAATATACTACATTTGTTCCTTATTATAAAAGACAAATGCACTTTATGTATTCATTAAAAAACATGTATCTGGATTCATTAATAGACTAGATACATAAGTTTTTTAATGGATCCAGAAATTGCATTTGTCTCTTATAATAAGAAACGGAGGTAGTATTATATATATATATATATATATATATATATATATTACACACACACACAAAACCCTAGTTTTTAATATTTCATTGGGAGTTAGAGTTGAGAGGCGACGGCGGAAGAACTACACCATCCTCTCTAGTCTCCTCAACTCTTCGGGATTCATCTGTTCTGTTCCTCTTCATAGTAAGGCTTCATCTGTTTTATTTTATGTAATATATATTTTGTATTGTTTTTCGTTTTGGTTAAATCGTACAATTTCGATTACGATCTTCCTATACCCAAATGATTCTACAAATCAATTGAGTAGAATCTTCCGATCTTAGCTACAATTTTATGATTTTGTATTATTTTCGTTTTGGTTAAATTGTACGCTTTTGATTACGATCTTATGTTTTACGATCTTGCTATACCCTAACAATTCTATAAAATCAATTGAGTAGAATCTTCCGATCTTAGTTACAATTTATGATTTACGGAGTTGCTTCCCTCCCGATTTTATACAAAATCTCGATTCTGACAACCTTGGTTATTAAATACAATTCCGAAGCTGTCAGTAAAATTATGTCATGCAGGCCACTAGGCCTTAATACTGTTCATATAATTTATAAATTAAGATGATCACATATGGAAACTGGAATGTTAAAATTATTTTTTAATTATATGTCACCGGCAACGATGACAGCTAGATGCTACACTAGTTCTCTTTCCATATTTTCTTTTCTTTTTAGATCATCAAATCTTCTTAATATACATGTATTCATTGTTGAAGTGATAAATGTATTATATGTTGCATTATGTCCATTACATATTTGGTTTTTTGATTTTTGTTGAATTTGAATCTCTGCTGCTGAGTGAATATTTTTTAACTATGCCAGTACAGGTGATTTTAAATAGCAATTTGGCTACTTTGGTTTAGTGGTTTTCCCTACAATTTGTTGTTTGAATCTTCATATGCCTGTTTTCCTCCTTTCTTAAGTGTTTTCATACAGGGCTGCTTCTTTCCTCCCCCATTTATTCTCTTACATACTGATCTTCTATCAGCGTGGTATGGATTAGTGTTGCTTATTTTCGTAATGCTTTTTGGGAAGTGGGTGTTACTGATCAAGAAATGTGCTCCAAATGTGCATACAGTACACCCACTTTGTTTTTATATACAAGTCTTTAGTATAATCTCTTCACAATATTTAGATAGTGAAATTGTGTGTAATGTTTTCAATCCTTTTGTTAAAAACCATACGATGTATCATAATTCCAGTTTTAGCTAAGGTCCCGGGTGGTTGTTCCTAGTAATATATCATTCTACACTGTATCATATTAGTTTTTGATAGTTTTATCTTATGAGCTATTTGTTGAAATTGTGTTGCCCTTCAACCTGTGAACCCAAGAGTTAAATAAAACAATTCATATCCTCATTTTTATACCCTTCTTGGATATCACAATTGGATACTTACTTGTGTTTCACTCTGATATGGAAATAATACAAGACAAGTTTGTTTATCCCCTGTCTTCAGAGTTTTTGATATGATTTTTCGTACAGGAAAAATTGTGTTCAACTCTGGTTCACATTTTTTTTCTTTTTTGTAATGCCTCCTTTATATTCACAATGTTTTCCTTTGATTGTTGTGTGTCAAAAAGCAGTTGTAAATTTTTATCTATGTGGTCAATTTGTTTTTGCAGATTCAAAAAAAGTAGACGAGTTGCGAAGCCCTGAACAAGATATTCAGCTTGAGAGGCGAATGAGGAAGAAAAGGGATGACTATGGTGATGGGGATAAGCATCACGATGATGTCGGAGATGGTTATGACAGACATTTGTCTTCTAGGGATGACATTACCAAGGATGGAAAGAAAAAGGATGATAGGCGAAGCGATGAAAAATACAGAGACAAATATAGGGATGAAAAGGACAGGGAGAACAGACATCGGCATGACAAGCAACGTGACGAGCGTCCGGCAAAAGATCATACTACCATTAGGTCTGATGATAAGCATGCAAGGGAAGAAAAGAATAATTTAGAATCACGACAAAAGAGAAGCAAGCATCCAGAGAGTGATAGAGACCATTATCGTGATAGAGATGGAGAACGAGACCGTGATTTTGAATATGTTCGTGATCGTGAGCGCCGCCATGAACGTGATCATGATTATGATTTTGACAGGGATCATGATTATGATAGAGACCGAGATCGAGATTGGGACTGGGATCGTGAACGGGATTTTGACCGTGAACGAGATAGAGAACGTGATCGTCATCGTGATGGGTCACATGGGGATGATAGAAGTACAAGAGGCAAAGATGGTGGGGCCAAAAAAAGAACTTTGGATGATCGTGATGATTATAGTGATTCTAAAGCTAGAGCTGTTAAAAACTACTATCCTGACACAGAGAAGAGGACTTTGACCAGCAGTAGGGCTGATTCTGATATTGACAGGGGAAGGTCTCTACCTCGACAGGCTCATCCAGATTCAACTGGCACTAGCAGTAAACACAGATCTTCTCCTGCCTCAACTGCACATATTGGCAAAGATGAATATAGGTACTTTAATTTTCTTGAAAGTTTTGTTGTTGCATTGGAAAGGTCATATTCAGAGTTGTCCTTCTAATTATTGTTATTATTATTATTATTATTATTATTATTATTATTATTATTATTATTATTATTATTATTATTATTCTTTTGCACTTTGTCTGTACTTAGGTAACGTTTAGGAATTTTATTTGTGCTTGTTTTTTTTCCACTTGTTTCTCAAGGTGTTGTTGTTTGATGGCAAATACAAATTTGTCATGCAATTAATTAACTGTGGTTGGGTCTGATTAAGTTCAGATGAAAAATGTTACCTATCAATATTCATATATTTATGATTATTGGCATTGTCTATAAACATGATTTAAGGCATCATATGTTGTCAGTACCTTAGTTTAACACGAGTTTTTAAATATGGGAGTTTTTACAGCTCGATAAAAAAGTTCTTTTGCTTTGCCAAGAGGGGAAAAATGTAACATGAGTTTGTTGATGTGGATTGAAATATTGCTTGCAAATCGCATGATTTAAATTTTATGATTAGATCTAATTTTACTTGTTCTCACAGAAGCTTGTAATCATGGGGGATTATTTATACCATTATCAATCGTAATTGTTTGTCATTTTCCCCATATTTCAGAAATGCAAATGCTGAAGATACAAAGTACAGAGACTCAACTATAGAACAGAGAACCAAAGCCTCAAGAGAGGGTTACTCTGGGATTTCAGATCGGGGCTCGAAATACAAACTAATGGAGAAACCCATTAAAATAGAAGAATGTCCTGCAGGAGACTTTTCAACCGAAAGGCCTTCTAGTGCCAAGGCTTCACCCATGGGCTTGATGGAAAGATCTCCTTCGTCAACAAGCATTGAACGCAGATATATGAATAAAAATGCTGTTAAGAGGAATCATGAGATTGATGAAACTGGAAGAAGGAGCAGTACTGACGCAAGAGATATCTCTTCAGACGATAGAATTGGCCGGGAATTGACTATAGAGAAACCAGTAAAGGACGAACCCTCTCAAGCAGATACATCTTTCTATGGCAGGACTAATCAGAACAATCCACCAGTAATTCCTCACCCACCTAGTTTCAGGGCTGCACTAGACAGACCTTATATGGGTTCTTTAGAGGACGATGTTAGAGATAACTCAAATGCACGATACAGAAGAAGTACTGAACCTAACTTTGGAAGAGTGCATGGTGGCAATTCCTGGAGGGCACATCCAAACTGGACTTCACATGTACCAAATGGATTTGTTCCCTTCCCACCTGGGCCAGGTCATGGAGGTTTTCAAACAATGATACCACAGTTTTCCTCTCAACCTCTCTTTGGTGTTAGGCCTCCGTTGGAAGTTAACCATGCCGGTATTCCCTACCATGTTGCTGATGCTGACAGGTTTCCAGGTCACTTGCGCCCACTTGGGTGGCCAAGTTTGATGGATGGTACAGGACCTGCTCATCTGCATGGATGGGATAACAATAATGGGGTTTCCAGAGATGATCCTCACATGTATGGTGGTTCTGAATGGGAGAGAAATAGGCACCCAATAAATAGTCACGGATGGGATTCAGAGACTTGGAAAGAACAGAATAGTGATTCAAAGAAAGACTTGCCTTCCCCAGTCTGCAAAGATGAATCAGTTCCTGCCTTGGTTGACAATGGTGTGCCTGATCAGACTATTCAGGTGTCTCAGGATGAACATAAATACAATGAATCGCATGAGAAAACTCCGGAAACAAATTTGTCCAGCATCAATTCTCCAAGAAAAGTACATTTGAACTCTTTGCCCACAAGTGATTTTGCAAAGGAGGCCGATACTTCGATACCTGATGACATTTCTTCTCTTTTTACTCGTTTCTACCTTTCCAAACTTGACATATCAGCAGACCTAGTACTGCCAGAGTTGTATGACCAGTGTGAATGTGCTCTGAATGTTGGCAAGAGAGCATCCGATGATGTTGCTAGTACCGGACTATCCTTGAAGGTATAATTATACTAGAAAATTTTCATGTTTTCCTTCATTCTTCTAAAATTTAAAAAGCCTAAATAAAATTGACTGTATTTTGGTGTGAGGATTTCGAATTTGAAGGCAATTATGAGTGTTACAATTTAGTGTTTCAGAGCAACTTTAAGAAATCTTATGTTACCTAATCTCTTGAGATGTAAATTTTACTTGTTTTTTTGACTGACCTTGTGTTTATGTTTAAATTATTATAACTGTGCTTTTTTTATTAATTAAATGCAATCCCTGACATTATCAGTGCTCCCCTTGCTGTGATTTGACAGAATGATTCAAGGGCACATCAGAAATACGCTGCCACTTTCTCAAAATATTCATCTTTTCCAGTAGTTGATAGTTCTATCTTCCAGGTAAAACTACTTGACCAGCTGTTAGTATGGTTGAAGTAAATGTCTGTAGGTGAATATATAATAATGCTCTTGTTTTCTTTAGACTTTTAACATGACCATTCTTCTCTTAGACCCAATTACTAAAATAATATTCATGGTCATAGAAACTTTTGTTGTCGATTGTCATCCTGAATAACTTCCTGTAGTTATCCATTTTGTTGACTTCAATTCTTTGAATGCATGAGTACCGAAATGCTGGACTATTGATGGGTGAATGTTTTTTCCAATTTGTAGAGAGCCATTGATATTTACGAGAAGCATAGGGTGAAACTGCCTAATAAAGGAGATGTAGATGTATTTGCGGCCTGCAAGTCCAACCAGGTGCAAATGGACGAGCTAGTTCCAATTTCCAGTTTGGAGAATACACATAAACAGGTTCAAATGGACGAGTCAGTTCCTATTTCCAGTTTGGAGAATAGGCATAACCAGGTGCAAATGGAAGAGTCAGTTCCTATTTCCAGTTTGGAGAATATACCTGTTTCTGTCTCAGCTTCTGATGCAACAAAAGATGTGCCAACACCTGCATTACAATCAAAGGAAGTCGAAACTCTCTCTCCTGCAAAGGAGCAGTTTGAAGAGATCAATCTAACCTGCAGTCAAATGGAGCAAGTTCGTGATTGTACCCATACTTTGAAGATAGGCATGTCTAGTCCATCGTCTGGTCCCGAGAACCAGGAAGCTGCTGTGCCAAAGGATGCTGAGGAAGAGGATAAAGTCACATTTGATCAGCTGAATACAGAGGATGCTGAGGACGATCACTCCATTGCAGCAAAAAGTGAAGCACCGTTGGCTCCCTCGTCGCTTGAAGAGTGCGAAAACATGAATATCGATGAAGCTACAAATACTGGTTTTTCCCAATATACAGATGAAAAACTGGATTTTGGTGACACAAAGGGTAATCCCTTCATTTTTGAGGATGGGTCTCCCAAAGCTTGTGATGCTTTGATGCTTGGTTCAAATGAGTCTGAGTCGCTAATTTTAAGCCGGATACATCATTCTCCTGAAAGTACACATTGAGACAATTTCTATTTCTATGCTTTTTATCCCTTCAGGTTTTCAATTTCTTCCCCTTTTTTGTTGCTTCATTTTGAGCGAGGAAATAAAATGAAATGCCATTCGTATTCCCCTAGAAATGCGCTTTTCAGACCCTCCATGCATTTGTTTCTTCTCATTTCATTCCTCCTATTTTAGCATTTGTTTGTGCATGAGCATGTCATGGAAGGTAGTAAGTAAATCGTCTAAGTCGCACTCCGTTCTGCATGAATGGAATGCGCTTAAAACGACTTGTAAGTTCAGTTTATTTAAATCAAAACTTCATCAAATATATTTAAAGTCGGTATCAATCTAATTTCTCTGGTTTCGTTTTGTGCTTTTGCAACTCATTTTATGTCCCAATGTTCTCATCCCATATTCTCTTTCCATACCTTTTTCACTGATCCCTCTACTTTGTTTTGTAACCTCAAAGTTCCGTTTCTTTGGTAGATATGATCTAAAAATAGGCACATGCACATTTCTTACTCTAAAAAATTTGAAAGGAAAAACTTACCATCTATGAAAAACTAAAATGTTTGTGAAAACCCCTTTTCCAATCAATTATGTTTTAACAAAATATATCACTAATAAAAAATCCTAGTTTTTTGTCTTTGTGATATATTCATCTTCAACTTGATCAAAGTTAAAATTTCAGAATAGTCCCTTAATCAGTCTTCTGTTGCATTAAACAAACTAATATGAAATTTTAATTTAGACTTTTATTTTAATTTTATAAAAACGATTAAGGTTGATGAAAATGATATTGGAGAAGACGTGATTTGTGATATTTTAATGATTCGGACTTTGCCAACTCCATGTTAAAACAGATATTGTAACTATTTTTAACCATGTTAAAACAATTGGCTACCAATAAATAATTTAAAGGCTGTTTGAAATTGATGCTTATTTCTAGAATACTCATGTAGTAACTAGATTCCATTACGGTTTTCACTTTTCAATAAAAAAATAAATTAAAATTAACTTATTGCCTTGAAATATCTATAACAATGCAATACAAAAGAGTCAAACATAAATCAGATAATTCTATAATTCTACCTCTAGATAAATAGGTTATTACATTTACAGTTGTATTCAAATTCAAATCAAAGCTTTAATCATTGTACGTATCTCGCCCAACATTTTCTAACACCGACTTATTTTATGTTATTTTTATAACAAAACATAAAATAAAAAAAAAAATAGTTTTATTTATGCAAAATTATTTTCATAAGCTATATTGTAAAACTTGTGAAAATAACCTAATTTATTTTTATGAAAATTTATAAACTATTTCTTTCTATAAACTCTTCTGAACATGTGTATTGTAGTTTTAATGTATCATGTGCTATTGATTAATGTTCCAAATAATATATTTGATAACTTTTAATAACACTATTTCTAATTTGTCAAAAAAAATAACACTATTTCTAATAACACTATTTTAGATAATATTTTTAATACTATTTCTAATGTTTTTTTTTTGACGAGTTAATTAAGAAAGAATGAATTCCAATTATTATAATATTTTCACATTACACCTTTAGTGTGATAAAGAGATAAACAAAACACTTTGATCAATGCAAGAGACATTTAATAATTATTTTAATTTTAGGGAGGTATTTACAGCTTCTTAACTAAAAATATTTAATTATTTTTAGCAAAATATGGATTTATACTCTATAAAGTGATCGAATCATATTAATTTTGTTACATACAAAGAGAGAATAATATGACTAAAACTTTCAAGTTTATATATGTTATAATTTTGTTTCTTTCCCTATTTCAAATTGTAAATAGTGTCGACCGTAAGTTTTTTTTTTCTTTCATACTTTTCAATTTTTCATTTATATTTATATTTCATACACAATCTTGTCTATTTTAATAACATTATTTCATTGTTTTTTAGAAATTGTTAAATGTAATACTGATGCTGATTGTCCAGAAAGTCAGTCACTGAACTATGAGTGGAAGTGCATAAATGGCCGATGTGTTTTGTGTAATGTGTGAGCACTAATTAACGAGACTTAAGAAAGTACAATGCCATCAAAGGAAAGAATGATTCATTATACTAGCACAAAATCTTTTTTTTTTTTTTTGTATCCGTACTAGCACAAAATCTATGCAATATACTTTATAATAAAATATTCCATTGTATTCATTTAGTTATTGTGCTTGTACCCAATAATTGTACTTTTTAATTACTATTTTTGTTGTTGTAATTTCAAGAACCTTAAAATTGTTTTTGTACTCAATGATGCTAGCATGAACTAAAATACTGCCTAAATAATATTATAACTGAACTTAAGCTTGAACTAAGACATTAAATTTAAATGGTCAATAAATTTTATTAAAAGAGAGTCAAGCTTAGTTCAATTGGCCGAACATCGTATTATATATACAGGAGATTGAGGTTTGTACCATGGTTGTCTCATTTTTTCACTTTAAAAATCAATTTCTTAACCACTAAACTACTTGACCAAAATAAAAAAAAAATAGATATTTTTTGCGGTGAAAACTAAAAATAATTAAGAATAAATAGGTAAAAAATGTTTTGAGTAAGCTCTTTCGAAAAGGGTAATGTCTATGGTGCACAAGTGCACCAAGTGGTGCACCATGCACAAGTTGCTAATTACACTATAATTAATATAAATGTTACAAAATTCACCGTTAAATTAAAAACTTATATCACGTAGATCGTCAAATTTTTTTAAAATTAAAAATTATTTAATATGTTATTCAAATTTATTAAGATCAATGATATTTTAAAAAAATCATAAACCGTTAATTTTAATGGTCTACATAACATATCAAATGATTTTTATTTCTATTAAATTGTACATAGGTAATCCATATTATAAATTTTCACTTCACTTTCCATCCTCATACTCTACGGGAAGGAAACTCTTGTGCAGATTGGTTGGCTAAATTGGGTGCTTCTCTTTCTCATGAGCTCAAGATTATTCCAAATTGTCCAGCTTAGTTATCAAATTATTGCTTAGCTGATAGCATAGGAACTCAGTTCCTTCGTTTATAATTCCTCTTTATTTCTTTCTTTTATTTCCTATTAATCAAAAAAAATATTATAAATTTTCACTCCAACACTAAATTTTGTAAAATTTATTTTCATTATAGTGTAATTAACAACATATGCACGGTGCACCACTTGGTGAACTTGTGCATATTAGACAAAACCATAAAAAACATGTAACTTCTTTTCTTTTGTCAAAAAAAAAAGTAACTTTTTTTCTATGAAAAATAAAAATAGGCTTGAATGCACTCAGTGGCGGAGCCACATATAAACTAAGGTGGGCTGCAACCCACTCTATTTTTCTCAATTTTTATTTTATACTACTTTTAATATTATATATATTATATGAGTGTGTTTGATTCATAAAGTAGTAAGTATTGGGCAGAACAATACAAAACAGAACATGATAGTACATGACAAAATAAGACAATACATTTGTATTAACGAGAGATAGAGAGATAATAATTTTTTTTATGTTTGAAAATAAAGAATATTTTTGTATTTTTTATAGTTGTACTGTGGATAAAAAGTTGTGTTGTGGATTAAATCAAACAGGATACAAAAAAGTACTTCATGTCCAGTCATTTATTTTTTAGCAGATCAAACGCACCCTATATATGTTATTATTATTTGTAGAGACTATATATATATATATGTTTTTTTTGTTGCTAAAAATAGCCTTTTAACTATGTTAAGTATAAAGTATTAGTAATAATAATAATAGAACAAAATAATTAAAAATAAGGCTACGTAACAAGATGAAAGATGATTTTCTCAGAAGCTTCATGATTATTTATACTGAAGATGAGATGGCTGAAAAATTCACATTAAATACGATAATATGAAAAATTCTAGCTGATAATATTATAATATAATATAATATAATATTTTAGTCGCCCACCCAGATTTTTTTATGTGGCTCCGCCAATGAATGCACTTTTAGTCCCTCAATTTTAATATTGAACTTTTAGTCTCCCTATTTCTAAAACCTAACTCTTTGGACCCCTATAAAAATTCAACACAATTTTTTAGTCCCCACCAATTTTATTTAAAGTTAAATATGTTTTTGATCATTATAAAATAGTGATTTCTAAATTTAGTTCTTACTTAAATTTTGTAACAACACAATATAGAGGAGTCAAACAAAAATTAAATAATTCTACTTCTAGAAAATCTTTATTATTTGGCTACTCTTCTAGAAAATCTTTAAGCACCTATAAATAGGTTATTTTATGAAGAATTGTATTTAAACCTTTGAAATACAATATCAATATATTATTGTTTTTAGTCGAGATTAGAATATTTACTGCCGAAAGTAGTTAATATTTCTTGTTAGATTAGAGACACCTCAAATGATGAGATAACTGGTCCTGAGATTTAAAATTCTTACGTACTTAAGATGGAGATTGATTCATCGACTATTGATTAAAGAAGGATGAACCCAAACTGTTCAACCACACCCTTTAAATTAAATATAATGTCAATATATAATAATTAGCTTAAAAGCTTTAACCCTTCTACATATACATATCAGACCTTTGAAATAGAATGTCAATATATATTTACTTATTCAATGAATGATTAGTACGTAAAGAAGAGTTAAAAGAAATTCATCTAATTTATCTTTGACATATATTTTACAAAAACATATTTTAGCGGTTCTATGAACATGACAATTAATAAGAAATAGTCAACAAATACCTCAAATACATATGTTCTCTTCACAAAATTATTCTCAACACAATGAAAAATTCTTTTAATTTAGATTTTCAAACAGACAGATTTATTTTTTTGACCAAAAGAAACTTAGTCCATTTCATTGAATAAAGAAATTGCAATACATAGAGAAATAGACTTAAAAACTCGGCGACTAGTCATAGAATATTCACTTGACGTCTTACAAATTATTTAATCTCAAATTCGACACTAATAGTAATACATCTTTAATATGAGAAACCAATATTCTTCAAAAAAAATATGAGAAACCAATATACACTAAACTCAGAAATTCCTATATTATGCCTAGAGAAAATAGCATCAACAAGCACTTTAGAACCACTTTCAAATATAACATTAGTAAAACCCCTTTGCATGCAATCCATTGCTGCCACTAGTGCCATAGCTTCCTGTCATACCCCAAATTTTACCCATCTTAATTAATTATCATGTCAATTCCACTTTGAATATGAGGGTTAGTTAAGTGTGTAAAGGAATTAGTAGCTCAACTCAAGGTCATGGGTTCAAGCCCCAACTTCGACCCTTTTTCTATTTATTCCATCTTTTTATTTTTATGTGTAGTAGTTGCTTGTTTTTATTTATTTACTTTTACTGCTTTTTTATTATTATTTATTATTGCGAGAAAAAAAAAAGACAAAAAGGGGGAGGAGGAACCGAAAAAAAAGAAGAAGGGAAAACAAATCTAAAAAGGGTGTGAAAGCTGTAACCGAAAAGAAAACAACATGAAGAACCAAATTCATCTTTGTCCATTAAACAACAATAATTCAGTAGAAAAATAAGGAGGATTTACATCAAAACTCTATCCAATATCACCCAAAAAATAGTAACAAACTAGTCATCTCACTAGTATAAATACAAGAGCGAATTCACTCTCAAATGGGGGGAAAAATCTGAAAACCAACATAACAAATCTGAAATTGATACGAGTAAACACCGTAGGCCGTCACACTCCATCTTCATCATCATCATCACCATTGTTCTATCAATAACCACAACAACACAATTCTTCAAATAGAAACCAGTACACCACTACCTTCATGAGATTTCAAGTTTTCAACCTTCAAATCCCCAAAATACAATCATCCATAAACAACCATAAGTAAAACAGAATCAAAGAATAGAATAAACAAAACAAAGAGAAAGAATAAGGAAGAAACAGACTGGGGAAGATATAGCAACACTTATTGTCGTCGTGAATCCAGCCGTCTTCGCATCCACCGCCGCCGTCCGCGAAGCTCCCTCCGTTCATTCTCGATCAAGCGCACAACCTGCCGCTGCGACTAACCGTTCGCTGTCATCCTCAACGTCTCTAATAGCCACCGCGAAGCCTTGGGATCGGAAGGAGGAAGGAGACGGAAGAAAGAGAAACGCAACTCTGGTTTTTGTTTTCTTCTATCTCTTTTCTTTAGTTTTTGTTTGTTTTGTTTGTGTGTGATATATGTTTGTTTGTTTTGTGGTTTAAAATAATGATTGCCATATGTTGTTTGTTGACTGGTTGAATTTGAGGTTAGGAGATAGAACTTGTGCATGATTTTATTAGGTTACAACGTGCACCCTCACTCATATCAATAACACATGATTTTTAGAATAAGTTGGATGGAATATTAAGTAAAACTAGTATATTTTTATGCAATTAGTTTAATGTACCAAAATTCTTTTTACGCAAAATAAAGAATCAAATAAAATGAGACGGTTTGGCGTATGCCTCTCCTTCTCCGATTATAAATTTCTCGGTGTATACCGAGCGATTTAAATAATCGTCATCTCCCTAAAAAATTCTAAAACTTTCACATAAAACGGGACGGTTTGGCGTATGCCTCTCCTTCTCCGATTATTAAATTTCTCGGTGTATACCGAGCGATTTAAATAATCATTACATTACTAAATATTATAATAACAATTCAATTTAAAAAACAAGCGGTTTGGCGTATGCCTCTCCTTCTCCGGTTATTTTAAATTTCTCGGTGTATACCGAGCGATTTAAATAATCATTATCTTTCTAAAAATAAACTTCAAAAAACTATAACAACAATTCAAATAAAAACGAGATGGCTTCGCGTATGCGTTGTTTTCTCCGATTGTCTAATTTCTTGGTGTATATCTTGCGATTAGAAAGTCATTTCATTTTTTCAAAGACAAAAATAAAAAACACTATAATAATTCAAAAGGAAGGAGGAGATCTGGTGTATACCTTTTCTTATCCGGTTATCTAAATCCTTGGTGTATACCTCTAATTTAGATAATCCCCTTCTTTAAAGAAATTTTCTTTCTCAAAAAACAAAAACACTAAAAGACATTCAACAAATCAAAACTCTTTTTCCAAATCAAATCCTAATCAACTCAAGACTTTTTCATAAAAGGACTATGTTTATCCATTCTAACGCAATACAAACAAGCGCTTATGCCTCCAACGTGCGAGCATACAAGCCATACGTTTAACTGCTAGAATGCGACATAAACTTAGTTCTCTAAAAAACACCAACCAACAACATTGACACCCTGAACTACGAAGCTCTGATTTCTCATTGCACCTGAGAATACGTAGGAGCAGGATCCAACATCCTGTCGAGCCCAATAATAAAAAACTAAAAATCCCCCACTTATAATAAATGCAATAAATAAAAAAATAATAAGCAAGCAAACTTTAAAACACTCTTCATACCCTAAAATTAATAAGAAGGTTCCCGTTGAGTACAACGGATGTGAGGGGTGGTAATACCTTCCCTTCGCATAATCGACTCCCGAACCTGGAAACGGTTGCGATGACCGTCTTTCCATTTAACAAATGGGTTTTATCGATATTTTCCCTTAACAAATAAAATTCGGTGGCGACTCTGTAGTCATTCCGAGCGCGTATACGTTCGCGCGTTTTTCGAGGCGCGACAATTCCCCCTCTTTAATGTTGAGACAAGCACGCATAACATCAGTACTCGCAAGCATGAAGCATCCAACATGATCACAGACACACCACCCGCATCCAGCAGCCGATTCGGCATCAAAGAAGCTTGCATCGACATTGCATTTGACGTACCCGACGTGGGGCTGCTGCCATTGCTATTCTGTGCTGGTTTACTGCTGTGGAAATTCAGCATGCTGATCGTAGGCGTTGTGAAATGTTACTCAAGTAACCATTTTATTGGACGAGTCTTAGACTTCAACATCAACTCGTAAAAGCAGAACGAATCCACGTGGAATATTGTCACCAAGATAAATAATTGTGTGTTACTTTTATTACTTTGATTATGTTATTGTTGATTTACATATATGTATACATATACAATTATTCATGAAAGACAATTTTCCTTGACCATGATCAACTGATAGGATTCCTCAGACTTACTAACACCAATGAACTGAGTAAGGAACTCACTTAGTATTGATTTATGTTCAAATAATATTTTAGATAATTATTTTAAGTGTTATAAGCCCTAGTTGTCCCGCATATTCTAAATTTCTAATGTTCATTTCTCTCATCAAAGGTTGAAAAGTTAATTAAAAAAGATTGAATTCCAATTATTATAATTTTTTACATAACTCTTTTATTTATTTATTTGGTAAATTTTTACATTACTCCTTTGGTAAATATTTAACACAACACTTTGATCTATATAAGAGACATTTAACAAATATTTTAATTTATAGGGTATATTTTTACAACTCCTTAAACACTAAAAATATTTAATTGTTTACCAAAAATATATTTAATTGTTTTTAGCACTATATGAACTTTATGCACTATAAAGTGATAAAATCATATTCATTTTGCTTTAGAACTCTTAAATTTATATATTTAATTGTTTACCAAAAATAATATGGCAAAAACTCTTAAATTTATATATGCTATAATTTTTTTTCTTTCCCTATTCCAAATTGCAAATAGTGTTGGTAAGTTATTTTTTCTATGCTTTTCAATTTTCCATTTTTATTTATATCTTACACAATCTTGTCTCATTTTAGTAATATTATTTTATTTTTATTTTTATCACAGTAACAATTGCATGTCACAATGATGACGACTGTCCAAAAAGTGAGTTAAAGGACTATGAGTGGAAATGCATAAATTACCGATGTTTTTTGTGTGAGTGGGTATATGAGAACGAACTGCCATCAAGCAAAGAATGATTCAATATATTAGCACAAAATCTATTCAATATGCTAAAATATTCCATAGTAATCATTTAGTTAATGTGCTTGTATTCAATTATTGTATTTTTTAGTTATATTTTTGTTGTAATTTCACGAACCTTAAAATTTCTTTGTATTTTATGATGTTGGTAATGAATTAAAATATCGCCTAATTAATATTATTATAATTGGACTTAAACTCGAACAATTTTTGAAATAATTTGCCATTCTAAAAACAAATTGAAATAATTTGAGTTTCATTTTTAGATGAAACAATTCTTAGCCTAGATCAATTTATCTTGTGTGTTGCGTGGTGACAATATTTATTTGCACAATCAAGGAAAGAATGATTCATTATCCTAGCAGAAAATCTATGCAATATGTTAAAATATTCCATTAATCATTTAGTTAATGTGCTTGTATTCAGTTATTGCATTTTTTAACTATTTTTTTGTTGAAATTTTACTACCTTCAAACTATTTCATTGTATGTCATGATGCTGGTAATATTATAATTTTATAATTGGACTTAAACTTGAACTAAGACAAATTTAAATAATGATTAGTTAATAAGTTTTATGCAAAGAGAAATTTTAGAAGAATTTGAGTTCCATTCTTAAATGGAATAATTCTTAGCCGAGATTAATTTATCTTATGTATTGCGTAGTAACAATATTTATTTGCACGGGAACAAAGTATTATAATCAATTTTTATACGAGCTTAAGAATATAATCTCAATTGGTTTACATTTTAGACGAGCTTTATTTAATTTATTTCTTCACGCTGTAAGAGATCAACATGTTCCATTAGAACAATTTTTTTTGGATATTTTGATTGAATTTCTTACAAAAGTAATTAAGATGTGAGGTCTAAGGTTATGATATCAATTGCTTAACTTTTTACAAAAGCTTGATTTAGTTTGTTTTTAAATCAGCAAATATATATATATATATATATATAAATCAGAAATACTAGTGGTGATAAAAAGTACAAACGGCAGTAAAATACAAAAGATCAACAACGCTACCAATAATTCTACCCCAATCCTATCACCTACTTAAACCACCAAAATCTCAACATACACTGTTGAATTGAAGCAGACAAAATAATTTCACATTGAAAAACCCATTTGCCACACTATACTTGATCCCCTTTAGCTAGGGCAATACAAAAGCTTGGAAGACATGGTGGACGACTCTGATATCAAATGATAAGAGCCTTGAGAGAACCACACCATTAAAGTTAACTATTGTAGATGGACAATCCAAAACCTTATTAATCACACAGTAGAACCCCATACTTCATGTGAGACTCAAGTCCCATACCTTACGATTTGAGATAAACACATCACAAAATAGCTAACTACAGTATACGGAGAATTCAAAACCTTATAAACCTCACAATGGAATTCCATACTTCTAATATGAGACTCAAGTCTTATACCTTGCAAATGGATCATAAACATCCCACCATGCTCTGTAGCCCCAGCGCCTGAGCTAAAAGCGAAGACCGACAACCACAACACTCCACACATATCTCAGCAAACTGCAACCCACTAAAGCAACCGGCTTGATGGAGGCCGCCGAAAACCACTGGTCTAAGCAAAAAGCGTACATTTGCGATTTGATTTCGTGGCAGCCGAAAAATACTTAGGGTGAAAAAGTCGACAAAGGAAAGGATTTCTACGGAGAAAACAGATGGTATGGCCTCTGCAAAACAACAACAACAAACACCACTCCTACCAATAACCACGTGAGAAAAAGCTTGATTTTGTTCTTCACGCTATAAGAGATTACCCTCTTCTGTTAGATCATATATCTGTTCAAATTTGTTTTGTATATTACTCGGGTTTGATTTAGTTCTTCATATTATATGAAATTACTCTCTTTCTATTAGATCAAATCTCTCTTGAAATATTAATTGAACTTTTTACAAATAAATCAAGATGTGAAACCTAAGATTATAGTCTCTCAATTACTTTACTTTTTACACACACTTGATCTAGTTCTTCACGCTGTAACAGATTACCCTTCTTTTCTTTACAACGATTGATTGAAGTTTTTACAAAAACAACTAAGATGTAAAACCTAAGGTTATGACGAGAAACACAAAATTATAAAGAACAAATTTTGTAATCAAAGAAGAAATGATAGAAAACAAGAAAGGGATGTCACACTCTCTAATCAAAGAGAAGTGATAAGTCAATGGAATGAGGATCGCTACAAGAAAATGATTTCTTGATAAGATCAATACATGGTCCAATTCAAGACAAAAAATGAGCAAAGCTCAAAAATACACAAAAATGTGTTATTTTTAATCAAAATTCAACTTATCTTTCATATAATTTGCACTCACTTATATAGAAGGATTATTTGATTAGTACAAGTGGAAAAGTAAAAGAAAAACTTCAACTAAATCAAGTCATTATTCAGCCAATTACTAACAATTTTTTTTACCAAAAGAAACTTTGTTCATTTCATTGAATAAAGAAATTGCAATATGTGGAGGAATAGACTAAAAAACTCGGCGACTAATCATAGAATAGGTCCCTAGCTAGCACATGAGCCACCATATTCGTTTGACGCCTTATAAATTTAACTTCAAAGTTAGAATTCGACACTAATACATCTTTAATATGAGAAACCAATACACTAAACTCAAAAATTCCTATATTATGCCTAGAGAAAATAGCATCAACAAGCACTTTAGAATCACTTTCTAATATAACATTAGTAAAGCCCCTTTGCATGTGATCCATTGCTGCAACTAGTGCCATAGCTTCCCCCTCTTTAATATTGAGACAAGCACGCATAACATCAGTACCCGCAAGCATGAAGCGTTCAGCATGATCACTGACACACCACCCCCATCCAGCAGCCGATTCAGCATCAAAGAAGATTGCATCGACATTGCATTTGACATACCCGACGTGGGGCTGCTGCCATTATATTGCTGTTCGGTGCTGGTTTGCTGCTGTGGAAATTCAGTTTGCTGAGGCATTGTGAAATGTTACTCAAGTAACCGTTTTGTTGGACGAGTCTTAGATTTCAACATCAACTCGTAAAAGCAGAACGAATCCACATGGAATATTGTCACTAAGATAAATAATTGTGTGTTACTTTTATTACTTTGATTATGTTATTGTTGATTTACATATTATATACTTATATGTATACATATACATGAAAGACAATTTTCCATGACCATAATCAACCGATAGGATTCCTCAGACTTACTAACACCAATGAACTGAGTAAGGAACTCACTAAGTACTCCCTCCGTCCCTTAATATATATAAGACCCATTTTGACTAAATTTTACTATTCATCTATCATGTTTTGACCTTATTTTTCTAATGATATACAAATGTAAATATTAACATATAAGATCTTGTTTGATTTGTTTTGATGAGTATTTTCAAGATATCAAATTTTTATAATTTTTACTGCTAGATAATTAAAGATATTAGCGATCAAAATTGTGCATTAACGTACGTGCAGTGGTCAGAAAAGATCTTATAATTAGGGACGGAGGTAGTATTGATTAATGTTCAAGTAATATTTTAGATAATTATTTTTAGTGTTATAAGCTCTATTTCTAATTAATGTTGTCACGCAGATTCTAAATTTCTAATGTTCCTTTCTCTCTCATCAAATGTTGAAAAGTTAATTAAAAAAGATTGAATTCCAATTATTATAATTTTTTTAGATTACTCTTTTATTTATTTTTTTTGGTAAACTTTTACATTACTCCTTTAGTAAGTGATAAAGAAATAAACACAACACTTTGATATATATAAGAGACATTTAATAATTATTTTAATTTATAGGAATATTTTTACAACTCCTTAAACACTAAAAATATTTAATTGTTTACCAAAAAAAATATTTAATTGTTTTTAGCACTATATGAACTTTATTCATTTTGTCACATGCAAAGAGAGAATAACATGGCAAAAACTCTTAAATTTGTATATGCTATATTTTTTTTTCTTTCCCTGTTTCAAATTGCAAATAGTGTTGGTAAGTTATTTTTTTTATACTTTTCAATTTTCCATTTTTATTTATATTTCTTACACAATCTTGTCTCATTTTTGTAATAATATTTTATTTTTATTACAGTAATTATTGCATGTCGAAATGATGATGATTGTCCAAAAAGTGAGTTAAAGGATTATGGGTGGAAGTGCTTAAACTACCAATGCTTTTTGTTGTAAGTGGGTATATGAGAACGAACTGCCATCAAGCAAAGAATGATTTATTATACTAGCACAAAATCTATGCAATATGCTAAAATATTCCATAGTAATCATTTAGTTAATGTGCTTGTATTCAATTATTGTATTTTTTAATTATATTTTAGTTGTAATTTCACGAACCTTAAAATGATTTCTTTGTATTTTATGATGTTGGTAATGAATTAAAGTAATCGCTAATTAATATTATAATTGGACTTAAACTCGAACTAAGACATCAAATTTAAATAATTAATAAGATTTACGAAAAGATAAATTTTGAAAGAATTTGCCATTCTAAAAAAAATTGGAATAATTTGAGTTCCATTCTTAAATGAAATAATTCTTAGCTTAAATTAATTTATCTTATGTGTTGCATGGTGACAATATTTATTTGCACCATCAAGAAAAGAATGATTCATTATCCTAGCACAAAATCTATGGAATATGCTAAAATATTCCATTAATTATTTAGTTAATGTGCTTGTATCCAATTATTGTATTTTTTAACTATTTTTTTTTGTTGAAATTTTACGACCTTCAAACTATTTCTTTGTACTTCATGATGCTTGTAATGAATTAAAATATTGTCTAATTAATATTAGGGTTAATAGGCTTTTACCCCCCGTAAAATTGACAAATTTTGCTTTTCTCATCTGTAAAATTATTTTTCTGGATTACCCCCTGTAAAATAATTTTTTTTGCTTTACCCCCCCTGTGTTGACTTTTTGTTGACATGGTAGACAAAAAAGTCAACTTTGCTGACGTGGCAGTACACTTTTTGCTGACGAGGATGTTGACTTTTGTCTGCCACGTCAGTCAAAAGTCAACACATGAGGGTAAAGCAAAAAAAATTATTTCACAAGGGGGTAATCCAAAAAAATAATTTTATAGGGAAAAAACAAAATTCACCAACTTTACAGGGAGTAAAAGCTTATTAACCCTTAATATTATAATTGGATTTAAACTCGAACTAAGACAACAAATTTAAATAATACTTAATTAATAAGTTTTATGCAAAGAGAAATTTTGGAAGAATATGAGTTCCATTTTTAGATGGAATAATTCTTAGCCGAGATTAACTTATCTTGTGTATTGCATAGTGAAAATATAATATTTATTTCTTTGGATATTTTGATTGAATTTTTTAAGAAAGTAATTAAGATGTGAGATCTAAGGTTATGATATCAATTGTTTTACTTTTTACAAAAGTTTGATTTAGTTCTTCACGCTATAAAACCCTCTTCTGTTAGATCATATATCTGTCTATATTTGTTTTGTATATTACTCGGGTTTGATTTAGTTCTTCATACTATAAGAAATTACTCTCTTCTATTAGATCAAATCTCTCTTGAAATTTTAATTGAACTTTTTATAAATAAATCAAGATGCGAGACCTAAGATTATAGTGTCTCAATTACTTTACTTTTTACACACACTTGATCTAGTTCTTCACCCCGTAACATATTACCCTCCTTTTCTTTACAACGATTGATTGAACTTTTTACAAAAACAACTAAGATGTAAAGCCTAAGGTTATGACGAGAAACCCAAAATTATAAAGAACAAATTTTATAAACTAAGAAGAAATGATAGAAAATAAGAAAGGGACAAGGACGTCACATATCATACTCTCACTCTTCAAGAGAATTCGACCTTGAATTTCTAGCAATAGTACCTCCTGGATAAAAAATAAATATAAAAGATCCATGACATGTAAGCACTTCCCCTTTATAAAACTTTTCATTTTGATTGAAAGAATTTATGTGATTTGAAAAACTTTGTGAATCATGATCATAATAATCTTTCCAAAAATTATAATTTCTCTCTTTTTGCTGATAAAAATTTCTTTTGTTTACTTTGTTCCCTTCAAGACTTAAAGAAAATATTATAAGAACTCCAATATTTTACCACACAAACCAACTTAGAAGAAGGTATTAGTGTAGTTGTATGCGGTGACTTGTTATGACATTCCTCTTTCTCTTTCTCATTTATCTCAATCTCAATCTCTTCTTTATTTTATTTTGCTTCTACTCTAACTTCTTGTTTTTCTTTCTCTTTTCTTTCTTTTTCTTTTGATCTTCTCTCACCTCACTAGAACTCAAATGTGCAAGAACAATCTTTTGACCATGATGCACAAAAGAATATTTGTTGGAATACCATTCATAAATAACCTTCTTATCAAATTGTCAAGGTCTCCCCAACAACAAATGACAAGCCTCCATAGGTATTGCATCACACAAAACAACATTTTCATGCTTTCAAATTTTAAAACAAACTTCTACTTGTTTGTCAACAAAAATTTCTACATTTTCTCTAAACCATTGAAGTTTGTAAGGCCTATAGGGTGAAATTTTGTTTCAAATTCCAATTTAGACACCATACATGTACTAGCAAAATTACTACAACTATACCTCCATCAATAAATAAAGAGCATACCTTTACCTTGAACAAGACATCTTGCGTGCAAAGGATTTTCTCTTTGATTTGATTCGTCCTCCATCGATTGATTTGTCAACATCCTTCTAATCATGATGAATTTCAATGATAACCATGAGAAATAAAGATCATTTTAAAAATGAAACACAAATTGATAGAAATGGTAGAAAATAATGAGAAACACAAAATTATAAATAAAGAACAAATTTTGTAAACATAGAAGAAATGATAGAAAATAAGAAAGGGACGCTACACTATTCAATTCAAGAGAAGTGATAAGTCAATGGAATGAGAATTGACACAAAAAAAAAAACTTGATAAGATCAATACATGGTCCAATCTAAGATAAAAAATGAGCAAAGCTAAAAAATACACAAAAATGTGTTATTTTTAATCAAAATTCAACTTATCTTTCATATGATTTGCACCTCACTAATATAGGAGGATTATTTGATTAGTACAATTGGAAAAGTAAAAGAAAAACTTCCACTAAATCAAGTCATTATTCAGTAACAAGAACGCTTATTGGCTGAATTAATACTTCCATTAACAAAGTGAATTTGTCTTCCACTTGCAGTGCATTTATTACCTTGATCTGATCTGAATTTGGCCGGCATGTTAGAAATAAGAGTTATAGACGAGTCTCTTATCTTTCCAACGCACTAAGAATCACGTATATTGGACTTCTAAAATTCATGATATGACCAAAACAAAACATATATATCGTTACATATGACAAAGTCGAACATCATAGTTTAGACAATATGATAAGTTTAAATTTTAAAATAAAGTTTCCTTTTGTCGTATTAATCGCATGATGTTATCTCTGACACTTTGAGTGTCTTGTGCAATAACACGCTTATTTGTTGTAATAACACGCACAAACAAACACGCTTGCACATAATAATATACTGAGTTATCTGGTGGTAGCTAGAACACAATATGTAGAGAGTTGTAGTTTGCTTATTTGTACATATTTCAATGCTTTGAAACTTTTGTGGTTGATGGAAAATATGTTGATGTTGTCAAGGAAGCTATAGAGAAAAATGATGCATTGTTAGAAATCATAAACAATTAGTCTTTCCGTCCCATTATACAAGCACCTTTGACTTTTTTTACGCATATTAAAAAAAGTTGGTAGTATAATTATGGGAAATGTTAACATGTGCTCTTGGGGCACTTGTTAGTATACTAATAAAAGAAATCTAGTCTTAGAACTTGTGCATTTTTTATTTTTCAAAGTCAAACATTGTTTTTTTTAAGATAAAACTACTATTTAAAGTATCCTTAGGGCACATGTTAACATGACCCTATAATTATTATGTCTTGTTTGTGTATGAATATTACTAAATTGTTCTTTGCTGTTGTGTAGTATTATTTGATTTTTCAAATTTCAATGCAAGTTAGAGTAATAATTATGATATATGTAGGGAAAAAAGTAATAAATGCACCTATTAATTTGTAAAGGTGGGACTAGACTTTTTTTAAAAGAGTGCTTATATAATAAAACGGATGGAGTAGTTTATATGGAACTTAACCGACGACAAAGAGAAAGGAGGATTACATGTTACAGATGTTTAAATACATACCGAACAACGTTGATGAATCTTAAAATCCTAAATTTGGATGAATCCACCTTGAAAGCACTTGCAATCCCTCCTAAAATTTTGCCTAAAATTGTCTGTAACTAAGAAATTAGACCTGCTAACATAGAATCAACAACACTTAGAGCAGCCTATGTAGCTGGATTAACGTACAGTCATGATTTGGAAAGAAGAATACGTTTTTTATTTAAAGGACAAGCTGAAAAATGCAACATTTTTCCGCCCTTTAATGGTCAGGGATTTGAGAAAAAGAAAGCAGACTCTTGGTTCAAAGTTGTTGATTGATCACAAATTTTGATTGAATCATGAACTTATAATGATGATTGAACCATGTTTTCAAAGTTTATTTGGGACTTTTGTTTGAGGACAAACAAACTTGGTTGGGGAGTTTTGATAAGTGTTAAAAAATAACGATTTTACCTATATATTGTAAGCACTTACCGACTTATTTCATATTAAAAATCCTAACAATGTGTAAATATTAGTCTTACTAGTCATTTTAGTTATTTCTACCTAATTTCAACATTTTTTGTAGGTAATTTTGGGTCTAGTGGATTTTGGAATGAAAAGCGAATATTTTGAGTTTGAGATGCTGGCAAAGCAACGCAAGAAATTTAGTTGTTGTCACTATGACTAAGCGAGGTCAAAGCGAGATCCGTAACATTCAGTGTGGAGGTACTTCAGCGTGAAGAAATCCGCAACATTCAACGAGATCCGTCGCTAACCAAACCAGGGCGGTTTAGAAGGTACTTAAGCGAGAAGAAATATTTTGTTAATTGAGCATTTTTCGTCGCTAAGAGAGAATCCACTTTTCTGCCACTTATAAAAGGCAGTCAAACTTCATTTTTTGACACTAACTCACTTCTTTCAACATCCAAATACTGAAACAGAGAGAGAAACACCAGAGAAATGGTTCTAAAGAGAAATTGAAGGTGGATTCGCAACATTCATCGAAGAATCAACATTGAGGCTTATTCATATCTTCTCTTTCTCTCATCTTTGTAAGGTTACCATGACTATGTGTAAGTGTGTAACTAAACTCTATTTTATTAGGATTACATGTAATTAACTGTATTAGTATATTATTATTATTATAAGAAAGCGTTCTTAGTCACTAAACATGGTCTGAATGAATTTGTTAATTCATTGTGCCGACAAGAGAAATATTGTAAATATAATTAAGTCCGGGTTCATTCTAAATTGCTAAGAGGAAGAGATTCAAAGAATCTAATCAATCTTTAATTCAACTGAAAAATAAACGCAAGTTATTTTCTTTTTAAATCAACAAATTAATGCAAATAAACCCCCTTCTTTTTATAATTGCATCATAAATATGATAAATTGTTTTGTCGCGATTGAAACAATTATTATGGATACAAATTTAATTATTACTTAACGACGAGTTCAGTACACTTGTTAAAATTATCATCAATCATTGACTGTTAAAATGATAGGATTCAAAAAATGCGAGAATAATTACTTAATTGTGCAAACTAATCTACTACATGCAGCATGATGAGAAAGAAGATGATAGAAAATAGGGTTCAAAATATTATAATTATTTTATTGTACAAAATAATCTACTGTCATGGAGTTCCTCCATTACTAGAATCCACCTGCCTGAAGTGAAATTGGTGTCGCGAGGGAGAGAAGAGTGTTACCATTAATTAAGCTGCGAGAGGAAAATGTATATGCGAGGAAGATAATGAAGCTATGTGAAATTACAATTACAAGTTCAATAAGGGTTTCTTTATAGAGAGAGGAGAAGATGATGAATCAAATTTTGTCTACTTCTGCCGGATCATCAATGCATTTACGTTCTAGTGGCGGTGTTGCTGAGACTGGAGTTACCTGGAGAAAATGATGCTGCGAGGAAGATGAAGGTGTGATGAAGATGATTAGATGAAGCTCAAAAGAAAAGCGAAACGTGAAAATAGAGATTCTGCATTTTGTATATATCTTCAATTTTTAAAAACCCTTAAATTTTTATTAAAAAAAAAAACTCTTAAATTTGTGACGGAAATAATATCCTAACAAACCAATCTTAAACATTTAGATATGGAATTTGAAACAGTTTAATGAGGAAAACATTTTGTCATTTAAGTCCTCACTATTCATTCACAAACAATAGTTTTGTTTCATTTGTGATGGAATCAGTGATGGATATTTAGAGACGGCATGCACTAAGTTTCGTCAACTCAATTTTTATTTAAGATTAAGATTAACAAATGCTTCACTAATTCCGTTACAAATAGTGAGAGAAAATATTCCCTCCCTAAAATCCATCTCTAAATAACTTTTTTCTATAGTGTTTATGCAACGAACTATTTTCATAAGCTATATTGTACAACATTTGAAAATAAGCTAAATTTTTTTTATGAAAATTATCAAATACTGTTTTTATAAATTCTCTTGAACATGTGTATTGTAGTTTTAATATATTGTGTACTATATATTAATGTTCAAAATAATAATTTCAATAATTATTATTAGTGTTATAACTTATAAGCATTACTAATGATCACACCAATTCTAAATTTTTTATGTAGATAATTTTTTTTGGTCACAATATAGATAACTTTTCTATGTTGCAACAATTTTTAAAAAACATATTCCCTTCTCTCTCATTAAAGGTTGAAAAGTTAATTAAGAAAGAGTGAACCAATTATTATAAATTTTTAGGGATCCTTTCAAAAAAATAATTTTTTTAGGCACATAAACACAACACTACTTTCATCATTGTAAGAGACGTTTAATAATTGTTTTAATTTAAGGGAGATTTTTATAACTCTTTAAACACTAAAAATATTTAGTTGTTTTTGGCACAATATGAACTTTATACACTATATAAATGATCAAATCATATTCATTTTCTTACAAGCAAAAATAGAGCATAATATGGGTAAAACTCTCAAGTTTATATATGCTATAATTTTATTTCTTTCCCTATTTCAAATTGTAAATAGCTGTAAGTTATTTTTTTTTCATACTTTTATATTTTTCGAACACAACCTTATCTCATTTTAATTGTCAAAAAAAAAAAAAAAACCTTATCTCATTTTAATAACATCATTTAATTTTTTTTTTATTATAGTAATTATTACATGTAAAAGGGATGCTGATTGTCCAAAAAGTCGGTTAAAGGAATTTATGTGGAGGTGCACTAACTACCAATGTATTTTGTATGAGTGGATATATGAGTAATAGATTTAAGAAGTTACCCTGCCATCAAGGAAAGAATGATTCTTAGTCAAAAAAAAAAAGAGGAAAGAATGATTTATTATACTAGCACAAAATCTATGCAATATAATTGTGCTTGTATCACAAATAATTATATTTCTAATTATTTTCTTTGTACTCCATGGAAGTACTACCTAAATGATATTATAATTGGACTTAAACTCTAACTATGACATTGAATTTGAATGGTTAATATGTTTTATTAAGAGATAAATTTTGGAAGAATCTGAGTATATTTCTAGATAGATTTATTTTTGGTCAGAACTAATTATCTAGTGTGTTGCACAGTGACAATTTAAATTTTCTACTTTTAATTATCTAAAATTTTATTGCATTTTGTAGTTTCTAAAAAAATAATTCAACACGACTTTTGATTATACTTGTATAACATAGATTAAATATGAATTTTTGAAGTATATTTATGCATAAAATTCTATATTTAATTTATCATTTGTTAAAAAAATAAGAATTTTTGTACGAGCAATTTTTATAATATTATAAACATAAATACAAAACTTAATTAAATTTTTTGGATAGTACACATAGATTGAAAAGAAGTGATCAAAAATCATGACAATAAAATATAGACGGGAAATAAGCTGCGCTGCCAAATCTTTTTTATAATAAAACTCAACTTTTGAAAAATTACATCGCTAGACCTAGGCAACACAACATCTGTATAATATTTTGAACTCATTTCAAAAAATCTACAATATCTAGGGCTAAGAATCCAAAAATGACAAATGCAAATGGTATAAATACATTTTGATGGTCATAACACGTTTTCTCATTGTAACAGTAACAACTAACATTGCTTATAAAAAAAAATATTTTCAATGTTTTTAATTTGTTCTTTTTGTTTTGTCAGGTAAATTAGTGGTTAGAATTTCACTCCTTAAAAGTGAATAAATGAATGTACTAGAGTTCAAATTTCGGTCTCTACACATACACAAGGACAGATGCACATGCATCACTATATAGGCAATTGCATGCACAAAATTAATTTTTTTAATGTATGTGTATAATATAAATTAATATTTCAACTATTTGACCACACACATTACACAACCTCTCTCTTTAGCCCACACTATTATCACAAATGATACAACAATTTCACAATATTTTTACTTCTAGACACAAAATATAAAAAAATTATTCTCAAAATAAAGAAAGTAAACACAAATTGATAATATTATTCTCTCTATGTTTTAATTTTTGTTTGGTATATTATAAGATGTATTTGTGTTGGTCTCTTTATTGTATATTTTCATGGGTCTTTCTTTCTTTTCTCTTCCTTACATTAATAGATGGTTACCTTTTTATTTTGCGAGACTTACTTAAACTTGAATAATAATAATATTAGCTTATTTTTATTTTTAAAAATAAAATAAAATGTAATATATATTTTTTTTAATGCTTAAATTTAAATATGTGATAACGCCTCTATTCAAATTTTTTAAATCTGTCACTGCACATGTATGCAATATATCTTAACAATTGAGTTACATGACAACTTGTTCTAATGTTCTATCAAAAATTGTAAAAATTATATGCATATAATAATAATAAAAATTAAAATAAATAGAGAAATAAAGTGATACGACTAATTTTATTTAAAATGT
The DNA here is from genome assembly GCA_951804385.1 of Trifolium dubium. Taxonomy (NCBI): domain Eukaryota; kingdom Viridiplantae; phylum Streptophyta; class Magnoliopsida; order Fabales; family Fabaceae; genus Trifolium; species Trifolium dubium. The sequence continues at coordinate 9,055,673 of OX638076.1, forward strand.
ATTAGAAAATATTTCGCGTATATACAGAGACTAAAATAACGTTTAAGCTTAACATTTATTGCATTTATTGTCGGAGTGAATTGTGATTGAAATTTATAATAACTCAACAACCACCATGTCTTTGATTTTGAGCCGCTGTTTGGGTTGTAAGGGTATAAATGGAAATTCCAGGGTAAAAAATAATTAAAGAGAAATGATCTATCCAAGAACACAACACAACACAACAGTATCTATCTATCTATCTATCTATCTTCCTCTTCCCAACAACAACCTTAACCTTGGACTTGTTCATTATTCTGAAACAAACATGCCAACTCTCTCCAATTTCTACACCATTCAAGATGTAACCCACCACAAAACTAAACATGATTGTTGGATTGTTGTTGATGGAAAGGTACCAACTTCTCTCTCTCTCTCTCTCTCTCTCTCTCTCTCTCTCTCTCAATTTTCCCATCTGGCTGGGTCACTTGTGTTTTTAATGCTAATTTTATGTTGTGTTTTGTTATTTAATTTGGTTTTAATTCCTATTTAGTAGTTCGTAGGTAGTAATTCGTAATATTGTGTCCAGCAGAAAGAAGAAAAAAATACCGAAATTGTTAGGTCAGACGTCCAGGGTTTGAACCCTGGTACTTTACTTTGTGTGTGTGAGTTTCCAATGGCTTGTGCGTTGCCATTTCATCTATTTACCAAAATAAATAAAAAATAGTAGTAGTAATATTGTTTTCATTTTGTTTGATTACATGCTAGCTTCAATTTTGTTGGCTATTTTCTTTTTTAACTTGAGGTTGTGAACTTGTCGCGTGAATTCAGATATTTTCTTTGTTTTCAACAATGGATACATTAATCTGCATTTGGATTTGATATGGTAGCTTTCTTAGGGCACAACCATTAACTCAAATTTTGATTTTGTTTGTTGAAGCTATGTTTTTCTTCAAAAAAATATGAGAATTGAGAAACATTGGCATCCTAAAAGCTTGTGCTAATTGTTATAAATGAGATTCTGCTCATTGCTTGTGTCGCTTTTATTAAGTTAGCTGAATTCATAGTTTTCCACTTCTCTAAGTTCCCAAACCTTTGTGTGTTCCATGATGCCGTTTTGCGACATGTTTCCTACATCATTTATTTGCTAGGGTTCCTTCCAATTTTGGCTTCTCTCTGAACTCTCCTGCAGCCTAGTTTATAGTGATAATGATTTGATATCACCATGCTTTGTTGGTCGTTGTATTACCTTATTCCTGAGCAAGTTTCTGTGTTTATACTCTGTTTGGCGGGGCTTATATAAGATTAGCAGTTCCAAAACGGTGTACTGATACACAACTAAACAATATTTGCCATCCCTCTTCGAAAAATGGATATTTACTGGATATAACCGGTCCCTTCACCCTTCTTTGCTGCGAAAATGTCTCACCCAAAACATGAAACCGGACAACTCACAAACCCAACCCCTACTTATCTCTATGCCTCACCAATGTGGTATTCTTTTGGCCTCTTCTCAGTTGCCTACTTCCTTCTCTGCTGTTGGCGTGAGACTACACACCACACAACTCCAAATCTACTCTTATCATTTCCATCATGACCTCCACTACATACCTCCTCGACTTCTCCGGCATTGGATCCCATTCCTCTATTCCTAACAACAAAGGTTCACCGGTCAAAGGTCACCGAAAGGGGAGAGGTTCCATTCATAGGGAACCTAGGTAAAGTGTCGATGATAGGACTTTTATGATCATGGGTCCTGTCAGTCGAAAAGTTGCACTCTGTTCTCTGCAGAGGTTTTTTCTATTGGTCATCACTTGGGTGAAGCCTCAAACATAAATACAATAAAAGGAACAAATGAGACATACTCAAAAACTTTTGTGTTTGTGAGACTAAACTAGATAACTAGTGCTGTACTAGTTTTGTTGTTGTGTCAATTGCAGAAAATAGGGTTATGTTCAAATTCTGCTACGACACTGTGTCATAGCCAATATGTGCCAACAATTTGCACTGAATCGCGTATCACAGATGTTTTTCAAATTCAGCTATGCTATAGCCGCTATTTGATAACATTGTCTTATGCATATTCATGGCTTTAGTAGGGGGTGGCTTGTGGGTACTGACTACTTAGTAGAACTGTAGAACTTGGTGGTGTTTTGGGTTATGTTTCGGCTTATGGGCAATGCTTGGGTTGATGGATTGCAGGATTTACAGTTTTGAGTGTTGAACAAAGTGGTTTGGTTTTGTTCTGACTACACTGTTTCATTCTGTTAATATCTTATTTGGTATATTCTGTTTTAGTATTGAGTCCAAAAATCTATCAATGTTTTCTTCTAGCGATGTCTTTTATGCCATTCACTTCCCCTTTCTTTCCTATTTGTTACATTTTTTTTTCATTCGTCAATGCAGGTATATGATGTGACCAAATATTTGGATGATCATCCTGGTGGAGATGATGTAATCCTCGAAGCAACCGGTATAATATATAGATATCCTAATACTCTGTATATTTTTGCCACACTATTAACTGCATAACTAAACATGAAAAAATTCATCCAATATCAACATTCACAATCTTATTAGACCTTTGTGTGTTAACATTTTTAAAGGGAGAGATGCGACTGATGATTTTGAAGATGCTGGTCACAGCAAAAGTGCAAGAGAACTTATGGAGCAGTATTATATTGGTGAGTTTGACACATCGTCTCCAATTTCGACCAAGAAAGGTTTTTCTGAAAGGTTCAGGCAGCTCAAGAATAAGCAATATTTGGGATTGTCGATAGCTGTAGTTGGCATCTCAGTGGTTGCTGGTTTCTTATACTTACGGAAGAAGTAATATTTACAGAAGTCTATTATTCATTCATTTTGCAATTGTTGCTGCTGCCAATGATGCATTGCAGCAAATTTTGTATTGCTTGAAGCGTACAAAATATATTTTAAAAATGGCTTATTACAAACAATAATAATATATTGAAGCATAATGTTGCATTGGAGGGTTAAAGAATTGATTAAACACATTTCTTGCAGTTCATGGATTAGTTTGATGGGTTAGTTTTTAGAAAGCAGTTCCTTTAGATGAAGTACGTATTTTTAATGCGTATATCTCTGAAGCCGGATTGACCTTTTTTCATCACAAAAGTTTAAACTGAGGAACTTTCCAAATGTCTCTGAGTTAAGGCCATTAAAACCAAGGCATTCTAAGCTATCAGTGCCTTCATAGTTCATTCCACAAGAACATAGTATTTGTTTTTCGAATCATAGACTTATTCTTTGTTCAAATTAAAAAATGAAAATAAACACATGATTAAAAGAGAAAATGACATGTTTGAAACAATTTTGGATTTTAGTTTTTAAAATGAGAAAAACAAAACTCCTTGAACCTGTTTTACTTTTTTAGTTTTAAAAATAGGTAAATAGAAAACCATTTTTTAAAATACTTTATGTCAAAATTATAAACTTTACCTCTTTAAAATTAGAAATTCTGATACAGTTTTACAAGGGTACGAGCAAAAAAACAAGGTGGAGTTACTGTTTTCTCGAATATGGTGGGGAGCGCAACAGTCTAGTTAGGTGGGAAAAATCGGACGTCGAAGAAGTAAAATGTAATGTTGACGCAACAATTTTCAAAGAGGGATATTTTGGCACATGGATGTGTCTTCAAAGTGGAAGGATGGTTTCCAATATAAATTTAATTGCATGCATTTGTCAATGGAAGTCTCCATGTCATTTTGATATCTATTCAATTTTCTAAAAGGTTTATGCATATATAGCTGCATTAGAGTTTGACGTGATCATGAGCTCTATGCCCGATTGCCCGTATATGCAACAAAGCAATACTTCATTATTTTGCCATCATGTAGCAACATTTTTTTATATAATCAATTAATCATATATATGTTAATATATCACAAGGTAAATCTATTTTTCTTAGTTTATTAGATTATTGTCTGGTTCGCTTATGCATAATAGGCCAATGTGATATTTATGGGATGCTGATGTACAGTGGCGTTGTCGGGATCCTGAGTTAGGAGGTGTAGACTATTTAACTTTAGCTTTGTTTGAGAAAAATAGTTTATAACTAATGGTTGATAGTTTATAATCAATGATTTATGGTTGATAGCTGATAACCGAATTGAAGTGTTTGATAATATTATGGTTTGACTGATTTATATACATGAAATGACGTAAAAAAATATATTTAATTAATTATTAATTATTTTTAAGTAAGATGATAGTGATAAGAAAAAATAATAAACTATAAACTAATTGAAGTTGCTTATCAAAATAAGTTCAAAGTTAGTAAAAATAAGTTATAAACTAATGTGAAAAAAAATTATCAAACAAGACTATTTTTTATAATAAAATTATAAGCTATAAATTACAAACTAAAAAAAATGCATTACCAAATAGAGTCTTAATTAAAATATGTTCAATATAATTTGGTACATCTGTTTTTCTTTTTTTTTGAGCAAAATAAAGATATTCATTCAAATTGATAGAGTACATCGATACAATACAAATTCAAAACAGCTAAAAACAAAAAGGATGAAACTACAAACAAACTCACAGTATCCATGTTAATAGCATAAAACGGCAAATTGCATATGCCTACAAATGTGATTATATTGAAGTGTTCGGAATACCTATGCCTCCAAATCTGTAGCGTTGATGACACCAAAATCATTGATTGGATCTGCACTTGATCGAAATAAATCATTCAACCTGAAAAAAAGAACACTGCACAAAAGACGGGAAGAGCCGTACAGAGACGGAAAACAACACCGTACCAAGACAGAAAAACAAAACAAAATCACACTAAAATGAAAAACTTAATGTGTAAAAATCACTTATTTTGATAAGAAGATAAGCAAAAATAATTTGGAGGGGTGATTTTGGATCAAAAATTGATCTTAAACCACCCCTCTTTGGTGGTGGATGAAGAAAAGGAGAGAAAAGTAGGATTGGGGGTGGCGGCTGGAGAATCTTAGTTGCAACTCTAGAGTCCTTCCTCCAATATATTTGGATGTGATGAAGCCAGCCTACATCTGTTTTTCTTAGTTTATTAGATTATTGTCTGGTTCGCTTATGCCTAATAGGCCAACGTGATATTTATGGGATGCTGATGTGATGTATATTAGATTGGAATTTTGATGTACCTATTTCTCAATTTCCTGCATTCAAATATATGCCTTTACAAAACTCATTTTTTAACTTTTCTTGTCCTTTTCGTCTAAGAAGTTTCACAAGAGATTACGTTGGACGATCAGAATCCTTACTTAGAGGCTGTTTGTTTGTTGAAGCTTTTTAAAAAATAAAAATCACTTTTTTTATAAAAAAAATCAGAGGCCATTTGTTACAGCTTTTTCCATAAAAAAATCACTTTTTAATAAAAATAATTACTTTTAAGAATATTTTATCCGTTTGTTTACGGATTTTTTAAAACTGAAAAGCTGTTAAGAGGAGTTTTTCAAATAATAGATTATTTTGAGAGAGAGAGAGAGAAAAAATAAGTGTTAAAAGACTAAGATAATTTTGTAATAAAAAAGTCATTTTTTAAATGTTGTATCCAAACAAACAAAATATTATTTTATTAAAAAAATGATTTTTATTACCATAAACAAACATAAAATGAATTCTACTTTTTTTTATATAAAAAGTACAATTGTTACAAATTAAAATATAAGTGATTTTGACATTAAATAATTTAGAGATTTTAGAAGAAAAAAACAAAAATTATTTTGCGTTTATTTACCTTTTATAAAAATTACTATTATAAAAAATATATATTTTCCTTGTTTTGATACTTACATATAAAAGTGATTTTGTATCACAAAATTGTTATAAAAAACAATTATTCAAGTGTAATATATATCATATAAAAAATATACCCCAATAAAATTGTAGCGTTTGTACTACTCATCAACTATTGTCTACCCAAAAATAATAATGAGCCTTATGTAGGTGGGCATAGGGTAGAGTTGGGTATACGAGCTAGCCCGCTCTGCTTAATCCGCTCCGCATAAGTCTGCATATTAAACGGGGCGAACAAGCCCGTCAAATATAAACGAGTTATAAATTATTGGCCTGAGTACGGTCCGCATAAACCCGCGGGTTAAACGGTTAACCTGCAGACTATTATATTTATAAGAAAAAAAAATCACTTTTTTAAAAATAAATCTAAAATATTTGATATTATAAAAAAAATTGTGACATTTTTTAAATTTATCTATCTTTTTTTGTAAGTAATAAAATCAAAATCAAATTCAACTAGTTCACATTATAATTCTTTCTCTCCATACCACAGTCCTCAAATCCATAAGATAAACACAAATTATATTTAATAAGAACTTTAATAGTCTTGTTAAAATAATTATTGAAAGTAACTTTAATAGTCCAAAGCAATATTAAAAGTACAACATAAAATCCTATATATCAACCGATTAAAAAATAAAATAGCAATGTATTAATATGTTGTATATAATTAACTAATTTTTAAAAAAAATAATAAAGGCGGGTTATACGGGCCAACCCGCGAACCCGCGGATTTAACCCGTATAACCCGCGGTTTTAACGGTCCAACCCACACGGGCCAAAATATAAACGAGTCATAAAAAAAAGGACTTAAATCCGCGCGGGCTGCGAGTTAAACGGGTTGGCCCGCAGACTTCAACCCATATACCCAGCTCTAGCATAGGGTACTATTGAAATATTATAATAAATATAAGGATATATTTGTCTCGAAAATTTTGACACTTGTTTTTTCTTTCTTCTAAATTTTTTTATGAAAACAACTACTAATATCAGCTTATCATTTTTAGTAATTTTTAGATTGTTTTTATATTCTGATTATTTTTAAAAACTATAATAAATAGATGTAACTATTTTTTAAAACTGTTTATTTTTAAAAATTAAGTGATGTCTAACCAACATCCTTATTTAGATTAGAAGGAGAAGATAAAAGAAACATACCAGGTAATCTCACTTTTTTTGTATACTTCGTCTGTCCCGAAATATAAAGAAATTTTTTTTCACTTATTAAGAAAACATAATCATGAGAATTTGAAATGTGGTTTTGTGGGATTTTTCTTGAATTAAGTTGGATAGAAAGTGTAAAACCATTTTTATTGGTTATTGTTTATTGAGAAAATGAGAGAGAAGAAAAATTAAATGCAATTTACATTTAATTTTATGAGAGTAAGATAAAACATATTCTTGAAAATGGTTTTTTCCTTATATTTTGAGACAAAAAATAAATTTTTTTTCTTATATTTCAAGACGGAAGGAATAGATAACTTTTCCATGTTGCAACTATTTTGTTAAAATATATTCCCTTCTCCCTCGTCAAAGGTTGAAAAATTAATTAAAAAATAGTGAATTCCAATTATTTTAATTTTTTACCTTACTCTTTTAGTAAGTGGGGTAGAGATAAATATAACACTTTAATCTCTATAAGAGACATTTAATACTTATTTTAATTTTAGGGAGATCTTTTCAATTTTATTTTATTTTGATAAATCTTTTCAATTTCTTAAACACTAGAAATATTTAATTATTTTTAGTACAAAAAAGAAATATATGATTATTTTGAGCACAATATGAATCTTATACATATAAAATGATCTAATTATATTCATTGTTACTTGCAAAGAAAGAATAATATGACTAAAACTCCTAAATTTATATACTCTATAATTTTATTTATTTCCCTATTTCAAATTGTTAATGGTGTTGGAGGTAAGTTTTTTTTCATGCTTCTCAATTTTTCATTTTAATTTTATTTTTTCGTTTTTATTTATTATTCGTATTGTCTCATTTTAATAACATTATTTTTTTATTATCATAGTAATGATTGCGTGTAAAAATGATGATGATTGTCCAAAAAGTCAGTTAGAGGATTATGAGTGGAAGTGCATAAAGCACCAATGCTATTTGTGGGGGTTAATTGAGAACGAAGAAACTTAATAAAATACACTGCCGTCATTTATTTTAGTTATTGTGCTTGTATCCAATAAATGTATTTTTTAATTATTTTATGTTGTAATTTCATGAACCCTAAATTATTTCTTTGTATTCTATAATGTTGGTAATGAATAAAATACTGCTTAAATAATACTACAAGGGGACTTAAACTTAAACTTAAACTAAAACATTGAGTTTAAATAGTTAATAAATTTTATCAAAAAAAAAAATTGGGAGAATATGAGTTCCATTTTTAAATGGAACAATTCTAGCTCGAAATTAACTTATCTTGCACCTCTCACAATAACTTTCTCTTTTAAGATTTTTTCATTCTCAAATTATTTATCTTTTTATAATATGAAGACAATATTTATTACTATTATTATAATAAACTATCCATATTTATTATTTTTCAGCTCATCATCAAATTATCTTATTATCTATCATTAATAAGGATATTTTAGTAAATAAACATAATTTATTATAGAAATTAGCAAAATTAATCATTTTCATAAAAAATGTGAAAAACTTAAAAGGAGACATATCAATTGTGAGATAGAGGGAGTTTTGAGAAAGATAAGACTATAAAAATGACATATTTAATATTTGCTCTGACTTTTATTAGTTTTATCTTCTCCTTCTCCTTGATAGTAGAAAATATGCCAAACAATATTTTGAGAAAGCTCTTTGAAAAATAAGTATTCCCTCCTTAACATTTTTCAAAGAAATGATTAGTTTTGTTGATTTCAAAATATAAAATGGTCAGTTTGTTTACTAAAATGCATTTATTAATGACAGTTAGTGGAGTAATTTGATGAGTTAGACTTTGTTTGCGAGTTTGGAGGGAAGGGGAAGGGATGATTTTGAAAAAAAGTAAGAAATAAGTGGAAGGAATAGAGGAGTTTGGGAGGGGAGAAGTTTGGAGGGTTATTTTTTCTTCATAACACAAAAACCTCCTAATTTGGTGGAACTCAAAAATTGTAATGGATGGGGTTTGAATGGTGTATATGAATTTTTCAAATTTAATTAATGTTGTTATAATATTCTTAAATTCATAATATTTTAATCATAAGTATTTATTCGCCGTTCTTTAAAAAAAATACTTTCGCAAAAAATGTAAAAGATTTATCTATTTTTCTCGCTATTTCCTTCTCTCCAAAGCCCTCCCCTCCATACTCGCAATCAAAGTTTAAGAGTGCAATAAATAAGGGTTGTTTGTTGAGAAAATGTGAGAATATTATAAACCACTAATGGGAGAAAAAAATATGTTCTCGCATAGAAAAGGACAAATAATTTAACATAGAAAAAAAAAAATCTCAAAATGAACATTTATCATGAGACGGAGGGAGTAACTTTTTCTAAGAATTTGGAGAAAAGGTGTTGAGAGCAATTTTCTAATCACTTGTTCTGAGCTTCCATGTAGTCACTATGTCCCTAATTATAAGGAAAAAAATACACTTATTAAAAAATATTAAAATATGAGAATTTGAAGTATGTTTTTATGAGTTTTCCTTGAAATAAGTTGCATACGGGAATATGTAAAACCAATTTGTATTGATTGTTGTTGTTTATTGAGAAAATGTGTGAGAGAAAATTCAATGCAATTTACATTAATTTTATGAAAATAAGTAAAAAGCATTCTTGAATATTGGTTTTTACCTTATAATTTGGGGAAAAAATAGAATTTTTTTCTCTTAAAATTTAGGACAGAGGGAGTATTAATTAGCCCTTCTTTGATCCTTTCCCAAAACATTAATTTTATTTTTATCTTGTCAACACATTTGGATTGTTAAGTTCAACCTTCAATGTGAGGTAATTATTTTTGCAGAATGTGTTTTGCTTTGAAATCCTTAGTAAAAAGTGGATAGTTGATTTTCGTTATGATGCTAGGTAATAGTTTTATTGGTTGTTTAGTACCTAATATTCCCTCCGGCTTTAATTATAAGCAACTTTCCACTTTTTAGATTTATTAGATAACTAATGTATATGGTATATAATTAAAGTTGTATACTTTAGTTTTTCAATAAATCTAAAAAGTGAAAAGTTGCTTATAATTATAAGACCGAAATGAGTATATATTAACTTATGAAAAAAAAAAGCTATAATTGATTTTGTAAATATTTTTTTTTTAATCTAATTGTAAAGCCAACCTTTATCCTTTCTGAGGAATTTTTCCGTTGGTGTGTGTTGGGACACTGAATTTTCTTACAAACTAGATATATTTTGACGAAAAATAATAATTTAACATAGAAAGTTTTAAGATTGTTTTGCGCCGGCACAATACAATTGGGTCTTAATTTTTTTTGGTACATTAAAAATATAAATTGTTTTTGATAGAGATCGAACTCTAAACCTCCCCTTACTCAAATCATATATCCTCCAACTCTTACTGCTAAAGATATTTTACGGGGACACTTAGGTCTTAATCTAGTTTAATTAGCAAATATGTGCCATGTATTAGTTAACTTACATGTTGACTTGAGGGTATTTCTAGTTTCCCACTATGTTTCTGTTTATTGTTCATGCAAAGTATATTTCATTAAATCTCCAAAGTATAGAAAAGACATTAGATGTGTAAATTATTTTATTTAACATCGATATTTCTTTTTTATTAATGTGTAACCAACAACTTTATTTAAATTAGAAAGAGAAGATAAAAGAAACATACGAGGTAATTTTGGATTAAAAAAGACTCAAAATCACCCGTTTTAATAGAAGCACAAAGAAAAATTAGTTGCACAAAAACTACTAATGTTGTCACATCGATTCTAAATTTTACATATTGATAATTATTTTTTGGTTACAACATAGACAACTTTTCCATGTTGCAACTATTTTTTTAAAATATATTCCCTTCTGCCTCGTTAAAGGTTGACGAAAAATTAATTAAAAAAGAGTGAATTCTAATTATTTTAATTTTTTACCTTACTTTTTTTAGTAAGATACAACACTTTAATCTCTATAAGAGACATTTAATAATTATTTTAGTTTTAGGGAGATCTTTTCAAATTTGTTTTTGACAAATCTTTTCAATTTCTTAAACACTAGAAACATTTAATTATTTTTAGCACAATATATGAATCTTATACACTATAAAATAAAATGATCTAATTATATTCATTGTTACTTGCAAAGAAAGAATAATATGACTAAAACTCCTAAATTTATATACTCTATAATTTTATTTATTTCCCTATTTCAATTTGTTAATAGTGTTGGCGGTAAGTTTTTTTTTTCATGCTTCTCAATTTTACATTTGTATTTATAATTCGTACACAATTTTGTCTCATTTTAATTACATTATTTTTTTTTATTATAGTCATGATTGCATGTAAAACTGATGATGATTGTCCAAAAAGACTTCAGCTAGAGGATTATGAGTGGCAGTGCATAAATTTCCAATGCTATTTGTTGGGGTGGTTAATTGAGAACGAAACTTAAGAAAGTACACTGCCATCATTTATTTTAGTTATTGTGCTTGTATCCAATAAATGTATTCTTTAATTATTTTATGTTGTAATTTCATGAACCCTAAAATTATTTCTTTGTATTCTATAATGTTGGTGATGAATTAAAATACTGCCTAAATAATATTATAAGTGGACTTAAACTTGAACTAAAACATTTTACGTAGTAAATAAATTTTATCAAAAAAAAATTGGGAGAATATGAGTTCCATTTTTAAATAGAACAATTCTAGCCTGAAATTAACTTATCTTGCATCTTGCACAATGACATTATTTATTTGCACCGAAAAAAATAATATAATCAAATTTTATAATACATTATATTCAAATGTACTCCCTCCGTCTCACAATAACTTTCTCTTTGAGATTTTTCATATCTCAAATTATTTGTCCTTTTATAATATGAAGACATCATTTATTACTATTTTTAAAATAAATTATCCTTATTTATTACTTTTCAACTCATCAAATTATCTCACTACCTATATCATCAATAAGGACATTTTCGTAAATAAACACAATTTATTATAAAAATCGACAAAATTGATCTATTTCGTGAGACAGAGGAAGTTTTGACAAAGATAAGACTATTAAAATGACATATTTAATGTTTGTCCTGTCTTGTATTAGTCTTATCTTCTCCTTCTCCTTGATAGTAGAAAATAGGCAAAATGATGTTTTGAGAAAGCTCTTTGAAAAATAAGTACTCCCTTTGTCTCATAATAGGTGCTCCTTTGAGTTTTTTTACATTTTTCAAAGAAATGATTAGTTTTGTTGATTTCAATAATAAAATGATCATTTTATTTACTAAAATGCATTTATTAATGATAATTAGTATAGAATAATTTGGTGAATTATGCTTTGTTTGCGAGTTTGAAGAGGAAGGAATGATTTTGAAAAAAATGAAAAAACAAGTGGAAAGAATAGAGGAGTTTGAGAGGGGAGGAGTTTGGAGGGTTATTTTTTCTTCATAACACAAAAATCCTCTAATTTGATAGAACTCAAAAATTGTATTGAATGGGGTTTGGAGAGTTTATATGAATTCTTCAAATTTAATTAATATTATTATAATATTCTTAAATTCATAATATATTAATTATAAGTATTTATTCGTCGTTCTCTATAAAAAAATTAGAATTTTTTCTCTCAGAATTTAAGACGGAGTAAGTATTAATTAGTCTTTCTTTAATCCCTTCCCAAGACATTTTCTAATTTACATTATTTTTATTTTTATCTTATCAACACATCTAAATTGTTAAGTTCAACCTTCAACGTGAGGTAATTATTTTTGCAGAATGTGTTTAGACCTTGTTGTTACTGTAGATTTTTATTTATACAAAAACCTTTAAAAAGTTAATAAGAAATATTTTCATCAATTCACCTCTCATGGAGACTATAGTATAAAATCAGTATACCATCATAGAGCCGGCCTCTCATGTAGTATATTTTTTGTTACAAATGAACCTTTAAAAATGAACATAATTCTTTATGGTTGCTGATGTATATTAAATTTGAATTTTTATGTACCCGTTTCTCGATTTATTGCATTCAAGAGATATGCATATACAAAACTCATTTTTCTCCTTTTCTTCTAAGAAGCTTCACAAGAGATTCCATTGTACATCAAAATCATTACTAAAAAAACCATAAGCGTTTCATTCAGTCCCATTAAATGTTGCCTCCAATTTTCGTCATAGCCTATGGTGTGATGCTAGTTTTTTTTTTTTTTGACAAAATGGTGTGATACTAGTTAACAGAATAAATTAAGTGATTTCTATAGAGCTACAAAAAAAAAATCTATATAAATCTTATCTTCTAAAAATAACAAACTAATTCTATAAATTATTAACAGAATATTATAAAAAATTTAAGGATATTTTTGTCTGAAATTTTTTGACACTTATTTTTTCTTTCCTCTAAAAATAACTATTGAAAAAAGCTACTAATATCAATTTCAGATTTTTAACAGTTTTTAGATTATTTTCAAATTTTAATTATTTTTAAAAGTTATAACAAACAAATATTATTTTCATATAATTTTAATAAAAACTATAACAAACGGCCACTGATTATTTAACATCAATATTGATTTTATTTTTTTTGGATATTTGATTAATGTGTAACCAACTGCCTTATTTAGATTAGAAGAGAAAGTAAAAGAAACATACGAGGTAATTTCATTTGGATCAAAAGAGATCTAAAATCAATCGTTTTAATTAAAACACAAAGAAAATTTGGTCGCACAAAGACTACTAATATTGTCACACCAATTCTAAATTTTATATATTATGATAATAATTTTTTGGTTATAATATAGATAACTTTTCCATGTTGCAACTATTTTTTTAAAATATATTCCCTTCTCCCTCGTCAAAGGTTGAAAAATTAATTAAAAAGGAGAGAATTCCAATTATTTTAATTTTTTACCTTACTCTTTTAGTAAGCGGGGTAGAGATAAATACAACAATTTAATCTCTTTTTTCTTTTTTTTTGGTACAAACAACACTTTAATCTCTATAAGAGACATTTAATAATTATTTAAATTTTAGGAGATCTTTTCAACAAAAACAAAATTGACAAATCTTTTCAATTTCTTAAACACTAGAAATATTTAATTATTTTTAGCACAATATGAATCTTATACACTATAAAATGATCCAATTATATTCATTGTTACTTGCATTGCAAAGCGAATAATATGACTAAAACTCCTAAATTTATATACTCTATAATTTTATTTATTTCCCTATTTCAAATTGTTAATAGTGTTGGCGGTAAGTTTTTTTTTTCAGCTTCTCAATTTTTCATTTTTTATTTATAATTTGTACACAATTTTGTCTCATTTAAATGACATTATTTTTTTATTATAGTAATTATTGCATGTAAAAATGACGATGATTGTCCAAAAAGTGAGTTAGAGGATTATGAGTGGAAGTGCATAAATTACCAATGCTATTTGCGAGGGTGGTTAATTGAGAACGAAGAAACTTAAGAAAGTGCACTGCCATCATTTATTTTAGTTATTGTGCTTGAATCCAATAACTGTATTTTTTTAATTATTTTATGTTGTAATTTCATGAACCCTAAAATCATTTATTAATTTGTGTTCTATGATGTTGGTAGTGAATTAAAATACTGCCTAAATAATATTATAAGTGACCTTAAATTAAACTTGAAGTAAAACATTGAGTTTAAATATTTAATAAATTTTATCAAAAAAAAAATTGGGAGAATATGAGTTCCATTTTTAAATGGAACAATTCTAGCCCGAAATTAACTTATCTTGCATCTTGCGCAGTGACAATATTTATTTGCACCTAAAAAAATAATATAATTTAATTTTATAATACATTGTGTTCAAATGTACTCCTTCCGTCTTACAATAACTTTCTCTTTGAGTTTTCTTCATGTCTCAAATTATTTTTTTTTTTCTAATATGAAGACAACATTTATTACTATTTTTATAATAAATTATCCTTATTTATTACTTTTAAGCTCAACAAATTATTTCACTATCTATCATTAATGCTTATAAAAAAAAAAACTATCTATCATTAATAAAGACATTTCAGTAAATAAACACAATTTATTATAAAAATAATCAAATTTAATCGTTTTTTAAAAAAAATGTGAAAAACTTAAAGGAGACATCAATTGTGATACAAAGGGAGTTTTGAGAAAGATAAGACTATTAAAATGACATATTTAATGTTTGCCCTGACTTTTATTAGTCTTATTTTCTCCTTCTCCTTGATAGTAGAAAACAGGGCAAACAATGTATTGAGAAAGCTCTCTGAAAAATAAGTATTATCTCCGTTTTATAATAGATGTTACTTTTGAGTTTTTTTACACTTTTCATAGAAATAATTAGTTTTGTTGATTTCAATAATAAAGTGATTAATTTGTTTACTAAAATGCATTTATTAATGATAGTTAGTGGAGTAATTTGGTGTGTTAGACTTTGTTTGCGAGTTTGAAGGGGAGGAGAATTAATGATTTTGAAAAAAATGAAGAAATAAGTGGACGGAATAGAGGAGTTTGAGAGTTGAGGAGTTTGGAGGGTTATTTTTACTTCATAACACAAAAACTTCCTAATTTGGTGGAACTCAAAAATTGTATTGGATAGGGTTTGGAGGGTTTATATGAATTCTTCAAATTTAATTAATATTGTTATAATATTCTTAAATTCATAATATATTAATCATAAGTATTTATTCGTCGTTCACTATAAAAAATACTTTCGCAAAAATTGTAAAAGATTTACCTATATTTCTCTCAATTTCCTTCCTTTCAAAGTCTTCCCCTCCAAACTCGCAAACAAAGTCTAAGGGTGTGTTTGGTTTGACTTTAGATGGAATTGATTTTGATAGAATTGATTTTGGTAGAATTAATTTTATCATAATTGATTTTGGTAGAATTAATTTATGTTTGGATACATTCAATTAAAAGTGAGTTGAAGAGTAAATTTTAGTGTAAAAATCAATTCAAAAATCAGAAGCTACAATTTCTAACTTCAAGCAAAATCAATTCTACTTTACAACAACCAAACATGTTAGAATCAATTTTATATGTCGAGAATCAATTCTAACCCCTCTAGAATTGAAACCAAACATACACTAAGAGTGCAATAAATAAGAGTTGTTTGATGAGAAAAGTGCAATAAATAAGATATAGTAAAAGTTGCTTTTGGAGAAAAAGTGTTGAGAGCAATTTTCTAATCACTTGTTCGGAGCTTCCATGTACTCTCTCCATCCTTAATTATAAACGAAAATAAAAAATCATACTTATTAAAAAATATCAAAATATGATAATTTGAAGTATGTTTTTGTGAGTTTTTGAAATAAGTTGGACGGGAAGATGTAAAACCAATTTGTATTGATTGTTGTTTATTGAGAAAAGATGAGAGAGAAAAAATTCAATGCAACTTGCATAATATTATGAAAATAAGTAAAAAGTATTCTTAAAAATTATTTTTTCCTTAAAATTTGGGGGAAAGATAGAATTTTTTTTTGTTAGAATTTAAGATGGAGGGAGTATTAGACTATCTCCAATGGAGAACCTCATTTTTTTAGTACTTACAGGGCCCCACTTGTACACATCATTTATTTATAATTTTTTAATAATAGTACCTAATAAGCACTCACACCCTCCAATCCAATACCTCTCTAAAATGTTCTTAATAGCCAATAACTATATATCATTTAATTTAATTTAATAATTAGTTATTATTTACTATGTTATAATTATTATTTTGTTATATTAAATTAATTAATTATGAAATTACAAATTTTAAGAGATACATAAAAAAATTGACGTAAAGAGATCCATGATTTTTACAACAACTAGTTTTGATTTAAAATATTTTAAAATAACATTACATAATTTGGGTGGGTTTCTCAGTTTAGAACAAAGGAAGGAGTTTGAAAATTTGGATTAGTAGAAGATTGAGAATTTGACATGAAATTATACAAAAAATTATTTTGGTTTGGATTCATTGTGAAAAATAAAATAAAATACAATTATATAGAATTTTGAAAGAATTATGAAAAATAAGAGATGAACAAATTTGTATATGAAACTATCATATATGAGAGATATTGGCTTGATAGAATTGTGAGTAACAGAGGAGAGGCATAGTAACGTTGGACAAGCAGAGAGCAACAACGGTAATTCATCCAACAGCTCTTTTGGTTTGCACCATTTAATTTTCTTTAATATTTTGTAGTGTTTTAATTGTGGTAGAAAATAAATTAATATATTAAAATATGTGGGACTCATTAAGCACCATGAAAGAAAAAGTGCTAATTTAAGTATAGGTATTTAATAGGTATCATTTTTGCATGTGCTCCAATGGTAGTACTTAATAGGTGCCAATTTTTATTAGGTACTACTTGATAAGCATCTACCATTGGAGATGGTCTTAATCAGCCCTTCTTTGATCCCTTTCTAAGACATTTTCTAATTTACATTATTTTTAGGCTTAAATATATTTTTGGTCCTCTAAATATTTTCAAGATTTCATTTTGGTCCTTTAACTATTTTTCGTTCCGTTTTGGTCCTTAAACTATTTTTTCATTCTGTTTTGGTCCTCTAACTTTCATTATGTTAATCTATTTGGTCCTAATTATTGTTAGAATAGGGTTGGGAATAGGCCAGGCCGGTTCACAGGGGCCTACAGGCCGGCCTACAGGCCGGCCTACATTGGCTCAGGCCAGGCCGGCCTATTTATTAAAAAGGTCAGGCTCAGGCTTTAAAAGTAGCTTCTTTATTTAAATAGGTCAGGCTTAGGCTTTAAAAAAAGCCTACAAAGTCTAACAGGCCGGCCTATATACACATAATTGTTTTTTTTTTGCATATAAAAATATATATAATTATTAAAACTTACTTTTATATTCTATAATTATAATTTATAGATAAAAGAAAAATAATTTAGGACATATAAAATTGGTTGTGAATGTGTTTTACTTATTTAAAGTAGCATATATAAGTCTATTATTTAAAGTAGCATATATAAGTCTATTGTTAGAGAAAACTTTAATTATAAATAGTTGTGTACTACATATTTGTATACCAAGTTAATTCTAGTTAAACCAATAGATACAACATTATTTCACTTTTTTTAAGGGGTCATAAGTGATTCCATATGTCAAGACCCATGGAATTAGTTTAAAATAAAATAAAAATAGGTCATATAGACTATATAAAAAAAATTTGTAATGTAGGCTTTAAATAGGCTATATTGTCTATTTAAAAAACTTAGATAATATAGACTAAATTGATGTTTTTATATGTTCTCAAAAAAAAATTAAATTTTTTATATTATGTAGGCTTTTATGTAGGCTATAAGGTCAGGCCAGACTTTTAAATAGGCCAAGTCAGGCCAAAAAAATTAACATTTAATAGGCTATAGGCCAGGCTCAAGCTTAAAAAAAATTTCGTAGGCCAGGCTCAGGCCTGCCAAAGCCTGGCCTATTCCCAACCCTACGTTAGAAAAATGCCAAAAACGTTAATTTTGCGTGTGTGGCACTTAGAGGCTTGGTGGCTTTGGTGCGAGATCCAATAGGAAAACGTCACGTGGCCAGAGACTTTCTTCTTCATCGCGTACGGAGCTTTTTCCATCACCGTCTTCGTCCACATCACTGGTGATCTTTCCAGTTACGAAAACTTACGAAACGATACCCTAAAACCTCTCGTTATTCATGCTAAATCCAAATCTGATGTCCGTTTTCTCAATAGAGGCTTCTACCTTTCGTTTTTGACATTTTAAGTTAACAGAATGAAAGTTAGAGGACTAAAACGGAACGAAAAATAGTTAAAGAACCATAGTGAAACCTTAAAATACTTAGAGGATAAAAAATGTATTTAAGCCTTATTTTTATCTTATCAACCCAGCTCGATTGTTAAGTTCAACCTTCAACATGAGGTAACTATTTTTACAGAATGTGTTTGGACTTTGTTAACTACTGTTGATTTTTTTTTATATAGCAAAACATTAAAAAAAGTTAATAAGAAATATTTTCATCAATTCGCCTCTCATGGAGACTATAGTATAAAATCAGTATACCATCATATAGCCGGCCTCTCATGTAGTATAATTTTGGTTACAAATGAACCTTTAAAAATCAAATTTTTTTGAAGCTGAAACAAACACACCCATTGTACATCAAAATCATTACTAAAAAAACCATAAGCAAACAGTCATTCAGTCCCATTAATGTTGCTTCCAATATATATTAACTTATGAAAAAAGCTATAACTGTTTTTGTAAATAATTATTTTATCTAATTGTAAAGCCAACCTTTATCCTTTCTGAGGAAAATTTTTCTGTTGGTATTGAGTGACTAATTTTCTTACAAAATAGATATATTTTGACGAAAAATAATAATTTAACATAGAAAGTTTTAAGATCGTTTTGCGCCCGCACAATACGTGGGTCTTAATCTAGTTTAATTAGCAAATATGCGCCATGTATTAGTTAACTGACATGTTGAGGGTATTAATTCTAGTTTCCCACTATGTTTCTGTTTATTGTTCATGCAAATTATATTTCATTAAATCTCCAAAGTATAGAAAAGACATTAGTTGGCTACTATCACTCAAAAACCTATTATAATAATCAGTACAATGCAACATCAATTAGAATCTTTGTTTCTTTTCCAGTTTTGTTTGGATAACAATCACAAATTCACAGTTACTCAAGAAAGTGGAGCAGAGCTCACAACATATGGCTCCTTGTGTCTTCCCACTCTTCACCCCAGTAGGGCTAAATATTTTGCTTAAGTTACAACCATTCCGCGGTTAACCCTGCTGAAAAAAAATTGCTTCCACTGCTGCATACATGAGGTAAGAGGATTTTTTTTCTCTCTCTTTCCTACTTTTACTAGTAGAAGAATTGGAAAGAAGATTCTTCGACATTGCTTCTTTTCATATCAATCCCTGGCGCTGTAAATCAGTGTATGTCTTCTTATTATAGATGTTGCCTTCTTTGTCTTCGTACTCTTCCTCTAGATCTGGGCGCCACTTGTTCACTCCTTGTCTCTGCTGTATCTTCTTCCAGAGCTCCTTTGCTTCCTGCAACAGAGCATGGTACCAGAAATGTCACATGAAAATAACAAATCCAAAATAGATTGTCCAAGACTAATTGGGAAGGACTGCAGAGTCCCAGAGAGAAACTGCACCAGTATTTCAACTTTCAAGGTTGTTGAGAAGTGAATTTATTCTTCTTTAATGACATGTTCTTGCTAAATTTATTTTCAAAACTGAACATATTATCATAATAGTGCCGGCGAATAGATATTGTCACTAGGGTTGTTATCAAGATAATACTCAAAAATAGCATAAAGGAATAGAATTACTAGAAAGAGAATAGGAGCATCAACAGTAGTGCAAAACATTGTAATAATAGTAAAAATGCATTATAAGTACAGCTTCATGTAATCTAATTAGACATGTAAATTCAATATCTAAACAGGCCCTACCGTCGATAATGAAGTGCTATATTATAGGAACAATAGCAAACTTCTAAGCATTGATTGCATATGCAATTACAGGTAGATTATTAACTCTTTTCCTTGTAGGGAAAGAAGAAAGCAAAAGTGTACAATTACTATTACAGGTACCCCACATACACCACTAATAGACCAAGGTCATGCAGTCAAATATACTTTATAATTAAATTAGTGAAATATCACACAAAATACAGTATATACAAGATTAGTTTAATACTTGGTGCTTAAGTTATATCCTGACATTTTAATGGATGCTATATTTGTGTAGTTCAAACCAGAGAGAAAAAATGTAATAGCAATGTCAAATTATTTCAGTTTGCAATTGTGAAGGATATGATGGGACTCAACACCGGATATTAAATGAATAGGTGTGTCCACAGAAACATACAGGAATAAATAGAAGATGGAAATAATTAATACACTTGTGAGATACGCTACAGATTGACTCTCAGCATGGAAAAATAAACTGATAAAAATACACACCTCAATTGATGTAATTTCATTGAAGTTCTTCGTATTTGGTATACCGAGGCATCGCATCCCATGTTGGTGGCGCCATTCTTTAAAATGTCGTTCAAATGCACGACGCCCCCAATAACTGTAGTTTCCACATATCTCACATTTAAATTCCTGAAATGCATATATTATTTAGTGATCAAAATATTGAGAGCCATAAACTCTGTAATAACAAGTCTCTAACTTTCTTTTTAAGTTAATGGAGTTATCTAATGCAATACTGCCAACAAGCAAAGGCATAGATAACAACAATTTCTTTTAACAGCTTCATTTTGCTATCAAGAGATAAGTTTTGCAAGGTATGAACCACTTGAGTGACTATCAAGGCTCATGAATAGACAACAATAATACCTACTTGAGATATATCCAGCAAAAGAAATGACTATTTCAATTTCCAAAATTTCAATGGCAAGTAAATAATACCTGACCCAGACCATGTAGCTTATACAGCCAGTAAGGTATAGGCTTCCCATCCCATCCCATTGGTAATTTTAAGGGATTATAAATCTGCTGCTCATCATCTTCGCTTTCAGAGTCCTCTTGTGTCTCTTCCTGCAAAAATATTTTATGTTACGTACTATATTCAAAGCCATATTTTTGAGAAAAGGGAGCAGAAGTAAATTGTCAAAAGCAGATGAAGTGTAATGTGAAACGGTAGGACAGATGAAAGCTTGAATATTTTGTTGTCTCTTGTTAATACTTAGGACCATGAAACTTAAGCAAAGACAATAAATAGAGCTTCAGTTTCTCTGAAGAACTTTTCAAAACCACAAGGCAAAAGAAATAGTGAATAGTCACTTTGTGCAGTCAATTAGGATTAAATTCTTATTAATCTTAACAGTTGATGCCACAAATGTCTACTCTAAAACCCATATTTTCAATGGGGGTGGTTTTAGTGAATGCCATAGAATAAGTTCTCCAGTTAGTTGATAATTTTCTCCGATAATACTAATTTTGATCGGGTCAAGTCATTCTTCTCTTTACCTCTCCTGAACATAGAAGTAGAAGACTTAAAGGCACGCTCAACCCAGAATTGCACCCAAGCTTACATAAAGTGTGTAATGAAATTTCTCATTGTACCATACAGATCACACTTCATTTCTGGACCAATATCCCCCATCCCAACATCAGGCAAGTCTTATGCCACACAGACAATTCTAAACACTGTATGCGCTTAAATAAATGATAATTTGAGGCAACTCATATCATGCCTAATATCTGAATAGTTTAATGAAAAAAGATCATCCTCATACATATCTTAAGCATTAGCTTATTTTATAGATGAATTTAATCTCAATATTCTGTTTACAATAAGGATTTATGATTTATCAGCTTCAATATTGTTGGGCATATAATACAAGGCCAGCTCAACATCCCCCCTTTAAATGCAAATACAGTAAATTCATGAGAAACCATGAACATGAAATCAAGAAGAAAAAAAGTTCAGTCCTCATTTTGTTAAGACAGGCCAGCTATAAATATGATTGATGCAATGAAGCTGACCAAAGCACCTTCGAGATCATTTTAAACAAAGACATAGTATCAATCATTGGCCATGGCTCTTAGTCCCTCATTAAAGCCACCCCAGATGCTCAAAACAGACAGGAAAAGTGTATTTTATGTGTTATATTAAACCATCCAATTCCAAGATATACAATATGATTGGTAAGTGTAGTCTTTTACGAATAATTGAAATTATAAGTCCCCATAGGATAGCTCAAGTGGTAAGAGTTGAGGGACATATATGGGTTGGGTAGAGGGAGGTCCGGGGATCAATTCCTGGAAGGAGCAGTTTATCTTTCCGATGTACCAAAAAAAAAAAAAATGAAACTGTGATGTGAAAAGCTAAGATTACAGTGATGGAGTAATGGACTATGGATCTCTAAAATTTGGAGGATTCATAAATTGCTTCAACTCACCTCCTCGCGTTCTGCTTCAATTTCCTCATATGTTAGGGCCTGCTTCTTTACAACGTTGTCTTTTGTTCGAACAATTGTCTGTAGAAAAATGATAAAAATTATACAGGACAGAAATTTGTATGCATAAATCATTATAATTTATAAGCCCAAAATATTGCATATAAAACCATCAAAGGAACTACACTAAAGGAAATAATTAAGCATCATTTGCTAACCTCATCTAACAAATCACACAGTTTATTCAGTTTGGTCTCCATTAATGCAATTTCTTTTGTATTTCCTTCTTGTGGAGCAGAAGCCACCCCATTTTTTTCTAAACCACGCACCCCCTTGGCAAAATGCTTCTTGTCCAACTTTTCAAGAGGAGTATGCTGCATGAAAAACACAAACAAAGAGAATATGTTAAGTTAAGCTGCAAAGACGGATAATGCAGGTATAGCTTAGAGGTAAAAAAGCAACTTCAATCAAAATTCAGGCAACCACATCTTCCAATCACATAGGAATTGCAATTGAAGGGTTTCACTGTATTTTTTATCTAATGGAAATTAGTTTGAACTCTCAGTTTCGATCTATCTGAAAGTTACATGATTTTGACTCTGATGAAAGAAATCTCAGTTTCTTGACTGAGCTTACAACAATCAGCTTGGAAGGGACATAGCGAGAATACATCTCCTATGGAACTTGTTTTAAGGTACTATGGCAAAGGTAATCCCTACATTCCTATTCCGTCCACAGAAAAGACTACAGAAAACCAAAATAAAAGAAAGTGGAACCATGTCCTGGGTAAATGGGGAAAAATCACCTTTGTTAGAAAGAGCCTCTCTGCACGTTGCTGAACAGTGCCACCAGTCTTAAGTCCCAATGCAGCCAGCGCCTAGATGAAATGTCAAGACAGAAGGGTGGAAGAATGAATCAGCTCTCAATAAATAGAATGCTACTAAAATTAATGACTGGCAAAAAATATGCTAAATTTGTACTTCATGAATATTGAAATTAAAGACAATAAGTTTATAAAAAGAGAGGGTGAATCTTTGTATATTGCACATTATTAGCTAGATTGTTAATGGAATTTGCACACCTATGTTGCATGGATAAGGTCATAAGGATATGGTACTGATAGAGCTCTTAAAACTCTAGGATACAGGTAAACTAATAATATAAACTTTGAAAAAGATACATATATAAGAAAATTGAATTCTATATAAACATCAAAATTGCAGAAAGATTAAAAAACACAAATAACCATAATATATAAAATAAAAAGAGTTTAAGTTATTCAACATGAGAACAAAACATGTCCTAATGAAACTATAGTTATTCAACATCATAAAACCTAAGCATGACTATGAATATCATAGTTAAGCGCCAATCACATCACTTTCTTAAATATCATCTGTGACAACTTCAAATGGATCCCATAAATCTCCACCAATATCCCACATTTTGCTCTCACTCTTACCCTTATTTTACCAAATTATATTGCTTTTTATTATCCATCAGGACATAATTGAGTACCCATTTTTTAATAGTTTGAAATGTACTCGTTATATACACATGCAAACAAAACAGGCACAAATACAAAATCAATAAAAGTATATGCTTCAATTTTGGAATACATGTGCTTCACACACACAATCCTCAATTCTTACCTCCTTTAACCTTTCAGGACCCACTTCCATAAGCTCTTCAACAGTACTGTAATAATCAAGATCAATTGCGGTGTGCTCAGTAGGTACATGTCCATTCTCCTGATTTACATTCTCCCATCCCAGTACCTTTCCGGTGGCCCAATTTTCTTCAAACTCAGTTGTCACCTGCCACAACTATATCAGAATCCAGAAAAATAGAGAAGTGCAACTAATTCACAAGAAAACGAGATGGTAAACAATGCACATCATTTGTGACACGGATAGCTTTAAAATAGGAAAAATGACAGTTCTCACCCACAAGATAAGGCATAAGATAGAACTCCCTCCATTTTTATTTTCAAGTTAAAAAGCTTGAAAAAAAAGCTACACTCTATCCAATGAAAGAGAGATATGCATTTAAATTTAGTCAATTTCATGCATAGCCTTGCTATGCATAGCCAGTTCCAAGCCAGGCTAAAAGGAGAGAGAGTTGTGTTTGTTAGGCAGTCTTAGCCGAATCTCTATTATCCAATCCTACTTAGTGGGATAAGGCTTAGTTGTTGTTGTTATTGTAACTTTAGTCCATTTTAATATAAATAAGCTTTTCATGGACACTTTTACCTATACTTTTTTTATTTCAAAAGCATTAACATATTCAGACCCCTACCATCAACTATAAGACATTCATATCTGAACTATAGACTGAGCGAAGTTCCAAAACTGATAAATGGGTATTTAATTAAAAATGCATTTTATTGTTAAAAAAATGTATTTTATCTTCTAGAGTCTTAAATCATTAAATTAAAATGCAACCCACTTGGATTGGCCTAGTGGTGTTGGCTTGAGACCTTGGAGAGTGCCCTCCTCTCAAGGTCTCAGGTTCTATTCCCCCCGGTGTCAATTTCGATAGTCCATACAAGTGGATGGTGGGGTTGGACTCCTCAGATTAGTCGGTCCTTGGACCGGATACCAATTTTTCAAAAAATAATAATTCAATCATAAAATGCTCAAAATTAGTTATCCGTAACATTCAAGCTGTAGAGAAATGAAAGATTTTGATGGGAGGTTCCTCCACAGTCTTTCAATATTTACGTCGACCACATATTTATTGAGTTTTAACTTTAGTTCATAATTGTTTTACTTCAATATATAGCGTTATAGAAAATGGAATCATATTCGAATAAAAAAAGGGCCAAGTTTCTTGTAATACCATAAAAATAAAGAAAAATGGTTGAATACATTGAGAAAAGAATTATAAGCGTATTTACAAGACACTTCAACACCCCAGACATAGCATTATATTTCAGGTGAGGCAAAACTTTCAGAAAGAAAAACTAATGCAAATCATTTAAAATAAAGATAAAGATTTATTAAAAGTTTCTGCGCCAAAAAATTCAGAGTTACTATGAGGGAATTTTTTTAATAAATAAATCTCATCCCAAGAGAAAAGTGAGACTCAAAATTACGCTAAAAAAGCTACAAGTTCAAAACAATGGCAAGATAAAATCAATCACCTTTGAAAAGATTCGATCAAGATCTTGCAGGGGTTCTGTTCGCTGGAAAAAGTATATCAAATACTCCAAAAGATTTTCCAAGTACTCCCTGTACTGCCTGTAGAATTGAACAAGAACTTAGAAGACTACAATGTACATATTCCATACAAAACTAGGATGCCCGTAAATGCCAAATGATAAACATCTTACATGAATAGAGAGAGAGCACAACTCACCTGGTAGTTTTCATTTTGCGTGGAATCTTATCTGTTTCAGAAAAGATATCAAGGTATGCAGAATACTCAATTGGCTCTCCAAACTTAGAATTGACATAATGTTGATATAATTCATGCATGTCTAAGTATCGACCAAAAGCTTCCTGGAAAGCAATTTTCACATAATCAGTGATACCAGAAAAAGCTGCAGGAGCATAAATAGTAAATTTTATAGGCTCTCTTAACAATAGAATATTTTAGATTTCATTCTTTCTCCGGAACAAATAGGCCTCTTAACAAGAAATTATTCCCTGCATTTCGAATGCACATATAGGCTATTAAAAATGTTCAATCACGTAAAAGCCGGATTTGAGGTAAACCCAAAATCCTTAATGACCCGTCACTGCAATTATTAAAAACGGTTGAAGAATTCCCAAATTCGCAATTTAACCATGTGTCCCACATGCTAGGACCTAGGGAAAAGTTTAATTTTAGGAAAAGCAATCAACAGTCTTTTCCTATTCACCAGAGGCAGAGCAATGGTGATTACACATACACAAGTGGGGAGAGAGAGAGAGAGAGAGAGATACCTCTCCGCTGAACTCAATTTGAGGTTCCTCTTTAAGAAGGGCTTCAAAATCGTCGTTAGCATCGACAACACGTGCAGCTGGGTGCTTCCTATGATACTCTCGTATCTACACACAAATAAATGAGAAAACTCAGCTTCACCACATCCAATTATTTATCCTAAAATCCAATATTAAAGTTGTCTTCCACTCCCAAACAGAAACATGCAAAGGACTAAAAAACACAACAATGTTGATGGTCCCAAGTCCCGATTGATGCTTCACCTCTTCAGACTAAAATAATAATAAGAATAACGACAATTGAAAAAGAAGAGTAAAACCTCTTTGAGTCTATCGTAGAAGGCACTAAAAACATTAACTCCAGTAGCAGTTTGTCCTCCCAGTGCTGCAATCTCATCCTTCCTTGCATTGTCATTGTCCTCATATATCTCAACCTAAAACAAACAATGAGCGTCATGATAGAAACCAAAAAAATGACCATTATGAAAGGAGCAGAAGACGTAATAAACCCTAAAAGCAAGCTTACTAGTCTTTCAGTGGTCGAGGTGATTGTGTCAATCATATTCCTAACACGGTGACTCTGAAACAAACGGTCCTTGTTAGATGTGGGCTCATTCTGGAGATCCTTCACTATCAATCTCTCCAGCCGCTCCACCTCCTCGTGCGATGACCGAGTCACTTCTAGCAAAGTCGACGACATTCTCCAACAAACTTCCTACCTATTACTCAACTCAATACACATCAAGTTTTAATTAGTCTTCAAATACAGTCAATCAATCAATTTTATATAAATAATATAATATTCCATCCCTCTCACACCTATTTAACCATTTCACGCATATTTAAGAAAAGTGTATAAGCGAAATAAAGAGTACTAAATTAAATTATACGTATATTATGCATTCATCGTTAGCATCGATGCAAAGTGAAACATATTGAACTGAGAGTAATACATTCTTCAATTTAGTGTTTTCATTTGCACTTGAGCTATCTATCTATAATCCAAACCTACTCATTTTCATTGGTATCGAACAAGCGGACACCGCACTATACATTGGCTCATATAATGTCCCTTTGAATCGATAAACCTAACAGTTTAAACGAATTAACCTAACAGTTTGAAAGCTATGTTGTCAATCACGCAACTTCAGCGTTAAATCGAATAAGCCATAAAGTGAAGCACTGCTTGGATGCAATTCTCTTGAGCGTTGCCGGGGAAGCTATGGCAGTGGCAAATCACGCTGGAATTGCATCCTTGCACGCGCTAAGAGATGCACTATGAGAGGGGAAGGAAAATTTGAAAGAGAAAAAAGGAATGAAAAGAAACCTGGAATTTGTAACTGTTTCCGATGGTGTTCCTTGCTACGACGGCGAGCAACTCCGTCTGGTTTTTCCAGTAAGGTTATGGCTTTTTTACGGGCAGTTGAAGACGAATTTCAGTGACACTTTCAATTCAACTTGTTTGTTTCTGATGTAACAAGGCCAAGGCGGTAGTAGTTATGGGCTCTTATGGAATGGGCTTCTGTGTTTTTTTACTCAAATTGGGCTTCAAATTAAAATCTCGTATCGGTAATTTGGTAATCATTATTCTTCGAAAATTTCTCATCACCTCCCCCTTATTCTTTTTCCCCTAACTACTGTTTTTGTACTTAGATATGAATTATGGGTCTTTGCAAAAAGTTCAGGACATAGAATCCAAGGTAAGGTTCGGGATTTATATCCTGAAATTTTGTGAAGTTTGTGCGGGAGTTTTGGGGGGTGTAGGCAAAATTTCGGGATCTAGATCCCGAAATTTACTTCGGGTTCTAAATCATGAATCTTACTTCAGGCTCTACGTCCCAAATTGAAGGATAATTTGGAGATTTAGAGGGAATTAGAGAAGATTGGGGGGGAGAGAAACTTTCCTATTCTTCCTCGTGAAAATAGTTTTTCGCAACACATGTTTTCACGTGTGCTTCTGAAATGATAAAAATATCTTCTTCGTTATCTGGACAGCGAACCCATGTTCACTCCCTAACTAGCAAGTCACAATTTTTTTGAATTTATCTCAAGTCTTGCACCCTTCACACCCCCTAGATGAAACAACATCATTCGTTCTCTGAGATGCGTATTATATAAAATGCAGTTGCGGGATTGAACTGTAGTCTTTTCTACCAAGTCCAGTGATTACTACTGAACCAACTAACAATTGATATATAGAGATACTTTAGTTTAAACAAATATTACTTCAATCTTAAAATATAAGTAAAAATTTATCAATGTATTTATTCAAATTTTAAATCAAACACACAAATTTTCTTTAACCATCCTTTATTTATATTTATTTTTTACTAAAATCCTTTATTTATATTGGATATCCGGAAGATGGAGTAAGTAATAGTCCAATCGAAAATAACAAACAAAATCTACTTTCATTTTTGAAGTCAACATTACTAAATGTTTTACATTTGTTTGTTGGATTTTCTAGTTAAGAATTTGAAGGAAACAAGCTAATATTATAGTTTTGTCGGTGTATATAAACAACTAAATAAAGCAAGACATGAATATTATTATACTTATGTAATGTAATGTGACGTAGTCCACGCCCCACCACAATATTAATATTTAGCGACAATACCAATAGTTCAATGTCAATAATTTAGACAAACCCAAAATTCGTTGACATGAACATTCCCAATCCCATACTCATCCTACTTTGTTTCCTCTTCCTCTTCAATACACATCAACCACATATAGTGGTACTAGCAACCATAGAAACATGTTTAGACACTTTTTGCCACACAAATCAACCACTTATCCGATTCCCGTTCCAAGTAGAAGGAAAACAAGCAAAGAAATGTGGATATTCAGGATTCAAAGTACTATGTAGTGAAAATGAAAAAGGCCAAACACTTCTCAATCTACCTTATATGGAAAAACTCAACATCCAAAAAATAAACTATGCTAAACAAGAACTTTTGGTCAATGATCCCAATAATTGTCTCCCAAAACAACTTCTCTCACTTAACCTCTCTTCTTCTCCATTTGATGCTGTTTACTACCAACAATTTACCTTTTTTAATTGCTCATTTAATTTGGAATATCTTACCTCTAGGTACAAACCAATAGCTTGTCTAAGCGATTTTTCAAAGTATGTTGTTTTTGCAACGCCTTCCCGTAAAGTTTATGTGTACTTGTCGGGTGTTTGTGATTTGGTTGATACCGTGAACGTACCGGTTCAATCTCCGTTTTTTGATCAAGTGTTATCGTCTGAATTAGACGATGACCTTCGATTGTCGTGGAATTCGCCAGCGTGTGGTAGGTGTGAGTCTCATGGTGGACGTTGTGGCTTTCGAGTTAACTCTACTTTTGAAATTGATTGTTACAATGTCCCTCCACGACAAGGTACTAGTACTAAATCATCTCTATATTTGAATTTATGTTGGAGCTAGTTGTAGACTGATTTATTAAGTTGTACCACAAAAATGATAGGGTGGATTTAATTTACATTTTGATACATCAATGTCACTTATCACTTACTCCTATATCCTCAACATTTTTCTAATATCCCTGTCTTCAATTCTATTAGAGATTTTACTTGATTTGTCCTTACCATTTTAATCATATTGTTCCTTAATTAACTAGAATTTAGGAGAAACAATCCTTAATGTATATGTTAGAGAAGCGGAGTAGAAGTAACTTGTAGTGGTCGATAACCTTGTTGCTTTAAATTATGTGTCACTTGTAGATTATAAATATATTCTTTCCTATGACTCAAGATAAGGAAATTTAAAATTTTAAACAGCTAGAGAAAAAACAAAACTTATTTATCGTGAATTTATTTTAAATAGAATTAAGAAAGAATCTGGAAATGGCTAATAATTAAAATACTAATGTGGGAGATGAGTCATGAATCATGATAGAGCAGGCCTGTCTTGTTTAACATTTACTTATTTACTTAGTTTACTGTTGTCCTTTTTTAATTGTTTGAATTTGACATTTTTTTATTACATATGTTGTGATAACAGTATATATATTTGATATTACGGTGACTATGTCAGAATCATGTTGATCATTGTGATACACTTATACTAAACATTGGTTAAATCTAAAATTTCAAATAATCAATCCAATTATCATATTAAGTATTCTATTAAAGAATAAACCATATAATTTGAAACATTGACAGGGATTTCCCGTGGGGCAAGTTACGCCATAGCCATATGTGTAGGAGTGCCTTCTTTGTTATGCTCCATTTCACTATTAAGTTGGATATGCAGCAAGTTCAGAATTGGGATCCATGGTTGGACTTGGGCTCGTGACACTGTGGCTGATTTTGAGTCTCTTCTTGATCCACGACAATACTCTAACATTTCACGTCTTGATAAATCAACAATTGAATCTTACCAAAAAATAGTTATAGGTGATATCATACACTTACCTAAACCTAATGGAAAGATATGTCCGATATGTTTGTCGGAGTATATGCCTAAAGAGACGGTGAAAACGATGCCTAATTGTGAACATTGCTTTCATGCGCAATGCATTGATGAATGGCTTCCATTGAATGCGTCGTGCCCAATTTGTCGAACTTCTCCTTCAAGGTTACCATCATAAAATCTAGCTCAATCTTGATCATAATGTTTAATATACACATGAACCAATTGTTAAATTATGGATGAACCTTGATATTTTTGTGGAGGTTCGTCGATTTTATTTACAAATTTAGTGTAAAGTTTCATATGATCGTGCTGGGCTAGGCTTAGCCGCTTAGGCTACGGAACGCGGGCTATATAGACTAAACGATCCATTGTCAATTCAATCGCTTTGGGAGAGGAAGCAGAAAAAACGAGATGACGGCGACAATCACGATTTGTGAGGATGATAACGGCGACAATGAACAGCGACAGTGAACGAGATGACGGCGACGGTGGTACGATGACGATGGTACGATTTGTGAGATGTTTTGCTGATGACGGCGACGGTGGAACGATAATGGAGGTTTTGTGAGATGTTTTGCGACAGACGACGGTGAACGATTTGTGAGATGTTTTGCTGCTTTTTAACTAATTAACAGGAGTTACAAAACTACCCTTGCAACTTAAACATATTTGATTTATTGTAATTGAATTTTTAGTAATTATGAATATATATATATATATATATATATATATATATATATATATATATATATATATATATATATTAAAAAAAAGTTAATGCAGGCATTGCTCACATATAAGCCTATGTGGATATGTCCATGCGAGCGTACATTTGTTTTATGATGCACTATAAACATTATATTATTTTTCATTTCGTTCTTTTTTTTTTCATCAATTTTTGTATACATTTATTATATTTTTTATCCCTATAAAATGAAGACTTTTTAAGTTTAGTTCTTACTTAATTTTAATAGTATTTTATGTTCTATAAAATTTTTCTAAATACATTGTTTTTTTTTACATAGATGAAATGACAAAGTAATCATAAACTGACACATACAATAAATAATTTAACTTAAATATCTCCCGCTTAAATATCAGTTATAAACGTCTATGAGATTCTTATACGACTCAATCATAAATATCTCCCAGTTATAAATATTGGTTATGTCACTTAAATATCAATTATAAATGTCTATGAGATTCTTAGACGATTGAATTTCTATTTTCGAACTTACATATCTCGCACGTTAATATCTTTCACTTAAATATAGGTGATAAACGCTAGGAGACTCTCTTTTCGGAAACCTGTTGTTGATAAAATTAAAGCCCGTTTGTCTGTTTGGAATCGCCGAAATCTGTCCATGGGCGGCCACCTGGTTCTGCTTAAAGCTGCTTTGTCGTCCATCCCGGTTTACTTTCTTTCCTTTTTCAAGGCTCCCTCAGGTATCCTCTCGACCATTGAATCTTTTTTTAAAACTTTTTTGTGGGGTGGGGATGGTGAGGCTCGTAAAATTCATTGGATCCATTGGGATAAAGTATGCTTAGATCGTAGTCAAGGGGGTTTGGGGGTTCGGAGGGTCAGGGAATTTAATCTTGCACTACTTGGCAAATGGTGTTGGCAGGTGAAAACAGAGGATAGTAGCCTTTGGTGTAGAGTTCTAGCGCATAGGTATGAGGTTAGGAAGGGTACCTTACAAGGAACTTCCGGATGGTTTAGCTCCTGCTTGTCAAGACGGGTGGGTGATGAGGTTACTACTCTTTTTTTGGATGACCCTTGGTTGGGGGAGGGGGTTGTCTTGAGAAACAGGTTTTCGAGGCTGGCAGGGCTTTTCATATAGCCTTTTATTTCGGTGGGTGAGATGAATCATCGGGGTTGGGGTGTCGGAGGGGGCGGATGGGTGTGGCGTAGACGCTTGTTTGTATGGGAGGAAGCGGTCTTGGAGGAATGTTGTACCCTATTATTTAACATTGTTTTGCAGCCGGGTGTTTCTGACAGGTGGCGGTGGCTAGGTGCTCTTTCAAATTCTTACACAGTCAAGGAGGCATATGTCTCTTTGACCAGACAGGTTGCATCAGTTGGTGTACCGGTTACTGTTCGTGACTTGCCGTGGCACAAATTCGTCCCTTTGAAGGTTTCCGTTTTTGCATGGCGTTTACTACTCAATAGATTCCCGACTAGAGATAATCTTCTCAGCGGGGGAGTTCTTGTTTCTGGTTCTCATTTGTGCAGTTTTGGATGTCCTACTGGTGAAACATTATCTCATCTTTTCTTTGACTGCCAGTTTGCCCAAACGGTTTGGTCGGATGTTCTTTCTTGGCTAGGCATTCAAGACGTCTTACCGGTGGAAGCAGTGGCTCATGCTCAACAATTTAGCGGCCTCCAATTTCCTTCAATCAAACCGAAGCATGTCTTTCAGGTCTTTCGGCTAGCTACTACATGGTCGATTTGGAAATGTCGCAATGAAGGTATATTTCGCAACAATTTTATGGACTCACAACATGTTCTCGATCAAATTAAATTACAAGTGTGGTAGTGGCTCAAAGTACAATACACAGGTCTTGATGTGGTTTTTGGTTGTTGGTACACCAACCCCTTGATTTGTTTCGGTTGGAGTGGTGGGTAGGTAGAGTGGCGTGCATGAGAATTTTGGCTCTTGCCTTTTGTTCTCTTCATGGCATATTGTTTGTTTGTTCTTATTTTGTAAACTTACATTTATATCTCTAGACGTTGCACTCTTTGTGCTTCTCTAGTATTTTAATATAATTATTATTAGTCGTTTCAAAAAGAAATATAGGTAATAAACGTCTTTGAGATTCCTATATGACAAGATCACTATTATCGCACTTAAATATCTCACTTAAACATCAATTATAAACGTCTATTAAAACAATGTATTAAGAAAAAAATTATAGGACTAAAAATTCTATTAAAATTAAGTAATGACGAAATTAAAAGGTCTCCATTTTGTAGGGATTAAAAGTAGTTTTTTTTTTTAATCTACCCCTTCATGATTTGAGGTATTTACCCCTGAAGCACTCAATAATATTTTAACCGATATAAATTTTTATAAAATATACCATTGAATTTAAAGTTTATATCATATAAATCAGTTGTGTAAAATTTTAGATAAATCTAAAATCATTTGATATTTTATTGAGATACATAAAATTTAGCGGCGTATAAAACATCACATAAACTGTTAATTTTGATGTGTCTCAATAACATATCAAATAATTTTAGATTTGATTGAAATTCATACAAATGATCTATATAATATAAAATTTTAATCCAATAATATATTTTGCAAAATTAATAGTATCAATTAAAATATTATTGAGCAATTCAATTCACGTGTAAATAAAGAGTACACCATATGTCACCTTAAAAAAACAAATGAAAAATATAGTACATAATATCAAGTACGTAAGTACTACTTTATAATACCCAATTGTGTCCCAACAAATTAAAAAATTCTAAAAAGATAATGGATAATTTGATTAAATTTGCTACTTTATAAGGATTTGACAGAACACCAACAGAAGCACACCAGCGTCCCCCCACTCTTTTGTTTTTTCCAATCCAAACTTCA
This sequence comes from Trifolium dubium, assembly GCA_951804385.1. NCBI lineage: Eukaryota > Viridiplantae > Streptophyta > Magnoliopsida > Fabales > Fabaceae > Trifolium > Trifolium dubium. Next base: position 9,090,455 of record OX638076.1, read on the forward strand.
CCAACATTACAAGCAACACAACAACAACAACAGCGGGCAATAGAAACACAGGAGGAGGGCGCTGCAGAATGTCCAAAAGCAAAAGCAAATGTCAGTCCCCCTCTATACTGATTTTGTTCTTCACCAAGTTCACAGTCAAACCAAAAGCAAATGTGAAATGTCCAATCCAATCTTTTTTGCAGAAAAAACAACGTTAAAATCTGATAAACATTAACTTTACGCAATGAATAAAATTGACACTTTCCTCTATAAATGCCAATGAAAATCAGAACTGTAAAAAATAAAGATAAAGAAGGAGGTTAGAGGAAAAACAAACACAGGAAATAGAAACAAAGGGTTAGAGAGGAAACTAGGAAAAATAAGTAACAGTAACACTACCACCATCTTCAACCTTCATTACAAACCAAAATCACCAATTCCACCACTGCTACGCTGTTACCTGTTAATAAGATGAATTTTTTCCTCTTCCAAAGAAATCACTCATTTCATAAGAGCAACGACACCACCTTTCAAAACAAAGTAATCTATATACTTTCCATTGAAACTAGGTATGGTTAAAAAGATAGAACATGAAGAAGAAAACAGTAAAGAAATTGTATGCATGAAAATAATTAAATTCATATTTATAAAATCCAATATTAATTGAAAAAAAAGAACAAGAAGAAATGATTTGTGTTTAGGTGTTGAGAAAAAATGGAAAAGAGAGAAATGAGCTAGAAGAAAGATTTGTGTTTGTGTCTTGTGAAGAAAGAAAAAACACGAAATGAAAGAGTGAATAATTAGTTTAGGTGATACCCTTAAAAGAAATTATTTATTTTTTCTAGTTGCCAAATGTGTGTACACGTCTTTTGCCTATATAAAAAGTTGCCTATACACAGGACTTTTTTCTACTTCAAACCTATTATGTACCGGTGCAAATTTATACACCGGTTCATATTAATGTGCGAAATATTTATGTGTCAAAAATAGGGATTAAGTCGTCTAAAAAATTCATAGATGGTACACCACCTTACTTTTTTATTTTTACAAGTTAATTTTGGCTCTTAGATTGAAAAGTGGTACTTGATATTATGCGTAAAAATGTCGGAATAACAAATATTTTAATATGGAGGGAGTATAACTAAAAGTTAATATGCTAACTTATTATTTTTTACCAAACATAATTTATACAAATTTTGCGTTTGTTTAAACTTAAAAAGAAGGATTTTTCCTTATTAAAGATTTTGATAAAAATCTAAAGTTATTTTTCGTGATGTTAAAAAAATAGATTTTGAAAAAAAAGCAACTTATTATTTTAAGAAAAAATAATTTACTTAAATATTTTTTAGAAAAATTTGAAACAAACAGTAAAATAAAATTAAAACATTTACGTAAATGGATTTAGTTTGTCAATGAATGCTAGTTAGAAATTATTTGACAAAAATAGTCCTAGTCGGTTTGACCCGACTTTGTTTTAGCTTATTTTTCTCCTTAATTCGCAAGTATGGTTAAACATATATTTTATGAAGCTTTTATTAAATAAAAGTGGTTTAGTATTAATGAAAAAAATATATAGATTTATTTCGAAAAAAAATCAAAATACACTATTTAAAAAAAAAGTACTAAGTATAAACTATATTAAAATATTTTAGTTTAAAATATAAAATAAAGATAAGTACTTTTAAATACAAATGTTTTTTATCAAACAATTTTTACTTTATTTATAAGGGCAAAGTTATTATACATAAGGATTTTCCTTATGTACCATGCATAAGGAGATTGTAACCATTAAATTTCTTTGCCAGGTGTTATAATTCTAATTCAGCTCACAGTCTCTTCTCTCCCCTACACGAAATTCTCTTTCACGAACTCAATTTTTCTATTCCCTTTCACGAACTCAATTTTTCTTCATTCATCATCATCGGCGACTGATTCTTCCATCGTACCACCAGTTTATTCTTCCTTCGCCGCCACCACCGTACCGTTTTATATCATCGGCGACCGATTGATTCTTCCATCGCACAATCAGTTTTTCTTCCGCCGCCGCCACCACCCTTTCATTATAATGGGCGACGCGATTTATTATTCCATCGCAACACCTACTTAATCTCTGCCGCCGCCACCACCGTTTCATACTTCCAGAACCATCTACACAACATTCTTCAATTTTACCTCAATTTGGTCAGTCCTCAAAAGCCCAAACTTGATTTGGTGTCGATTCGCCGGTAGTTAAAGGTCAGTGACGGATCCAGGAATTTTGAATAGTGGGGGCATTATATATATAAATTTACAGTATTAAATAAATAATATATTACATTTCATTTTATTTTTTAAAAAGGCTAATATTATTATTTTATTATAAAAATTAAGTATAAGTATAACTAATATATACAATAGACACACATACGCAAACTTCGACATGCTAATATTGGAAATAGAAAAGAAACAAAGATCCATGAAAATACAAAATAAAGAGACTAACATAAATATATTAATATTCCAAATCAAAATTGAAACATAAAGAGAGAAATATTATCAATATGTGTTTACTTTCTTTGTTTTGAGAATGATTTTTTTTCATTTTTTGAAAATGTTAACTAGTACACCTCATAGTTAAGAAAACTTAATACTACCTCAGTCCATAATAATGTAGTTGAAAATTGAAATAAAGTCTTATAAAAAGGCACAAAGAATTTTCTCAAGAGAGTCTTATAATTTGGAACGGATGTAATATAGTAAAATTGTATTAGAAATTGTGTAGTCAATGTTTATAAAATACAAAAAATTGTTATTTTTTCAATTCAAAATTTACTTCTTTTGTATGTTTAACTAGTGCATGAGATGCATTAATTAACACGACCCTTTTATTTTTTATGTTTGGAAGTAAAAAAATTGTAGAATTATTATATCACTTATGATATAGTGTGGGCTTAAAAGAAAGATTGTGTAATATGTGGGAGCCAAATTAACAAAATATCATTTCATATCATACATTACATATAATTAAAAAAAATTAGAAATTTTTGTGCAGGCATTAGCCCACACATGCACATACGTGCATCCGTCCCTGTTAAAGGTAACCCTTTGTTCTAATTCAATTTGGTTGCTCTGTAGTTGTTGATATGCTGTTCATTTTTGTTTCTATATCTATGTTGGTCAGATGAAATAAGTATTGTATTTGGTTCCAAAACCATCATAAAGCTCTTTTTATTAGTTTGAAGTTTAAAACAATTTTTACTCTTAAAAAAAACATTAACAAAATCAATTGCAAACTATTGTAAGACTTAAATTGCTTTTTAAATATTTGTGCATAATTAATCTAACAACAATAAAAATCTTTAAAAAAAATTATGCGAGCTTAACTCAATTCGTAATACATTAAATTATATATGTAGGGCATAAGATTCGAACTCCAGTCAATTCACTTATCCATCTATAGGATATAATTTTTAGTTACTAAACTACTTGACAAAAAATTTTCAAAAAAATACAATAAAATAAAATTAACCACATATATCTTACCAACATAAAATGTAATTTTTTTTTGTATAAAAAATAAAACATATTTTTAATCCACAAAATAATTTTTAGCGTACATATAATTCTACTTTTAAGGCTAAAATAAAACATATTTTTTCTTTTTGTAAGTAATTTAATGGCTAAAATTTATCATTAAAAATAAATAAATAACATTCTCAATTCCAATTTCAATGATAAAAAATTTTCTTCAATGATAATTTGTGTATCCAAACAAGTTAGCATCTTCCCCAACCCATGTAAGCCGTGAAGGAAGGAACACACAAGACAACAAAACTATTACTCCATCGCTGAGCGCATTGTCCACGTGCAGCGCGTGTCTATTATATATATATATATAGCTGTATTTTCCTGAAACTAACCAAATTCAGAACCCGAACGCTACATATAGTGAAGGATTCACCGCTTCAGATTCAACAACAATAAACCGTTAATCGCATCCACCACCACCAACAACAACAACAACAACTACCGTTTCTGTTTTCTGAGGTGAAAATCACAATATCAATAATGGCAGTGTAAGTTCTTTCATCAATCACTAACTACACTACTTTATGAATGAATGAATTTTAATTCTGTATATAGTGAAATTGACTAAACTATCCTAAATTGATATTTACAGTGTTGCTTCTGCTCCTGGAAAGGTGTTAATGACTGGTGGTTACCTTGTTTTGGAGAGACCAAATGCTGGCCTTGTTCTTAGTACAAATGCTCGTTTTTATGCTATTGTTAAACCTATTTACCCTCAAACTAAACCTGATAGTTGGGCATGGGTCTGTTCTTTATTATTTAATTCATACAATTTACTATTCGGTCGATACTCCTTAGATTAGGCGTGTGTCCTGGTGTCGGACAAGTGTTGTGTCCGACACCGACACTTACAATTATATTGAGTTATATCACTTTTTCAAAAAAATTAACAGTGTCGACTTGTCAGTGTACGTGTCGTGTCTGGTATACGTGTCAATATCCGTGCTTTATAGTTGTCTACAAATTAGAACCAACTATATGTGTGTGATGTTAGCAGTGGTTAGGATTAAAGTCAAATGTTTTTAATGATATGATGATTATGATTGGTTGGTTGGTTTGACGGTGTAAAATATTTTTATACTGAGAGTGTATATGAATTAAATCGGGTGTTATGTGTAATGTGATTGCATGCTTTTTTCTTCAGGCTTGGGCAGATGTTAGATTAACCTCTCCTCAGCTATCCAGAGAAGCTTTGTATAAATTAGCATTAAAAAATCTTACCATCCAAACTGTTTCCTCAAGGCAGGTTACTTATTTTTGTCAATTCAATTATGTGGCATTTATATTTGGATCCTTGAAATTTACACCACATTTATTAGTAAGTCATTTAGAAAGTGTGTTAATAATTGGCATTTTCAAATTTTGTTCTTTTTTAGTTTTTGACTGTTAGTAGTTGTATTGTTTGGAATGACTTATTTGAGTTTATCTACTGATATAAGAAGTATTTGTGAGACTGTTTGAGAGAACTTATAGAAATAACTTATGACATGTCCTAAGTTGTTTTCAACTTACTTCTCTAAGCTCTCCAGTTTAGCTTATGAAAATAGCTCAGTTGATATGAAAACTGTTTGATTTTATTTTAACTTTCGTTACAGAAATAACTTACAAAAAAAAAATTATGATGAACACTTATACTATAAATACTTAACTAAGTTGTTTATCCAAATAGAAGCATGGTTAGGTGAGGCTTACAAGAATTGGTTTGTTATTTCAGTGAAACAAGGAATCCTTTTGTAGAATATGCGGTGCAATACTCTGTGGCTGCTGCTTATGCAACATTTGACCAGAATAAAAGGGACGTGTTACACAAACTACTTTTACAAGGTAATGTCTTCTTTTCTCAGCCCTTTTAATTAATAAATTTTAACAGAGGCTTCAAACATTTTATAAATGGATTGGTTGCGCAGGTCTTGACATTACGATTTTGGGTTCCAATGATTTTTATTCTTATAGGAATGAGGTAATTTGCTCTTGCTTGTAATACTTTCTGCACATCATTTTTTTAATCCTTTCTCCTTTAATTTTGATGGCATGAAAATTTTCATATTATGGTATTTAATAGCATGGACTAACATGTTTGTTTTGATAAATACTTCTGCAGATTGAGAAGCGCGGTCTCCCTCTGACACCAGAATCATTGGCCACCCTTCCGCCTTTTGCCTCCATTTCCTTCAATACCGATGATGATAATGAAGGAAATAGTAAGCCTGAAGTTGCTAAAACTGGTTTGGGCTCATCTGCAGCAATGACAACAGCTGTAGTTGCTTCTTTACTTCATTACCTTGGCGTCGTAAAAATTTCATCATCAAAAGATCACCAGAACAGGAAGGATATTGCAGATCTTGATATGGTTCATAAGATAGCTCAAACTGCACATTGTATTGCACAAGGGAAAGTGGGTAGTGGCTTTGATGTAAGTTCAGCTGTGTATGGTAGTCAACGCTATGTGCGATTTTCACCGGAAGTGATTTCTTCCACTCAGGTATTTACCCTCCGCCTTCCTCTTCTCATGTGTATCGTGTATTGAGCAACAATACATCAATTCTCATTATTCAAGTTCATCATATAAACACACACACAGTAGAGTCTCTAAATTCAATATAGACAGTGCACCTTGGTTTATTTGACCCATATTTGGCTTCTATCTCAAGATTATTGACAACTATTACCTGTGAATTCTTGAAATTCCCAGATAAATATGTTCAATAACAAATATGTTATGTAGGCACTGTTGTGCATGGGATTGCATTCAATTTTCACAAACTTATAACTTCGGCATCATGTTCCTTGAATATGGTTTTTTTCTTGAAGTGAAAAACAAAGAAGGCAACTTATTGCTGCTTTAGCTGCATTATTTTTAGTTTATGTGCTATAATTAACAAACATGCTAGGATTTTTCTGCTGGTTACGTCTTGCATTGATTGACCATGCAATTCTTTGGAATTATTAGAAATGTTCCAGAAACATCATTGACTTCATTGACTTTGTAGGTTGCAGCTATAGCAGTGCACTTGCCAGAAGTAATCACTGACATTCTAAAAGGAAATTGGGACCATGAAAGGACCGAGTTCTCTTTACCACCTTTGATGACTCTTGTAAGAAACTTAAAACTTTGCTCATGTTAGCATTATTATATGTTAATATGTCGTTTATTTATTGCTAGAGCACTTACTCCTCCCTGCTTTGCCTCCCTTCTCCCCCACTTATTCTCCTTTTTATATTGAAGGGTTGAGGGCTGTAGGGTGTACCTAACTCTATATTTGTACTTGATTTCTATTCAATTACCTGATACCTAATTAAATTGTTATAAAAAATGTTGTCTTACTTATTACCCTTCCTCTAGGTTTCTCAAAAAGTTAGTTTAATTTGTGATAGAAAAGTATCATTCAAGTTTAAAGAAAAATTATGTAGCTCTATAAGACCTAAAGTGTTGTATGAGACTAAATATTGAGGGATAGTAATGCTGGCGTATCTCCTATTCTGAATAAGATGGTAGAGTCTTGCTTTTTGGCTTTTATGGAAAAAACCCACGGAAGCAGTAATAATACTGGTAGACGGTAGACCAAATAGAGGACAGTCCAATAAGTAAAGGTAGTTGGAGACCAAGGAAAACTATTTGCCAAACCATGAAGGTTCTGAATTTGAACGGTTGTTGTCATTATGCATAATTTATGATAGAACATAATATTGTCATTTGATCTATGTAGTTGATGCCACTTAGTGGAACAAGGCTTTGGTTATTATTGTTGTTGACAAGAGACAGAAGCTTATGGCTTCTTTTGCAATAATAATCTTAAAATCAAGTTAACATAGCGAATTGTTCAAGTTACCCATCTAACAGAACAGAAAGCTTCTTGAAATTTTTAATATAATCTAACCAAGTGAGTAGTACATGAATCTCACTTATGTAGTGTCCAACTTTATATATCTAAGAAGTTGAACCATACGTTACACTAGAAATTTTCAATGTGCACACGACACTCAACAGTTAGTAGTTAGTATTGTACTACTTTGCCTCTAGAAATACAGATTTTTTAATTTATAAGATATGGATAAGTTGTTTTTTTTTTCCTTTATCTTTATTTGATCATTTTACTATCTTCTTTTCGCATCAAAGGAAAATGTGACATCTTTCTTACCTCTTGTCATCTTCTCGTTCTGCGAATGACTTATGAGTTATGATAACATGATTGCACAACTATCTTATGGCAATTACTCTCTTCCCTAATTTATTTTTTCTATGCATTATTTTGACTCTATAATCTGAAGCAGATGAACTCTCTTTATACCCACACTAAGATGTTTCTCCTTTTAGGTACTAGGAGAACCTGGAACTGGTGGATCATCCACACCATCAATGGTAGGTGCTGTAAAAAAATGGCAGAAGTCTGACCCTCAGAGAGCTCTGGAAACATGGAGAAGATTGTCAGAGGCAAATTCAGCATTGGAAACACAGCTGAATTTGTTAAGAAAATTAGCAAAAGAACAATGGGATGCATATAAATCTGTGATTGGCAGCTGCAGTGTCCTCAGATCAGACAAGGTATTTTGTTGAGATCATTTGAGGTAGTTTATTCAATAGAAGTAATTTGTAAATAAGTGAATTTATTCTTATGCAACAAAAGTATATTGGTTGACAGTTCTCACCATTAGACTTAAACAACTTGAACTGTGTGTCCCAATTTTTTTTTCTTTTCTTTTGCATTGAGGATTTTGCACCTCCATACTTCTTTGTTCTTTCTATTGTTTTTTCATGAAATATGATATCTTTAATGATTAAACATATACGACTCTCCTATTACTTTTTATGGGACATTGGTTTTTTGCGAAGTTTAGTAGCCATTGGAACCTTGGTTTTCACTTTCAGATTATGAACATCATAAGTAGATGTGATATGATTTTCTTGAGGCTGTTCTTTAATGCTGTGAAGTTTTAGTAATCCTTCGTATATTTTGTAGTTGTTTCTTGCTTTTCGTCTTTCATGTTGATGTTTAAAATGCATATTACATAATCAGTGGATAGAACAAGCTTCTGAACCTAACAAGGAAGCGGTTATTAAAGCACTACTTGGCTCCAAAGAGGCCATGGTGGGGATCAGATATCATATGCGCCTAATGGGTGAGGCTGCAGGTGTTCCGGTAAGTTAGTTTAGTTGAGCACTTATTTATATGGTTCTCGGTATGATATCAAATTTGCTTATAGAAATGTGTATGTGGAGGTGGAATATATGCTGCCCTTATGAATTTGTATTTTTGTTGAAATTTCGTGATTTTACTTCATCCATTAACAGTTTGTGAGGTACCATGTCTCATCTTTCTATGCAATAAGAATGATTGCCAAGCTAAGGTTGGATATTGTTCCAGTCCATAGTGGTTTCAGTATAATGAACATGGAAAAAAAGTTTCTGATCAAGATTTATAACATCATAAAATGCACTTGATTATTCATGTTACCACAGAAAGTAATTACTATCTATGCACTGTATGGATGATTTCCTTTTGGATATTTTAATCAAACCATTTGATAAAGTGACCATAAGAAAAAGAATTATGGTTCAGTTGAAAACATATTTGCTTTGTTTTTACATGTTAATTGTTAACTCTCTGATTCATTCAGAATCAAAGTTTATGGTGTTCAGGTTTTATAGTCTTTATTGAAGCGTAGTGAGAGTTTTGGTGTTAGATTAGAAACTCACATTTGCTTTCCTGATTGATTAATTGATCATTTCATCAGTTCATCAGTTCAACAACCTCATCATAATTTGCAATGTATACAGATTGAACCAGAATCGCAAACACAACTTCTAAATGCTACAATGAACTTAGAAGGAGTATTGTTAGCCGGAGTTCCAGGAGCAGGAGGATTTGATGCAGTCTTTGCTGTTACATTGGGAGATTCGAACAGCAACCTGACGAAAACATGGAGTTCACTTAATGTTCTTGCCATGTTGGTTAAAGAAGATCCTTGTGGAGTTTCATTAGAAAGCGCTGACCCACGAACGAACGAAATCACATCAGCTGTGTCTTCTATTCATATAGATTAATTTCATTTCCATCAATAAAATAAGTCACCACAAAATATTATGTGGAATGTGGCTTTTAGATTAGGCATTTGTTTCTTTCCTATTTTAGTGGAAAAAATGAGTGGATGATTGAAATTAATTCAGTTGGTTTTTTGTGTCCCTCCAATAGTGCTTGGGTTTCTAAATGAGCAGGAAATACTTTGAATAATAACTTATGTGTATCTTCAAAATTTCAAATGTGTTGTCCAAGATATTTATTCCTTGCCTTTCTGGATCTATCCACTTTTCTGTGTCTGGTTGAGAAAAATTATTAACAAAAAAGATCTTGTTGCTTGCAAGTTGCAACTTTATTCTACATTGGTTGCTTTTATTGCATGTTATATGAGTGAGATGACACTAGAGTATATTATTTGCCGAAGAAATGAAAATTATAAATCAAAACTTAAATTTGGAACAAGTAGGTGGAAGAAGGTGTAAGATAAAACAATGTTTCAAAGGATAGGTTTGTAACTTGTAAGAGGGTATCATGTTTAGTGTTTTCATAGAGTTTTTTTTTTTTTGAAAGATAACTCATACTGTTTTCATAAAGTTATTGCAGTAGAATGATGTTATTTGAGAAGAAAAAAACAGTTAGGTTTAATTGCACTTTTAGTTCCCTTATTTTACCTATTTAGCAATTTTGGTCCTCCTATTTTAAAATCAAACATTATTGCCACCCTATTTTAATTTATTTTTTTGCATCTTTGGTCCAGACTCCCAGTTTGCATTGAGTTGCTTCAGTTTTGAGTTTGCTTTCCATGAATTGAATATTTATGGTCAAGGTATTATTAGAATTGATTTCATTGCTTCCGCCGCTTTCATGAATGAATTTATTGTTTCAATTCCATAATCTTTATTAATATTATGTTGTTTCCGTTGCTTTCTACCGCTTCCATGAAGATTTACAAAACGCATGTAGATTTCGTATAGTTTAAGTACGAAACAGAGGTTTCATAACTTGTGGGACGAAACATTGTTTGATCAGTGTTTTGTATGTTATACTATTTCGTATTTTAAAATGCGAAGGGTATTTTGGTCAACTTGGGGGCTTAGGAGCAAATTTAGAGGTCTAAAGAGCAATTTTCCTTAGAAGGTCTACATTTTATAGAGACCAAAAACATATTTAATCCTATATTTTTTGTTCAAAAAATAAAGGTGCAGTTCTTGCATAAAAGAGAGAAGATCACAATAATTAATATTTATAGAATGACAATTTTTTGCCTGGCAATTCAGAAGATATAGAGAAATAACCAATAATCATCGCGTGACCGCACTATACAATTTAACATATAATGATGCTCATAGATATGCACACCCTAAACACATTGTAGGAACTCTTCAAAGAGGAAGAAGGCCAACATTGCAACGACGAAACTGGCCATCCGAGGTCTAGTTCTAACGGCTTGAAACACATCAAAAGAGAATCAACATTCAACAACAAATATTCAAAAAAGAAGAAAAACCCTCACCAGAAACACATTTTGATTTTGATACTACATTTCCATGATAATGAGTATGCCGTTATTTCTCCCATACTTCAACTACCATTTCATTTTCATTTGTTGATTCAAGAAGACGACGGTTGGTGTTTCTCCAAGTCCTCATTCCAGTCCCTGAGAAGGAGCTAGGAGCAAGACTCTTGTGGGAAATGGCCATAAGTTAATCCAAAGTGATTATATGTTCAGATTAAGATATTCATTGCCAACTCTAAAACTGCTACACTCTGCCAAAGTTTTTGCAGTGAGCTCCCTGCCAAATTTGCAGACATAATTCAGACCCACAAGAAGCTCGGTGATGATTTCTTCTGTCTTTTCTTGATTTGCAAAGTAAAGGGTTTGTACCAGTAGCACATTCGTTCTTGAAACAAAGCTCTGCTGCTCAAAACTCCTCTCCGTTTGCCATCTTATCATGTTATGAGCAAGTGGTGCCAACCATTCCAATATGCTTGACATTGCTTCGTTCCATTCCCCTGCTAAACTTGGGTCATAGACCGATGACGACGCCATGGTCTTGGAATATGGCTTTAATTTGGTCTTGAGGGAAATTCTCACACGTCTTGGTAACATGTTGTACAGGTCATCTCTTGCATCAAGACCAATCAAGTGTGGAGAAGCCGCTAGCTTCTCAATAACAATGATAACATTTGCATAGTGCAGGGATAAAGCAGCAGCACCAAGGGTTTCAGGTGGAGGATTTAATAGCTTGCACAGAGATTTGAAGACTGATTGAGTATGATGAACTACTTTGCCAAGACCAAGAAGATTTGAATTAGCTTCTCTGGGATTCTGAATTCCATAATGAACGCCGCCTGAGCTTGAATGACAGTTAATGACAGAGGAACTGTCAGCCATACATCCTTTGAAAGGTCCTACTTGAGTCATTCGATTATGTCTTGTGTGAGTTTCCTTGCCAGTTATGGCGGCAGAGTGTTTATAAAAGTTCCAAATCTTGCTCAGTTTTTTTGTTCTAGAAAGTGGGACCGATTGATTCACGTTCCTTCCAAGTGGACCTGAGTAAAAATTGACATTTGTATGCTTTCCTAAAATTGGGCCCGATTTTGTGGACGAGTCACCAAGGGGACCTGGATGAGAAATGGTGGTTTTATTTGTTCTAGCCATTGGACCTGAATGAGAAATGGTGGTTTTATTTGATCTAGCCATTGGACCGGAATGAAAAATGCTGGCTTTATGTGTTCTACCAATTGGACCAGATCTAGCAGTAATAGTGTTAAGGGGTCCTGAAGAAAATCTGGCGATATTATTCTGTGATGGAGGATGGAATGAAGATTGAAATAATGCAGAAACTGATTGACTTCTAGAAATGAAATCATTATCTAAGACACTTGAGTTATTGGTTCCACCGTCATCTACCATCTCTTGAATTCCGAATACATGGTTGATCTTACAGAATATTGTGAATAAAGATCTTGCCAAAAGATATATTGTGTAATCATATGTTTTGTTCCACAGAGACGCGTCCCGCAAGCTCTTTACCTCGTGCCTCTTCCACGCAACTTTCTTCTGATACTCACTTAGACTCGCACCATCCGTCTCATCATTAGGCTTCACTCTTGCAAGAGTCTGCTCCAGATCAGTAAGCACCTCCATCTCTTGATACAAACTTGCATTAGTTGATATAAACTTTTCAAACTTTTTAATCTTTTTTTCCATCTTTTTGCTAGTGAATTTCCACCCATATGGATCCGCACCCGTAGTTATAAACCCATAAAAAGTGTTCTCAAAACCTTTCAAAACCGGGTCATTGCATTTCGTTGCAAGCCTAGCCACAGACTCGGCAACATGTGCCATATTTTCAACTATCTCCATACAGATCAATCGTTCAATGAAATGATCATCGTCTGAAACAAGCTTTCTTATGCCAATTGAATTTGCAATCTCCTCTCTCAACCTAGCAATCTGTTTATCACTCAATGATTGCCATAAATTAATCAGCTTGGACATCAAGCTTGCTACTTCAAATGCTAATACTCCAATCACCTCCTTTTCAGAATTAGCATCATGCTTCCGAGGAGTCCTCCACAGACTACGAAACCAAGATTCCGTAACCATTGCTTATCTACGAACAGCAAAAAAAACCTAAGCTCTTTAAGGCGAGTTCTTCATTGCTCTGTAAATAAAACACAAAATAGGATTGTCAAGTAGGGTTATACATCTGATTTAGATTTTAGATAGTGTTCAACCTATATAAAATGTTTTACAATATCCAATGTAATATCTCATAATAGTATTAGAGAAGCTATTACAAACCACTTGCATGAAAAACCAAGTGATTGAACTCAAATGGTTAATGGACTCTAGTTAAGGATGAATCGTTCAGGAGAACCTGAATTCGAATCTTAGCTTGAACAATCATTGATTGGACTTCACTTACTCCCAGCCGAACTCTGGATTACCAGGGCCCCTTTCCCATAAAAGCCAGAGGGTTAAAATAAAAGAACTACTTGCATGAAAGGAGACGAAATGTATTTGTAATGTCAATACTTGTCGGTCAAAAAACAAGATGGCAACGTATGTTTAATTTCAGATTAGGAGAGTTCTTAGACCAAAACATTACATTTTATCTGAGAAGACTCAATTTTATAAATTTTTTTACCTTGCATCGATCATCAACAATAAAAATTGCTCTGGTGGCTCCAAAAAAATTATATAATTTTTTGTACAAGCAAAAAGTAATGCTCACATTTCTCCTTGTTACTCTTTTTGGTTTGTCCTTAAGCTTTCTATTTTCTAATGGATAAAATTGCTTAATTAAGAAGCAAAAAAGGAATACAAATTTTCTTATCTACAAAATATTAATGAAGAATCTATACTTAAAAAAGAAAGCTACACATCAAAAACCTAAATATTAATCCCATTCTACTTAAAACTAACACGCACAGAGTGGAGGGACCAAGGATCAAACCCAGTCATGAATATCCGGCCTAGCAATTTCGGCATTTTCTGCCGGTTGAGCTAGGACTTTTGGACACATTTTTCTAACTAAATGGTCCAATGCAAATTCAAACTAAAATCACAATTAGAAATGAAAAAACAATAAAAAAAACATGAATCTTAAAATCGCAGAGCTAAACTAAACCCAAATAAATCTTAGAAAAAAACCCAGATTCCAAAACTTTATAAAAAACAAAAATTAACAAACTTTTTGTGATTGAACATACTTTATAAGACATTATGGTTATATGGGTCAAAAAGTATGGCAGAAAAAAACTCAAATCTGAAGAGGAAAAAGTGATTATAGCAAAAGGAGTATGATAAAGGTGAGTGGAAGAAAAGAAAACTGACCGAAGAAGTAGTAGCAGAGTGGAAGATGAAGGAAATGGAATGGGAAGGTGCAAGCAGTGTTGTTGGTGCACATGGAAATTGGAAGAATGCAAACAAAGTTGAGAAATTGTGAAGCTGAGACAGAGAGAGAAAACGAGTGAGAAAGAACCAACTACATCCAAAAAATAATTATTTTATTTTCAAATTAATAATACTCAACAATATTCCACAGCTCATTTTTATTTTGTTTTTAAGATTGGAATATTTTAAGATATAGTAGTTAGCATTTTTTTTAATAGTATTATTTAGTTTATTTTATTTTTGAGTTGCCACAAATTCACTAGTATAATGTTTAAAATAATGTCAAAATTTAGGGCCCGTTTGGATTGATGATATAGAATGGAGCGGAGCGGAGCGGAATGGAATGGAACGGAATACATATTTCATTCCATTGTTTAGATAGTGAACATAATGGAATGTGTTATAACTTTTTTATTCCAATTATACCCTTTATTTTATAGATAGAAATGTTTAGCAAAAAAAAAATAAAAATAGATAAGAATGAGAAAAGTCTTATAAAATATAAAATTGAGGATAAAATTGTAAAACTATAATTATTGTGTATCATTTCATCCTTATCACCCCATATATCACTCCATTTCATTCCATTCATATTTTGTAAAACCAAACAACGGAGTTGAGCTCCATCCCACCCCATTTCATCTCATTCCATCAATCCAAACGGACCCTTAAAGATTGGTTGGTTATGTTATAAGAGATTAATATTTTCTTTTAAACATTTTCATGAACTTAGTTCAATTGATGGAAACATCATATAATATTAAGTTAAGTTTTGAACCCCAAATATTCATTTCTTCACTTTAAAGATAAATTTTCTAGCGATTAAATTATTTGATAAAATAAAACAAAACAAAATTTTCTTGGACGATTCATTTGATTTTAGTAGTATAACCTATTCATACAAATTTTAAATTTGAAAAGAAAAAAAAAAACAACTAAGTCACATACTAGACACATTTAACATATTGTTATTGTATTGTAGCTCCTCTATTTCAATTTTTTTACTAGACACACGGTTATTCTCTCATTAGTTCATATCCATAGAATAATTGAAGTAGTGTTCAATTTATAGTTTATAATGTACTAAAATCAACTCAACTAATTATTTTAGGAAACCCTTCAGTTTCAATAAATATATTCCCTCCGTCTTAATATATAAATTCCCTTTAATTCATTTTATGTAGATTAAAAATTTTAGTAGTGTAATTATTGTGTCTAGTTTATATGTAAATTTTATCAAATTGTTTTTTGTTTGTATATGTAGAAATTTAATTTTTTGTATTCTAATACAAATTAGTAGTAATAATTATGAATATGTATAGGAAAAAAGTAACAAATGTACTTAATAATTTGTAAAAAGACTTATATTTTAGAACTAAACTTTTTTTAAAAAGATACTTATAACTTGATATGAAGAGAATACATTACTGTATCTTCGTAACCACTTTGCAACTTCGACAAAAAAAATAGCATACCCTATAAGTAAAAGCATAATAACTTCATCTAAAAATGACGACTAAAAATTAACGAAACTAGTACGAATTAAAATAGTTTAAGATTTTGTTCGATTCGTATTTAATACCATATTCAAGACATCATAACCATGCACATGACATGACGAAAATTTGAAAAAATAGGAGTATTTAATATATTTATTTTTTAAAATGTAAAGGAAGGATTAATTAATTTTACAAGAGTTTGGCAACAGTGGTAGAGAGTCCCGTCAGAATCATTTATGGATATGACGCGGATTTGTATCATTTTACTAATATAGCCCTCCTCCATTTTCAATCAAAGCCGTTCAAATTTTAAACAACTGTTTTAAATTGGTAGTACTGATATATAAGAATAAATATGGTGGGAGGATCATAAGAGGTGTAAGCTAGAATAAAAGCAAACGTTAATGGATCCGGTGTTGATTGACTATCAATTTGGTAAAAAGGATTATAGTAAGATTTCCTGCAACTGTATTTGGGAAGAGATTAAAATAACTTGATATCACCACTTGATTGATATCAGAACTGACTATTAGAGTCTCTTTCCCATAGTAACAACTCAATTGGTAGTGAGAATGAATTGCATGTATTTTAACCCCCATAGTATATGGTTTGATATCTCTCCTTTATTTTCAATCAAAGTCTTTTTGTAACAGTCTAGACCCGATTATTGTTTTAGTAGATGACTGATTGTGGCCTCACGAACTTCTCTATTCCCCAATCCCCCTCTATACATGTACTATGGGGTTAAAGTATATGTTCAATTCATTTCTATTACTACCAATTGGGCTGTGAAAACTATATATATTAACAATATTATAATTAAAATTCTTGTGTTAGCATGGTTATTAAAATGAAGAATTAAGGATGAGATTCAATAATGAAGATGGAGAAAGTTATTTTAAGTTTATGATAATGCACCATAAACTTAAACAAACAACGAAATGGGGATCGGGAAAGAAGAATGAAGCCCACTTTTATTGTACTTGGTCAAACTCTCATGTTTTAATGAGTGTTTGTAATGATTGTTATCTCACAGCTGTGTTAGATCACAATTTTGATTAGATTAGATTTGACTAATTTAAAGGTTACCTTAATCATTTTTGTTTTATGGTAAAATAGTATATAACCTAACCTCTCAATAGAGTATTTACTTCATTTTAATAATTTCACTATATGGTGCATGTTTGATATCACGGTGGATGTATCAAAATTTGCGGTGACCTACTGTAATTTTACAGAAGTTACAACTTGTAACTTCTAAAAATCAGATGGGTCACCGTGATACAGGCACACCTACTACCGTGATACCAAACATAGGCGGGACAAAAGAGTAAGAGATTTATCCAAAGTAAAGCAGGCATATGACTAAATATTAGATAACTTGAACTCTCAGTGTTGACTACATGTCAGATAAAACAGCAAACCTAAGAAAAACAAAGGGAAGAAGCACAAGCCTTACTTCCTCTTTTTTGAGGTGCCAGAAAAATATTAACATCATTAAATCAGCAAAACTAGCTAAACCTATAGCTTCATTTTTGTTTAATGTAACCTACAGCTTAATTAGAACAGCCGTGTCAAAGTGCTTCTGGAAAACGCAATTCTGCTGGGCCAGGGCCTAATATCCCTTTCTGCTCGCTTATCTGGCCTAGCCCAGTAGAAGGATCAACTACAAGTCCATTTATTTCATCCTCTCGCCAAATTATTCCCTGTCAAAAATGTACCATGCAAAAGCAAGTGAGTACCATCCACAAAAATTTAAAATATATTAGACGCAAACTAATTCAATTTTACATTTATAAAAACAGTTGAAAAACAAAGAAATTCCGCAAAACAGAAGCAACATGTAGAAGCATTTGCGCAAAATTAGTAAGAGTATAATTATTCTATAAAGTCACAGGAAGGCAGATGATAAGTAATTTCAGAATTGTCAGTCTTACAGAAACAAGCTTATTAGTTGCTTGTTTTTCCCTGAAGAAAGCTAGTTACACGAAAAAGGGCAGAACCTAAAGTTAACCACTTAAATTGATGATTTTGATGATGGCCTTTTTACATTATTATATACCACTTTAAAAAAACTTATCCACTGTTTTGATTTAATTGTCAAAATTTATCGCTCCTGAGTTCAAACTTTTTCAGCTTTATTCTCTTAAATGACACGTCAATATATTGGAAGATTTACTAGTTTATTTACAATACAGTATAGAGTGTCGCCCACAATGTGAATGACTATAATGTCTAGATTCTGATGTGATTCGTGAGTGACTGGAATTTTTAAAAAGTATGTCATATGCCTTGTCAAGGGAAATAATAAAAAGAAAGCAAGCACCAGACAGATTCTAGGAAAATAAAACCAAAACTGATCAAAATATAAATGCTTATAGAAGTAGTACATAGAGGTTCATAATAATCATTAATTACCTCGTCAAGATTATAACTAACATCTTGCAATATTGGAGTTGTAATTGGGGGTGTTATTTCTGGGTCAGGCTTTTGAAATATAAATGTTGTATAGAGACCTGCATTGGAGTGGAAAACCCATGAGTATTCTCATAATTCATAAACAATAGCTGAAAGTGAACCAGAGAAACATATAAGCAATAAAGTGATAAAAAGAAATGATTAAGGCATTACCAAGCACATCATATGATCGAGGAAGAAGTCTACCCCTAGTATCCAAAAGGTTTGGAGCATAGTTCGTAAGCAAGCCTGCCAATTGTGCTCTTACAACAACAATCAAAGAAAGGAAATTGAATAAGTCTTGTGATTTACAAACTCCAAAATTGTTAATAATAATGCAAATTATATAATTGAAGGATTTAGCATAGAAGGATCAGTAACCTCCAGAGAAGGGGATACTAACCTGTTGTCATCATAAAATTCGGTTAAATTTTGGATCTCCACATACTCAAGTCCAGCTTCCCTAGCCAGCCTGTGTTTTATGAATCAATAGATACATGAGATCTATTTTACAAGTCATGATTGAAGATTCAAACCTAAACAATACAAGCAGACACCCATTCCTTCAGAAGTTTAAGTTTTGCTATCCACCATATCTAACAAAGTCAATTGCAGCAAGTTTGGAATTTCTTTATGAGTGAAATCTAAGAAAATCAAGGTTTATCATTTTATAAATCAGATTTGCATGGTAATTATTACACCACAGTGGAATTTATACACTGAATTGGCAAAACCAGAAGAACTCTAGGTTCTCAATCTTGAGTTTTCAAATAAGAAGGATACCTGATTAAACTTGGAAAGTGAACTAAGCAATGGGTTTCAGCAGAGACATCATTAGCGAACTTCAGCTGATATTTCTTTCCAAATAATGGAAACCTGGAAACGTTATGAAGAATTCAAATGAACAACAATAAATTGTAACTGAAAGTAAAGTATAAGCAACATGCAGTTAATACTTTATGGAGATGTGTACTTTTCTTCTTCAACTTCAAAAGTAATCATGTAATTCTCTGTCCGGATGCAGTTGGGAACAATGTTTGGCTTCATGCCACTTCCTTTGTTGTGATAGGATTCAACATTCTTCTGATACTTAGCCCTACATGCAGATAATGTTAATATCATTCAGTATATTCGTGTGTAAAGATCTCTCGCAGATTTTATATGAATTCTAGGAGAATAAATACTCATTTTGTTCCCTGAAATTGTAAGACCGTATCAACCTAGCCCTCTACATTATCAATATTCCAAAATGATCCCTAGAATTCCAATTTTGGAATATTGTTAATATAGGGGACGACTAGGTTGATGCAGCCCTACAATTTAAGGAACCGAATTGGGAATTTACTTGATTCTCGGAAAAAACAATAATGAAGACAAATGTAACAGAGCTCAACTGCAAAAGTGACATGATGGATGCATTCCATTATGCAGAAAATAGAAAGAAAAAATTACAAGTAGAAGCACAAGGAAAATTGTTTAAGCACAACAACACACTTTCACTCTAATTCTGGACTTTGTTTTATGTGGATTTCATCTGAAACCAATGGACAAAAATAGATCTCATTATTATTATGAAAGCACGGCAGAACAGAAATAAATAAACCATCCCGACAAAAGAGAAAGGAGTCCACCTCAAAACCAGTTACTAGCAGAAAACTCTAAATATAAGCTGAGGATCCATCCTGAGATCAGGTTTGACGCTACTTGTTGCACATTATAGTTATAACAGGGTAAAAGAAGACCGATAAATTTAGGATACGGTTGCATAAAAGCAAAGACATAGCTCAAAGATGTCATTCAGACAAGAAAAGAACTAGTAACTACTAGATTATTCCAACAACAAAAAAAAGTGCTACTAGAGACTGCACTGTGAAAATTAGGTATTCTAATACAGCTTCTACTCCAATCCAAATGGAAAATTAACCCAAACAAAGCAAACACAAGGATTTTATCCAACAAATATATCAAGTTTTAAGAGATAAAACTGAATACGAGGGACAATGTTCTTGAACGTCTTTTATTATCAAGATACTGTTTTTCAGAATCAGAATAATGGTAACATTTTTGGTTGTAGTAATGATCTAAAAGCAGAAGAGTCCAAGAATATTCAAATGTTAAATATTGAAGCCGACCAACACAATGTCGTCGAAGTAGTTCATTCAAAGTTGAGTGTACAACAACACTTTTATTTGATGTATGTGGTGTCCGTTTGGACATCATGTCATGAATTTTCTTCTACTAATCGAGAATACACAAAAAAGAGACAGAGAGTATGCAACTAAATGGGTGAATAATATTCCTTTGACAATTGAGTCCCATACCATATAGTAGATGAGTCAGGAGTAATACCGAAAAAATATCCCCCTGGTTTCAGTAGAGATGACACGTTTTGAAGAAGTCTCCGCGCTTTTTCTTCAGTTTCAAAACACAGCTGCATTAGAGATATTAATCAGAAGAGGACTAGCAAGCAAATCCAAGGGAAGTAATCAAGAGAGACAAAGTGTCGGAAATGATAATGATTGCAAGCAAAAACTACAATATCTCAACAGGACTCTAGAGACACTGCCTATCTGCATTTACTCTATCATCTTATTCTAAGAATCATGATGCAAAGTATAAACAAAGGGTTAGAAAATAAGATACTCCCAAGGAGGAGCGGAACAGTAACCATAACTCCATGTACATGGCCGATAGACAATAGTAAAATAAGGGCAGCCCAGTGCACTAAAGCTCTCACATACACAGGGTCCGGGAAGGGGTCCCACCATCTTAGCGGGTACAAGAGTGGGATCGTTAGGATTGTATTATACACAACCTTACCCTGTTCTTTACACAAGAGGTTGTTTCCAGGACTTGAACTCGTACCGTTGTGCCCATAGACAATAGTAAAATATGCTTTAAAAAATTAAGAAAAATTCTAGCCACACCCGAAGAAAACCTAGTTACAACCGAATTTCACTAAAATTTAATCATAATACTACAATTGCCCTTCTTCTTACAAAGTTTTAAGGTTTATGTAAACTGCAATCAAGTACGTTAATTCAGACATACCTAAACTAAGTTTAGATAAAATATAATTTGAGTTTACACGAGCTACGTAAACTCAGTTTAAGTAAGTCATTAATACAATTTAGGGATAGTTTGATCATTTTGGGGTGTAACCAGAATTTATTGGGGTGTGGGAAGAAAAAATCAAAAGTTAATAGAAAGTAAGTACAAGACCTGCAAATGCTGCAAACAGCAGACAAAATCAGCTGTATTGGTCTTCTCCTCCAAATGCACTTCTACATTTTCCTGTCCAAAAAACATAAACTTAATATTAAGAATAGATACAAAACAGAACTGTATTGTATCAAATTCATCAGTTTAAGGCGAGAAGCAGGAAAAAAATGCATAGCTCCCAACGTGGTATGGTAAGAAAACATTTTTTGTATCCATTTACATGAAATAAGCAACAAGTTCAATTTATAAAACCCTAGATTGTTTGTTACTGACAGAATAATATAGAACCGTACAAGACAAATGTTTAATATTAAACATATTTTGTCTTATACGATGTTTGGTGGGAAAAAAATGTTATTTCGGTGATTTAGACAATTTATTCCGAGTACAAAAAGTTGTCTCGTGGTTTAGTGGTGGACATGAATATCTGTTTTTATTCAGTTCCTTGACCCCAGCTTGTCCGGCCCTTGTGTCAGTTTTAAAATCAAACAAAGTACAATTCAAGTTGTCAAGTGCAGTCACTTATTTTTTAACAGATGAAACGCAGAGTTTCAAATAGCACCGAAATATTACAGAAAAGTAGTTAAAAATTGAGTATTTAATAGTTCTTAAGGTTTAGGGTTTAGGCGGTGACTAACCGTGGAAGGGTCAAACTGAAAGAAATCAGCGGTGAGAGATTTGCTGTTACTCTCCCAAGCTTGTCGAATTTGGTCAATACCAGACGAAGAAACATCTGCTTAAATGCAATTCAAGAATAATCAACTAATCAATTAATTAATTGAAGTAATTAGAGATGAAGAAAATGAAGAAGCATGTGTTGTTTGTTACCAATAATGCCAATGTAGTGGGCAATTTGGGCGTCGAGCCATTTAAGAGCATCAGCGGCACCACCACAGTACAGCTCGCAGACGGTGGCGTAAGGGTGAGCGAATATCTTGATGAGAGACATTTTGGCAAAATCGTAGAGACGTTGGTGGTTCGAATCGCTCTTCCCCACCGATTGACTACTCATCCTTCTCTTCTCTTCGATGTTCGTTACTACCTCAGTCCCGATATAAGAATTATTTTCAAAATTTTGGTTCTTTTATTTTATAATAATTGTCGAGAGACGCTTGGCGTTGGGCGTGAAGATAGTTTCTTTAAGTTTTAAAATTGTAATATCATTTAATTTAATATTTTTATCACTACCAAGTTTTTTAACGGTTAATTGAGGTTTTATCAAATGTTGGCATGAAAAAACTCTAACGGTTTTTGATATCGTTTAAAGAACAAATGAAAAGTTGTATGAATGGACAAAGGTACATTAGAAAAATCTGAGGGGCAACACAGATGACACTGTTCTAAAAGGTAATACTTAGATCAAATCTCATGTTAAAACCCTCAAATGTAATGTTGATACGGCATGTTATGTTGACCAAAACTTTTACTGCGTTGGTGCATGTGTTCGGGATGCTCAAGGTAAGTTTGTGAGAGCTTATGCAAAGAGGCTCACTGATAGATCAAGTATTGTAGAGGTTGAAGTTTGGGGTATTTTAGAAGTACAATTGATTCAAACTTCAAATATGGTTAATGTGCATATGGAAACATATTGCTTACAGGTTGTGCAAGCTATAAGAACAAGGCCTAAAAGCAAGATTGAATTTTGCACTATAATTGAATGGTGTCGTAGGCTGTTAAATTTAAACCAAAATTGTAAAGTCAGTTATGTTAAGAGACAGACTAATCGGACAGTTCATAACTTAGCGCGAGCAACTCATTTTATTGCTAGTCCTCATGTTTTTAATTATCGCCCACTTTGTATTGAACCTACTATTATGAATGAAATGAAGTAAGTTTGTTTGCGTCAAAAAAAAATTGAGGTTTTATCACTTAAATATTCATCATCATTTAAATTTAGATGTTGAGTATAACTTGGAAAAATCTATCTATTACTGTTTTAAAACTTAAAAGATTCGTAGATGGATTTGACCTAATTTTTTGGTTTTAGAGTTCGGTGCGAGTTTTGCATCATGTGGTTTTAGTCCTCTTTCAAATATAGTTGCAAAGATGAAATTGTAGTTTTCCCCACCAAGTCAAAATAAGAGAAATTAATTTTGGTTGAAATCGGGATATCTACCCCCGAACGCAGCAACTAATTTCTCGCTAGATTGAAAATAAGAGAATTAAAACTATAATAAAGCATAAATTAAATATCTTATAAATTTAACTCGATTGATAAACTTGAAATACTTAAAAAAAAATACTAAAAAATCAAAAACCAAAATTGAAATACTCCATTCAAAGTTCAAACAACTTGTTAAAAATGAAATTCATGAATCCAGTCAGCAACCAACAGTCCAACATCGAGAAATGGGGTCCCACGAAGAAACCTTGGTGGAAGCAGCGCTCCGAGTTCTGAACACCGCCGACCCGTTCGAGAAGGCGAAACTCGGCGACTCAGTTGCTTCACGGTGGCTCGATGGCGCAATCGCCGAACCCTTCAACCCTTCTATCGACCTTCACATCCCTGATCGTCCCGCAAGGCTATCCAGCGTCTCTGCAATTTCTTTCAAATAACTGTCTTTGTTGTGTTCGATGAAATTCCTCACTGACACAAATTGCTTGTTTTGTTTTTGCAGGTGAAGTTGGTAGCTCCAAGTCTCATGCCGAAGCTGGGTAAAGCAGGAAGCTTGCAGAGTAGGGTAAATATTGTGCACAGCCTTGCTCATACTGAAAGCTGGGCCATTGACCTATCTTGGGTACTGTCCTTTTTTACTCCTAGTGTATCTATCTATGTATATATCTATATATTTTACTGTCTTTTTTGCCTGTGACTAAATATGAATGATGTGTGATTTTAAATTGGTTCATCAGCACATGTTTTAATATTGAGTTTATGGTTGTATTGTATTCCCACAATTATATTTTAACAACCTCGTATTAGTATAGAGATTAGGTGAATCCCATAATTAAAAAATAATTATTATAGAACAGTTGAAGGAAACTTGAATTTTTGGAGAGTATCATAATCATAATGTATGTAAAGTGCAAATTTTTGAGTGGAACTTTGGCTTAAAATATGTTTGTTTAGGGCTATGTGCTACACAATTGCAATGGAGCTTGACAATTTTCAGCAATGACATTGTACGATATAAATAATTTAGAACTAACAGCCTCAAAGCACGCACTTTAGCATGTGGGAAGAGTATTTTTTTTTTATCCTCTAATGATCACGTGGAGCGTGTACAATGCAATAAGTAATATCATCACGATGATGTAGAGAAAGCTTAAGAGAGTAATAAGAAAGTTTGGGAACTGCTTAATTACAGTCTTGTGTTATGAAGGTTTTCACTGTTTTATGCTATGAATTGTGAAGCACGGATACCTCTAAACCTGTTTAAATTATCAACGATGTACATGTACCCAATACCGATATGTGTACGGTGCTCTCAGATATGTATCCTATGAGTATGAGGAACATGCTCCTTTTTTTAAACAATATTAATTGATACATTTGGGATACAATTCTAAAAACTTGTCCTTAAGCTTTATGTGAGCAGATTTAGAGTGCATACTCATTTATTAATATTTGATGATATTAAAAAAAAGAAGAGAGTGAGAGATGGTTGTGTCGTGACTCGTGAGATATTATTGCAGATGTACATATTCTATTTTGATCCGGGTAACGACCGACTTCTTTAATTGATAGAGTTGTCCCTTCCTGAATTAGACTTGGGAATTGGGATTATGCTTTCTTGAGTCCTGAATTATCTTTGTGACTAAGCTGTGGGCTCAACATAAATCTTCTTTGGTTGCAAAAACATGTGATTTACTATTGTTTCTCCGTAGTTTTCTACAGTACATATCTTCTAGTCTAATTCAAGTGTTCAGAAACAATTTAACTTTTGTAACCCAAGCCTCCTAAAATTTGAGTAAGTTGCACTTTTAGACGTAGCGTTTGAACTAAAGTTTAGTTGGTTCTTTTACCTCTGCATTTGTTATTGGTTTTTGGAAAACGTTTAGCTTTTGCATACAGTTCACATGCTGCTAGCCTGTTACAAACATTTACTAGTTAAAGTATTAAGATGTATAATAAAATCTTGCAGGATATAATAGCTCGATTTGGTAAGCAAGAGGCAATGCCTAGAGAATTCTTTACAGATTTTGTGAAGGTAGCACAAGATGAAGGTAGACATTTCACTCTTCTTGCAGCACGACTTGAGGAGCTAGGTTCTGTTTACGGAGCTTTACTGGCTCATGATGGTCTTTGGGATTCTGCCACTGCCACTTCCAAAGATTTATTATCACGAATAGCAGTTGAACATTGTGTCCACGAGGTGTGTCTATTGAGCCTTTCTGCCATGATCGATTTTTGTTGTTTATGGTTTTGATTTATGTTTATTATGAATTGAGGCAATTAACTTAGTTAGATACCTAGATCACTTTTTTTTTGATAAATGAAGACTTAATCAAGAGGGTTGCTTGTCAATGCTGGATTTATGGGTTTTTCAGGGGGGTGGGATGGGAGTGGACAGTGGAGTGCTTAAGAAATTCTTGGGAAAAATGAATAGCCTTTCAGAAGCTCTGATTTTTAAAAGAAATCATAGTGTTCCATAAATAGTTGTGTAATCCTTTTCCTGTGGAGAACTGAAGAGTGAAAATTTTGAACCTAAGTTGCAATTAAATGTTTTATCGGCAAAGTTTTGAAGCAAAGGAAGATTTATCAGCAAGTTATATTCCCAATAGATTTTGAAACTAAAATTCATGTTATGTGGAATTTTATTATTGTGCATAAACTACAGTAATACATAAATTGAAAATATCTAAATGGAAGCCAAAATAATATTGAAAAGCCAAGCATCGTGATTGGTGCATTGTGTACACATGTTAATCAGTGTAAAAAGTTTATTCATCTAACAAGTATGACATATTATGCAACTTTTAACATGCTCAACCTCATCAATTGAAGTTTGAATGCAACTTTGGTTGATTGTAATAAAAAATTAAACTTAACATTCGTTGTTTGTTTGATCAACTACTTAAATTAACATTACTGGTTTTTCTTTTTCCTGCAAATAAAATTCAATTTGATTTAGTGTTATTGTCAATAGGCTTTGTATTTCTTAGGTTGCTGCTATGTTAATGTCAGATATAAAAAAAAACTTAGAATGACCCTCTATCCCTTTTCTCTCACACATACATAGTTCTACATTATAACAAAATAGTCTTTTCTAAAATGCCCCTTTGATTGAGTATGAACACAGGCCAGAGGACTTGATGTGCTGCCTACAACAATCTCACGTTTCCGCAGTGGTGGTGATAACACTACAGCAGATTTACTAGAAAGTGTAGTTTATCCAGAAGAGATTACACATTGTGCTGCTGGCGTAAAATGGTTCAAGTATCTATGCCAGAGGTCTAGAAATCCAAAATCAGAGCAAGAAGTTTGTGCCGTGGACAATGGAACAACAGAGGGGAATGAAGTTATTCCAAAGTTTCATGCAATAGTGAGAACATATTTCAGAGGACCTTTGAAACCACCTTTTAATGAGGCAGCCAGAAAAGCTGCTGGATTTGGTCCTGAATGGTATGAACCTCTTGCTGTTAAAGTGGCCAATGCACAATAACCAACATTGAACATGTTTAGTAGTAGTAAAAATTTAGGAGTTTCTTGCTGCATATATTTTGTGCAGCTTTGCATTGAATATCAGTTTTGGGCCTTGTATATTTTAAATTTCTAAATTTTGTTATTTATTCCTTTTTCAGAATATTGGTGTTTTAATCAAGATCTAATGATTCTAGAGAACAATATTAAAACTAGAAGGAAGAAAAAAACATAAATTTGTGTTTTACTATGATGTCGAAAATTCTAAACGTATAGATCAAGGAAATTTAACCAAAATAAAATGAAATAATTAAGGTTTTCAAAGGGTTAAATATGTTTGTGAATTTTGATTTTGGTTCTTAAAATTAAAAATTAGACTTTTCATCCTCCTGAAATTGTGCTTAATTTGTTTTTACTTTTCAACGAGTAAAATTTTAACTTGTATGGAATGGTAAGAGATTCTTTCAATTATCTTTTGCGGTCATATCTAGTTTGAGGAATTTGTCTTTATATTATCTGGATAGAGAGTCTTACCACCTTTTAGGATTATATTTGGTTCGAAAAATTAATCTATACAGTTGCCTTATTCAGCTGCCTGGTATGGATAAAAAACGTGTTTTTGTTTGGAAGTATTCTTGTTTTAGTATAATAATATTTGGAAGCATTTTAACAGTGACAAAAAATAATTGTGTTTTTCCTTTGGAAAATATACCCAGAAATAACAATGAAAAGTGGAAAAAGGAGTTGCTTATTATGTTCTTTTGTTTTCAATATTAGTTTAATCTGGTTCATTCAGGAAAATTTGCCTATTATGTTTACTAACATGTGCAATGATTTGATGCCCGATTTCTACTAATAATACATGTAAATTAGTTACTTTTTTTTTTGTCAAGTAAAACCAAAATTTTCAGTATAAAACCAGGCATACATTATATCAAACATTTTTTTTTTTTGCCAAAAGAAAAATGTTATGAGTGAATAGAAATGATAGATTAAGTCCAGAAGTTCTAAATATCAAAATTGTTTCATTTGATGTCTATAAAAGGGTTAGAGGTTTGAACCTCGGTCGCTCCACATAACATGTGTGAGTTTTCAATGGTTTATCATTTCATCTACATACAAAAGAAATGCTAGATTAAACGTCTCGGATAAGATTGTGGCATCAAACTATTACAATTCAACAAAATTTAATACTACAATGTCAATAAGATTCTTTTATAATTTTAATTACAAATAAAGCATCAGAATTGAGAATCATGTTATTCTTTTGCTTACTATTATATCATCTTTTAACGGAAAGAAAAAAATCATCTAAAGTTTGCATTTTAGGCCATCCACCTAACAGCATCTGGTGCAGTTTATAACTTTTCATCAGTAATCCAATAATTTTCGTTAGAAAAGAAAATTAAATAATTTTGGAATCAAATTGGTATAGAATAACGGTGATAATTTTTTTATTTTTTGTAAGTAAATAGAGTTTAGATGGATTGTGGCAACACTCTTTTGATTTCTCTTGAAGAAAAATAGAACAATTCAAAAGGGTAAAACAAAACTCAATTGATAAAGAAAAATCATATAAGCAAATTCAAATTTAGAGACACACACTAGGTGCATCAAACTCATATACGAGCGTCCCGATAAGATAACTCAAATGGTAAAAGTTAGGGACATATGAGTTGGGTAGAGGGAGGTTCAGGGTTCGATCCTTTTGCGGGAGCAATTTATATTTCCGATGTAAAAAAAAAAAAAACTCATATACGAGCGCGAAACTAAATTGTAAAATAAAAAATATGGGATGTGTAAATTGACGAACACCCAAAACGACAAATAAACTCAAACATTAATACGGTAATGAATCAACTAATCAATTCATTGACAAACAACCACCAAAAGCAATCACAGTTGTTTATACTTTATAGTCAAACATTTTGAGAGACAATATTTGAGAATGAAGAAAAAACAACAAGAATTATTTCAACCATCTCAACCTATTTTTGGTGAATCTCGTCGATACACATTAATTTCTTTGCAAGTGACATATTATGTCGTTATTGTAGGTACAAAATAAAATAAAAAAGGAACTCACAAGAATTTTCACTCTTTTATTTCTTTTTATTTTATGACGCAAATTTTATTTCTTTATTGAGACATACTATGACACGTTTTTTCATTATATACCACTACCACGTACATTATTGTTAATTATTCCAGTTTCGTGGTCACATTTTATACAGACATATTAGGTGCTTTTACACATCTTATGATAATATTCTTGACCCATCTTCAGATTATAGAATCTGCTGTTCGTGGTTGTAAATGGTTTGGAGGATTTCTTGCACTGAATTATTTTCTCACGTGTTGCATGTGTGTTGATCAAATTATTTAATTGCATGTGTAATAAAATTGAATTAATGATTTTTGCTTATATTTAAGGCTAAATTTTTTTTGCTGATTTTTGCTTATAAATAAGACCGGAGGCTCCGGCCTTATCCAGAGGAGTATTATTGTCAGTTTTTTTTTTATAAACAGAATTAAGGTGCAAAGACATCACATAATAATAGACATGCATATGACATCCTATACCTATAATTTGCAGCACTATAATTGTTTGATCATTAAAAAAAGTTTGACTTTTTTATCATATTTTTAACTTAAATGGTTTTTTCTTCATCAATTTAAACGCACTTGAATTGATTTGAATTTTTTTTTTGAAAGGGATTTGATTGTTTTATAATTTAAATTTTAGGTACTATTATATATATGAATTTTATATGAGATTATAAGTTTTTTAATGCGAGATTATAATTTAGTAATTTTAAAACAAACTCTTTTAATACGGATATTTATATAATAACTTAGTTTTTAAAACTAAGTTACTAACCTAGCTAAGAAAGTTAAACAAAACAAAATAATTGTAGCATGATTGAAAAACATCATGACCATGGTCCCCCTATAATCAAGTAATCATGCAGGTGGAGAGTTAAATCATTAACCCAAACATATAAAAGAACATGTGTTAGTAAAACAGGTAAATCAAAAGGTGTCCTTAAGACTTGAGAAAATAAATAGAAACATTGTGTTGAAAAATGACGAACTTAATTGTTTAGAAATTTTGACTGTCAAAAAAAAATTGTTTAAAATTTTTATCGAAAGTTAAAAAATTTATTATAGTGAATTGGTAAAAATTGTGTTACTGTAAAAATTGCTTATAAATAATGTTGAAGAAAGAGTACATCTCTAATATACTCAATAAAGCATACATTGAAATTTGTATAAGTGACGATTAAGGATATTTTTTTTTATAAGAGAAAACTTAATTTATTTCATCAATCAAAAAGTTGTGAATACAACAAGGAATCCATCTAAAAATATAGCGATCAGACATATAATATACCGCTCTTGTTAAGGAGTGAACAACCATATTCGTTTGTTATTACTTTACAAACGATTAAAGATGATTTGTGCTTGCACAATAGTGGTGAATAGTCTTTATAATCTAAAGACACACATCTTTGAATTTAATGCTATATATTACAGATGTATTTTAGTCTTAAGTACAAATCTAATCTTGTAAACTCTCTTAAGTAAATTAATTCATTAATAAAACAGACAAATAATTAAATTTTCCCATAGCTTTGCTATGATAGCTCAATCTTTTTTGTAGTTCTCATTTTTTTTAAGCATTTATAGTTTCCATATCTTTATATATTCCAACATGTATCCAAAGTCCAAATAAAATGCATTACATTTTAATAATAGTTATTCAATCTCACACCTATTCTTTAACTTTCATGTGAGGGTATTTTGGCATGTCCTTTTGTGCTTTTGGTTGTTTTACTTTTTAATAATAGCTTCTTCAAAAAAAATTATTTAGGGAAGAGACCTACTATTAGCATGACCAAAAAAAACCTACTAGTATTAGAAGAAGCTTAAAAGAAAAGCAATTCCCCAAAGAACATACAACATTCCCTTTATTTTTTGTGGAAAAACATACTCATAGTAGTAAAATAGTATTGATTCTGACGTCAGTTTGGATCTTTTCCTATTCTTGATTTATCCAGCTCAATCTTAACCATTAATTTTTATTAAATATTTACAACCAATATCATAATATCATTGATGGACAATTCAGATCCACGTTGAATATAAAACTAGAGAAAAAATGAAAGAAAAAAAATCCAGATTTTACAATAAAGACAACCATCCACAAATTAACATGTGGCAAACCATAGTAACTTTTTTTAAAAAAAGAAGATAAAAAGCTAGTAGACATCTTTTTGCTTTTTAAAAAAACAAATGAAAGTTTTTTCTTTTTATTCAACTAAAAATAACTAATAATACTTTACTAAAATATTTAAATTTAATATACTTGTGAAAAAAAAACTTTCAACCCCCCTTCCCAAAGAAAAAATATTAAGATAACAAATTTCAATATACCCAATCAAAACCATTTTACAAAAATTCATATTTTTTAACATATAATACATTAAATATAATTTTTTAAGCATTAGATACTACAAAAATTCATACTTTGGCCTCACATCTAAAAAACATAAGTTTGGTGTGTCAAAAAACTAAATGTCCAAATTTGGCCTATAACTTATTATAGATTTAATTTTTAGGTATGTGACATGACCATTGAATAGTTTGATTTGACATATTAGTCTATTTAAATTATAAAACCTACCTCATATGAACATATTTACATAAGTTATAATATTTATATTTAAATGGACTAATCAACTATTTCACGAATGAGATTAAACTCGTATGTAATATTTCACATCATACTTTAGAGAATTTGGCTATATATACATCATAATTTCATTCTAATTTATAAATTAACATTTATATATATATAAATTTAATTCATTACATTAAATTATAAGTAATAAAAATATGGATTAATTACATTTTACACCAATGTAAAATATGCCAAAGTTGTTTTACCTCCTTGTAATTTTTTTTCTTGTTTTACTCCCTGTATTATAAGATTTTGTACTTTACCCCTGGTCAAAGTCAACAAAATCTGACTTGGTATGCCACGTGACATTTTTTTTTTAATTTCTGCCAACTCATCTTCTTTTTTTTAAACAAATTTTTAATTTATATATTTTTTATAGATTTGTTATTTAGCGGCGGTGTTTAATATAATTTGCGGCGATTATATTATAGTTAGCAGGGATTTTATTATATTTAATGAAGAGGATTTTTAACCGTCACAAAAGAGAACCTCCATAAAATATAATAAAATCTAGTGGTTAAACAACTTTGGTCTTTTTACGGTTGATAAAAGATAATTAACCCTAAAAATATTATTAATACCTATTTAAATAAGTTGATCTAGTTGGCTTAAAAGATTTTTGTTGTGACATGTATAGTATTACCTTTTTCGTTAAGTAAGTTTATAAGAAAATCTTAGATCATCTTTAATAGGGAGTTCTTAACATTAAAAAACTACTTCTACTGTTTCAAAAATGAGTGCCGTTTTAGGTATTTTCACACGTACTAATAAATGCAATCATTATGTTAAAAATAATAGTACTTTTACTAAATTAATCTTATTTTATTCTTTGTTTTCATTGAAATAGTATATAAAGAATAATTGGAGGGTATAATTGGAAAATATTGCACTGAGAATTAAAAAACAATACTCATTTTAAAACAATTTTTTTAAACTATAGTGACACTCAATTTAAAAGAGAGTGAATATTATCTGTTAGTAGTCCCATTGGAGCAAAAGCAAAATTAAACTTATAAACATACTTATTCTTATTTAACGTGTGCTCTATTTAAAAAAACAAACGGTTACGGTCTAACGTGAATCTATATAAATTAGATTGTAGATATTTGTAGACAAACCTGATATCTATATAAATTCGTACATAAGTTATTTATGCCGTTAGACCATCTCCAATGGAGAATCCTATTTTAGAGTATTTATAGGGTTTCATTTGTACACATCACTTATTTATAATTTTTTAATAATAGTACCTAATAAGCACTCATATCCTCCAATCCAACACTTCTCTAAAAAGTTCTTAAGGGGTCCTACCAATGACTATAAATCATTTAATTTAATAACTAATTATTATTTACTATGTTATAATTATTTATTTTATTATATTAAGGCATGTGAGACCCATTAAGCACCGTGAAAGAGAAAGTGCTTATTTAAGCATAGATACTTAATAGGTACCATTTTTATATGTACTCCAATGATAATACTTAATAGGTACCAGTTCTTATTAGGTACTATTTCATAAGCACCTACCATTGAAGATGCTCTTAAACTTAAACTCTTTAAAATAAGCTTATAAAAAAAAACTCTTTAAAATAAATAAATAATATTTTTTAGGGTTAAATATGTTTTTAGTCCCTATAAATATCTGACTCTTCTACTTTTAGTCCCTCTAAAATTTTTTCCCACTTTTTGGTCCTCCAAATATTTTCGATCATGATTTTTGGTCTCTGCTTTTCACTCAACTATGTGTACGATTCAAATTTTTTAACGAGTTTTTGTGATCATGTTTATAATATTATAAAAATTACTCAAACCAAAATTCATAATTTTTTAAATAATGATGAATTAACTATGAATTTTTAAGTGCAAACACTTCAAAAATTCATATTTAATTCATCACTAATTAAAAAAAATTAAATTTTGCAAATCAATTCAATTTATAATATACTAAACATTACTGCAATACATAATTCCAAATTTTAATTAGTATACATGAATTGACTTAAAAGTAGGGACCAAAATTCATGTTAGAGAATTTTGCAGGGACCAAAAAATGGGAAATTTTTTTAGAGAAATTAAAAATAAAAAAGTTAAAAGTTTATAGGATTAAAAACATATTTAACCCTATTTTTTATAATTGAATGGCAAATTTTTGGGAAAGGCAACATTACAAGTCTACAACTGCATCAAACCCTTAAATAAATTAATTAATATTAAAATTAATATTTGGAGATATAGAGAGAGCGAGAGTGTAAAATAAAAATGTTATAAATTGATACACAGAGAGAGACTCCTCCATTTTTGTCCCAAACAAGCAACCAAGCAAGCAAGGGTACACGGACAGAGAGAGAGACATAAATAAACGAAGAAGAAGAAGAAGAAGAAGCTCGATTCATTCATTCATTCATCGAGAGAGAGAGAGAGAGAGAGAGAGTAGCATCAACAACACTTTCACCGACGACATTCATACCAGACAGGCAAGACAATCCTTCTCTCTCTCTCTCCCACCACTCTTTTCCTTTTCCTAAACCCTAGCGTTTCTATTCTTCTATGTGTGATTCTTTCTGCTAAAACACGCGCACCATTAATTAATTAATTAATAATATAAATTTGTTCTTTTCGATGCTTCATTTCCTTCGTTAATACTATCATATTCACTTCTGCTCCTGTCACTCACTGCTTATTAATTATTATTATTATTTCAAATTATTATTTGAAATTACAATTTTAAGATATAATAAAATCACCTGAGAAAATTAATTATTTTATTGATTATACATATTCTATTTTGTTATTGTTAATGGAAACTGATTTCATGCATGCTGCAGACTCACTCACTTCTGCTTTTTTATGTTATTATTAATTAATACTACTTAGTTTGATTTCAATACTATTAAGTATAGATTTGTAGTAATCTTTTCCTCATTTTATTGGTACCCTGTTTTCTTCAAACTTAATTTTTTTTGGGAAAGGTGGACGGGGACATGGTAATCTTGAGTTCCACGGCCACCAAGATAAGTAAAGTCTGACAAAAAATTGTTTCTACCAGGAATCGAACTAACCATTCGTGTTAGGGGGATACCATTAACTACTTGAGTCCAATCAATTGTTCGGTCGCAAGTGATGCAACTAAAGTCTGACGAAAAATTGTTTCTTCTAGGAATCAAACTTGAGTTGTCTTGAACCATTCGTCTTAGGGGGAGTTCATTAATCACTTGAGCCTAATCATCTGCTTTTTCTTTGCCTTATATTTTTGAAACCATGTGTCATGTGTTCCGTACTCTTGACAGTGGACAAAACAAAAACTTTAATTTATTAAGCTAAATAATATTAAAAAAGAAGAAGAAATGCAATGCTTTTAGGCTTTCGTATACTGGGTTTCTGATTTTGTAAACAGAGATACTTTTGCTCTGATTTTCAAAGTGATTTTTTTTTGGGTGTTGTTGTTTTCTTCCCTTTAATCTGCTCTGCTTATTGTTTTCTGAGTTCAAGTGAAAGGTAATTTTTTTTTGTTCTTTGAGGTCTTATTTATCATTGATTATTTTTTGTGTGACAACTGGTGTATTTATTATACAGAGACTGGAGCTAGTGAAGAAAAGGGTAATCTATGGGAGACGCCGTAGAAAGAGGTTTGGAATGCCAGAAGACTATGGATGGGAAGGAGAGTAAGAGTAATGGTTCTGAGAAGGAAATTCCTTCCTGTTGTTTAAAAGCCATGGCTTCAGCCCCTGAGTTGGAGGCAAATTGTCACTCTACCGTTGTTTCTGGGTGGTTCTCAGCATCTCAAACTCGCTCCGGTCATTATCAGCTATTTAAATTTTATGTTCTTCCATATATGCCACCATTTTCATTCCACTCACAACAATCTATTGTTTCTTCTTTTTACAGAGAAATCTGGGGAAGTTGTTTATTTCAACAACCCAATGTGGCCAGGTGACTGTTATTCATGCATTTGCAGTAATTTATGCTTCATGTATTATTGCCTTGTGAGATCAGAGTGGCTGTTTTTCCTTCTTTCTGATGTTTAATAACTGAAATTGCAAACATTACAATTAAAAGATGATCATATTCTTATTGTTTGAATGGATTTCTTGTTTATTATAAAAAATCTAGATAGCTTTTGACTGAGTCTTTAATTTATAGAGAAGGCTGAATTGGGGATGGGGGATTATAAAATATCTTGTCATTGAAAATAAATTTTGGCTAAGGAGGATAAACAAAATGATTGATGTAACACATTATAGAATTTCATTGTTAATCCTTTTGGAGAAATATCCACTTTCCATTTACTCACCAACTTCACGATGTTAATTTTTTCCCCTTTCTGAACTACATATCACGGTAACATAGATTAATAAAAGCGCTCACTTTTGTTGTCCATGTAATTTTAGTCTGTTTGTATATGACGAAATCTGATGGCTTTGATGTGTGTCTATCATTAGGAGAAGCACATTCAATCAAAGTAGAGAAGATATTGTACAAGGAAAAGTCAGAGTACCAAGAGGTCTTGGTTTTCGAGGTTTGGCATCTTCCTATATTGTTCTCCTAAATTCTACTTATAGTGAGAAGTGGTTAACACTTATCTTCTTTTTACAGTCATTAACATATGGGAAAGTTCTTGTACTTGATGGGATTGTTCAGTTGACTGAGAAGGATGAATGTGCTTACCAGGAAATGATAGCTCATCTTCCCCTCTGTTCCATTCCGTCCCCCAAAACTGTAAAGTCTTTTGATCTGATCATCACTGTATTCGACCTGTTTGAACATAAAAAATACTGTTCTCCATATCACTAAGGGGAAATGTTATTGCAGAACTATGTACTTCAGTTCATTTGATATTCAGCAGTTTTGCAGTTGCTTCTTCTCATTCTATTCTTTAATATTTGTGTTGATCTATCATCTTGAGTGACAATGTATTTGTTGTGGCTCCAATGTGCATGGAGGAAAGCATTTGAGACTGACTATAATTTGAAAGGATTGAATTCAATTCATTTTATAATGCCTTTTTCCCCTTACTGTTTTCACTATCTAAATAATTTTTATGTTGTTAATTCAGGTTTTGGTTGTTGGTGGCGGAGATGGTGGGGTTCTAAGGGAAATATCCCGCCACAGCTCTGTGGAGCATATTGATATTTGTGAGATAGATAAGATGGTTATTGATGTAAGCTATGGCTTATTTTATTTAATATATCTCATTTCAATAATGAAATGAACTTATTGCAATTGTTATTTTGTAGGTTTCTAGGACGTTTTTTCCAGAGTTAGCTGTTGGGTTTGACGATCCTCGTGTACACTTGCATGTTGGCGATGGTATATACATGTCTATGATGCTAGTCTCATTTTAAATTTGTTATGTTGCCAACTGTGGGTTTATATTTACTGATTGCAAACTGTTTAGGTTGTGTAAGCTTTTTCACCTGATATTCTTCCCATCCATTTTTTGCAGCTATTGAATTTCTTAGACGTGCTCCCGAAGGGAGATACGACGCTGTAATTGTTGATTCCTCAGATCCCGTGGGTGAGTCATTTGAATTTAAAAATGTTTTTTCCAATATATTCAATAAATAAAGTATATTATTTGACTTCACACTGAACTGAGCATATGTTATTTCGAAATGAAAAAATAGTGTTTTGAGGAGGAGCTATTACAATTTCTCACCAGAAATTGCTTAACAGGATCGTTGACTGAACTCTTGTATCTCAAATCTGCCACACTTGTTTATGAGTTTTATATAAAAAGAGGACATAAATGAT
This sequence comes from Trifolium dubium, assembly GCA_951804385.1. Classification (NCBI taxonomy): domain Eukaryota; kingdom Viridiplantae; phylum Streptophyta; class Magnoliopsida; order Fabales; family Fabaceae; genus Trifolium; species Trifolium dubium. Next base: position 9,128,184 of record OX638076.1, read on the forward strand.
AAAAGCTTGAATATTATTTATTATAGTTTGATAGTAACTGGATACGAAGGACTAATCTTTATTTATAGGGAAACAACACCCCTAATCCTAAATAAATATACAAATCAGAAAACAAATCATAATAATATCTAAGTAATATAAAAACATCCTATGAGATAATCTAAAATACCCTAAAATTATAAACTGGTCCTATGAGATAAACTAAGGTGTTTAGCCTTCATTTATGAGAAAAACTCAGTGATGACTTGAGATTGTTTTGTTGGCAGGTATGATTGACACTCTGCACACATACAATTTTTAATTTTATTGAAAAGCTTTATTTCTTTTATATTGTTTTGTTGGCTGATATAATGATTGAAATCTGATTTGAATTTTATCCAAAAGCTTCATTTTCCTATGCTTTTCTGAGCGTTTGTTAGTAAAATGTTTACATTGAATTATTTGCCAAACTGAAATTGATTCGCAACTTACTAATTTTATTTGATGTTAAACTTATTGAGATTCTTCCTTTCTTGGTTAGTTTTATCAACAACTCACACGATCACTTTTGTAATTTAGGTCCTGCCCAGGAACTTGTAGAGAAACCGTTTTTTGAGACTATATCTAAGGCATTAAGACCTGGTGGAGTGCTTTGTAACATGGCAGAAAGCATGTGGCTTCATACACACCTTATTCAAGACATGGTCTCCATTTGTCGAGAAACATTTAAAGGTTCTGTTCATTATGCATGGGCAAGTGTTCCAACATATCCAAGGTATAGTTTACACTATTCAGTTCTTAGATGGTTCCACGGTGGAAACCCTAAAACTTGTGTTTACATGGTTTTTATAATGAGAATCAATTCTATGTTGAAGTTGCAGAATCAATTCTAACTTTTATAGTGTTTTATATACACATTAAAACTTTTTTTTTTGGTAAATTACAGACTCAGACAATTTTGATCTAAAATATTTAAACATCAGTTCATATAATGACTTTTACGTGAATGCATCCAAACAAACCACTTTATATTCAACTCATATTTAACCAAAATCAACTCACTCAACAATCTTAGCATTTTTGGGTTGCGTGTCATTACATTAGTATGCTTCAAGGTTGTGGTAGGTTTTTACATTACCTTCTTGAGAGTAGCACTTTTTTTTTGTTTTGGAAAACTCTTGAGAGGATCACTTTGTTATAATTGAATTTTTGGTTTAAGAAAACTTGAGATTTTTACTTGCTTCGTTTGGCATTTTGGAACTGAGTAGCCATAACAACTAATCGGTGCCTTGACAATTGCAAAACATGATTGTCACTTTGGTTCATCTTGATAATATTGGTAAATATATGTTGCTCATCCTATCCCTTTCTTGGCATGCAGTGGTGTGATTGGGTTTCTTCTATGCTCAACAGAGGGTCCGCATGTTGATTTTGTGAACCCCATCAATCCCATTGAAAAGTTAGAAGGTGCTGATAAGCACAAAAGGAAACTTAGGTTCTATAACTCAGAGGTAAGTATAGGTCCATTTATTGGTTCGTATTCTGCAACAAAATATTAGGCCTTCAAGCGTGAATTTTAAATGGAATATCTTTATGCATGAAATATCTTACGACCCTTTTATTATGCAGATACATTCAGCTGCTTTTGCACTGCCTGCATTTCTGAAGAGTGAGGTGAGCTTGCTCAGTGATTATTCTTGTCAGTAGCGATGCTTGTTTGCATATTGTACTGCTAGTCATTTGGGGAAATAGATCAATGTGGGAGATATAGGAACCTGGTGTGATTATTTATGGGAGAAATAGGAACCTGGTGTGATTATTTATGTCATCCAATTCCGTTTGTGAACTCATTTAGCTTCGTTGAACTATGGGCGATTTTGGATGGCCTTATCACTAATTTATCATATTATTAGCCTGTGGTTGCGTTTAAGCTTTGAAAACACGCATTAATGTATTGAAATAATTTGGGACGCAGAGTGTGGATTTTAACCAATATAATTTTGTATGTTGTCTAAATAAAATATATGATTTCCCATTGAAAGTTTTTATATGGCTTTTGTGAATTTGTAATGTAGGATGTCTCTGAGTTGGAAAACCATGAATGAGAATCAATTTATTGAGTAAAGATATGAAAGAAATATATGGCTGAGTTTTTATATTCATTCACGTAATCTTATGAAAAAATCTGTAAAATTAATAATTTCATATAAAGATCTAGGGAATTCTGATAAAATTTTAGTTTATCAAATGATTAACAACGTTATGTTAACATGACTAGTACGTAATTGAAAATGAAGACTTCGTCAAAACGTAAAAATGAAGATCAAGTTTTGTCCAATTCCTTTACTTGTACGGTACCAGTATCCTTTGACATTTGCGTTAGAACAATATTCTCACATCCAAATGCAAAACAACTGTGAATTTTTAAAGCTATATTTTTTGCGTGTTTGATATTACGGTTGATTTGACTAATTTGTTTGAAGCTATAATTTGTAACTATGTTTGATATTATGGTACATTTGTCAGATTCATTGTGATATCAAGTATGCATTCATCTATCATTCAGAGTTGGTTTTTTAAGCTTTTTTTGCTCAAGAAATATCATGACATCAACTAACAATCACAAAGCGCAAAAAACAGTAACAGTAAAATAATTTTTTTGGTGATGTAACGTTAAACATTTGATGATATAGCAGGTCACTGTTGCCTGCCACATAAGCAAAAAATAACAGACAAGGATAAATCAAAACTTGTCAATGTTGCAGGGGTAATCCAATTTTTTTATTTTACAGAGGTAAAAGATAATTTGCCTATATTGCAGGGGGTAAAAACCTATTTACCTAAAAAGAAAATATTTCGCACCAGTTCCATTCATGAGTGAAAAGCATTTTAGCAACAATCATGTACGTATATATACAACTTCATAATCAATATATTTTTTTACATATTCTATATTTTATACTAACTAAAAAAATAAAAGAAATGACATCTTGGCTTTCAATATGTAATACCATTTTAAATAAAAGAGATGACATCTTGGCTTTCATCTTGGCTTCCATTTTAATTAATTTTCAGTTGTGACATCTTTTCTTTTCTCACAACAGCAATCATCCATCTCCATTGATTAAACTATTGCTCTTCAGCAGTAAAATCTGGTTCAGCAGGCTTCTGAAGCATCATGGGAGGTAGTCTCTCGGGCACCCTAGTCTTCCTTGTTCCATTTCTACGTATAGCTCGAAGCACGTTAGCAGCAAACCTTGAAGCGTATATTGTAGCGCCTAGGCTAGGTGAGCTGCCACCTTCCCTGGCCAATGCATCTTGCAACCTATTCTCCTCTTCCCTTAGAGACTCTTCAAGCTTCTTTTTACAATAGCGCCTCCATGCTGCTTGTATGAAACATGCAGCCCATGTACGCCATTGTTGCGAGTAAAACCTGAAAGTGTGGCGAAGCTGCTTACTGTGAAGGCGCCGAAATTGTGATGCAACAAACTTCAAATCCTCAGCTTTTAGAGCAAATGCTTCCACTTCTGAAAGAGTTTGGACGGTCCTGGTTGAGATGGGAAGGTTGGATGAGGAACGGGGATCTAATGCCCATGTGAGAAGCTCCTCTCCACAGAAGTCACCAGCCTTGAGGTATTCAGAGTTAAAGAAACCCGTTCTTCCACCATTAGTTGTCACGGTCAATAGTTTTCCACGCATTATGAAGAGCATCTCATCAACAGGATCGCCTTCGCGGACAATGCAACTTTCTTTCGTGTAAAGTACTGGTTTGAGACAGTCGCATACTGCATCCAAAAGCTGCTCATCCATTTTCTCAAATATTGGTACCTGAAAGTTCATTCAATAAAGATAAAAACAAGTTATTAATATTGTATGGAAAATCAACTATAGCTTCAAAGCTTCCGAAAGCAACAGTGATTGGTTTATTTTTCAAGGATTGTCTTAAACCGATGATATTTTGAATACCGATGATTCTTCACCAGGAAGCATGGCATACTTGCACAATCTAATTTTAGAATAACTTCAATGTGACTATGTTTTATCATCTCTCATAGCAATTCAATTACAATAGAAGACAGAAACTTTATGACTACCAGTGAAAAGCATGATTAGCACTAATTCAAGAAAGTTCAAATGTATATACAGAATGTGTTCAAACAAATGGGAGCAACAAAGATTTGCATTTAAAAATTTGCTATGGCACCTGTATGTTATACACTTATTTATTCTGCATGTTCTAGAAGCTGAAATCCAGAATGTTTTTAATTTTGTGCATACAAACCAATATTTGTTGGTTTTGTGCATACGTATATAGTATACCATGTCTTCCAAATTAATGGATATTCTATCAAATGCTCCGCCACCAAACAAAATATAGATACACTAAAACAGGACATGTAATTGTTCATTCTGAGGGACCTGCTAGGCGTTATGGACAGAGATGTTCAGCAAAATTATTCACATTCACTAAAAATAACAGATAGATAAATAATTTTCCAAACATAAAAACCTAAAAAGAAACAAAGATCATTGAAAAAGTAAAAGAACTCCTGTATTAACATAATTTAAAAAATGAAAAGGAACGATGGAGAGAATCTCACCCTCCTCAGCAAAGCCAAGCAGAGATGGCGCTTAATGTCCCTTCTTAAATCCTTGGGAAGATTACGAATCAAATTGTCTTCATCAACTCCTCTAGTTTCTTGCCATTTGTACTGCTCATGTCGTCTGATTCTTTCTCTCAAGCTATCAGGGAGCAGCCGATGAGACATCCATTGTTCTGCGTCTCTCCTTTTCACTCTCATCTCCTCCAATCTCGTAGTTGTTGATTGCAAATATGTCTGTTTTGGAAGAAACATAAAAGTATGACGGATCAAATTGTCGAAGAAAATAACCTCATAATAGAATGGTTCATGTGTCAAATTATTTTTCAAGCAAAAATGTCAAAATAAATAAATAAATGAAAAAGGAGATTGTATTTAAAATATGATAGGAAAATAAAAATATAGAAATGTTTATGGAAGTGGAAGAGAATTAAAAACATATGTTTGCATGTATGCATCACCCCCACATACAGAGAATTACAATAAATACAGATTTACATGGTTCACCATATTCCAGGCACACTTGCTAAGGCATGACAATCAACGTCACTTCGAAAAACCAAATGCATACATTTGCCTTAGAAGCCACGGAAATTAAAGACTTTAATATGACCAGAGGTCATAATTGCTGCAACAAACACTACTTCCCCAAGACCCCCAAAAAACAGTTCCACAAGAGCTGTTCATCCACTCCCCAGTAAGAGGACCAATCCATGGATGAGGCAATTAAAGCCCTAACTTTAGGCACATCAACAAAATAACTTTAGGCCCAACTTCTCTCAAAGATATTTTACGCCTCACTAATCCTTGGGCCGGGCTCTGCCCAATAAGTACATCAAAAGTCAAACTTAACATTCCCACTGTAACTGTAGTAAGTGCTCTAGTACCAAAGTACGTTCTTTTTGAGAAGAAAGTCAACAACAACAACCAAGCCTTATCCCACTAAGTGAGGTCGGCTACAGCCTACATGAATCGAACGGCACCATGGTGTTCTATCAAAAACCATGTTTTCCTCCAACATTTTTTGCTGCATCCTAGTGGAATGCAGCGGCAACACTGTACTAGAGCCATACAGCGCGTTGCTTCCGGGCAACAACCTAGCCTTCACACTATTGCGTATTTGATTCATGTCATAGAGATTGGACAAAGTTTTACGTTAGCTGTCAAAGCTTAACACAACCCTCTCCTTTTACCCCGGGCTTGAGACCAGAAATGAATAGCAAAGCTAAACATAGGCAGGAGGAAAATTCAATCAAAATAGCATTAAACAAATTTATAGCCAGAGGAAGTCATAAAACCAGTAATCATTAATAAAAAGGGACAGATCACATACGGAAAATATAATATTGGTAACCAATTTATTCCAAAATCAATAAATAGTACAAGCCAGTATTGGTGTCTGATTAGAAGACGTTACACATAGAGATATTCAGTACCAACCTGCATATTTCCAATGAGGAATGCAAATAATACCAAACCAGCAATGGAAATGAAAATTGCAAAGCAGATTTCCCAAACAAAGGTACTTGTTGCCAGGTTCTGACCAAGAGAACTGCAATAAAAAGGATCCCCCAAAAGAGGGTGGAGGAATATTCAAAGAATATTAGATAGTAGCTTGGTAAATATACTCAAAATCAATATTTAAAAAAACTATGGGTGGTTTGTTTCACGACATGCAAGAAAATCCCCAGAAAAATTGACCTTGGAATGTAAAGTGCTGTAAGTTTTAATTTTTTTAAAATCCCCGGGTTTGGGTGTGAGGCCTACTTCAAACCCACGAAACTAGCTTGTAAGGTGAATACATATATTTCCATGTTAAAGGGACCATCGCAATATATTTCCTTACTTTTCTTTCTATGTTAAAGGGTGAAATCATATATTTCCATGAGAATTCATAGAATTTGGGTGTGAGGCCTACTTCAAACCCACGATACTAGCTTGTAAGGTGAATACTGCTCAAGCGGTCAAACCTCATAACCACTACTTAAGCCATATCTCTATAGGTGATGTCAAACTAAAGACACACCCTCACAGTCTACAAAATGGCAATGCTAGAAATTGTAATTAAGGCGGCAAAAAATTTCTGCAATTAAGGCACCTGGGGGCAGACTGCAATTAAACTAATTTTCTAAGACATGCCCTCATGCCCAAGCTATGGGCCTAGAATGTGACAATGCTAGTGGCTAACATGAGATCTATCTAGTATCTATGCCAAGATTTAATACCATAATAGAATTTGCACTTATGATCCATGTCAACCCCACAAAACAGAATTGCATGTGAGGATTGACCAAGATTTGTATAGGCTGCTCAAGCTATATCCCTATGTGACGTGGGACTAAACAACCCCCAGCCAACTTACATCCATCATAAGGCGCCCAATGTTTCTTTGTCACCAATAGAATGTCGGCCACCTTATGACTGTATTTATTGTATCAACGCCCCTTAGAGTTATTACTGTATAATGTCTTGTTTGTTTCTAGTTTCCACCACATTATTATTTTTGTTTTCTGTTTTGAAACTAAAAATTTATGTACTTATAAAAAATATTTGTAAATTGTACTTGCGAAAAAAAACAATTGGGTTATTGTATTCCCAAGAACATCATTCCTGATTGAAACAAACGCCCCTCTTAACATGAACGTATACAACTCCAAAATTGACACTTGACTCACAGAGACACAGACCCCTAATTTTTCTACTTCAGTGAGGCATTAACTATGCCCAAAACTCCGTTATTCACCAAATCAAGATAATGTTACTTCGTAAAGTGGCCACAAAAATATAAATACATTGCAGCATATGAATACTTCATAATAATAAAAAAAGCTTATACTAAAACAGAGTTGATGAAGCAAACCTCAAATTCTTTAGACCCCACCAAAAACAATAAAAAAATTTCTGTGGGAAGTCTGTTGATCCTACAACTCCAGATTGAAGTGCATCAAGGAAAATTCCAAAATTAAAAAGTGTTGTATTTGCAGTCTGTATTGGGCATGAAGCATTGAGGAATGTTGAAATTGAAATTGTGCCTGAACGATGATGATCATCACAGTACATATTTGCTTTTATACATGTAATATTATGTCGACATGCATTTTGCCAGCACGTGGTTTCTCTTTCTATAGAAAACAAGTACCAAAAGGCACCAAGAACCTATGAACAAGTAAATCAGCAATTAGTAAAAAAAACAAGTAAATCGTCAATTAGAAAGATAGGCAGATAATTTTTATTAAATTTTCATTAATAAGAACACTTTTATCAAAAAGACAACAATTTTGTAAGATTTAAATATGCTACATTGGGAACCAACATAAAAAGATGTGGACCCGAAAATTTGAAAAAAAGAAAATGTACATAGAGAAGTAAGAAGAATGGACACAACAACAATAAACATTTCTGCATATTTTGCATAGCATTGGATGCATGTGCTTAATATGTGTATCTGTTTGTGTAAAACAAAAGTGTCCAGCGATATGTCCAATAAAGGCACGACTCCTTTATAGTTAAGTGTCTGTTTCATGGCGACCTTTAGATACACATTATATAGCTTTGTAGGATTTATGAAAGGTAAGCATCATATAATTCATCATATAGAGATCCTGTATTGATTAATTTTAACCAATATTCCAATATTTGTATCAAGTAATGTACATCTCAGTCATGTAAATTGCACAGTTGGGATCAAAAAAACCCAGGGGTGCCCACATAGTCACCACAAGGGCAAGCAATAAGCATATGTGGCTAACAAAATTTACTTGTTTAATCAATTGATCATGAGAAGCGAAATTTAGTGCAGTAGATAAAATAAACCACAATACATCCGAGACACTTAAAATTTAAAAACATATTTTTTTTATAAAAAAAAAGTAAGGAAAAATACCGATTGACTCATAAATAAAATGGAAACAAAAAACCCATGTAAGTAACTACGTATAGCTAAAAATACTTTTTAATGAATGTGGATAAGAAAAAAAATAGCAAAAACATACATGACTTGCAAGCATGTAAAGAAAGAGATTGAATGCAGCTCCAGCCCATGCTGTTTCAGTGAGAATACCAGAGGTCCTTGTAACTTCTTTATATAGTGGAACTATTCTTATAAATCGTGGCACATATTGGAAGAAGACACTAAATTTCAGCAAGTTTTTCGTGTTGAGTGCTTCTGAGCCTCTCAGCTTCGGAATGATAAATAGAATCACCACCTAGCAATGTAAGAGCAAGTTTTGAGTAAAAAAAAGCTTACTAAATGAATCCAATCATGCAAACTTCTCAATTATGCATGCACATAAAACACTTAGGAAATTAAACATAGAGGGATGGATTTATTCCCTAATTACATTTTTACATTACATGATGGGTTTGCTTACATGTTATGATATTGAACTTCAATGCAGTAACTAAAGAGATTAATGACAGAAGAGTTTCTTTCTCGTACCTGTGGGAGGGGAAGAACGGCAAGAATGTCAATTAAAAAGTATGATGACATATATCTCTTTGCTATTGCCCAAGCATCTTCGACCAAAACACCTCTTCCAAATACTCGAGATGAGGGAGCAATGAATCCCGTACGAAATTGGAAAATTATATGAATAACATAAAAAATATCGGTTAGAGACCTTAAAACTGTTGCCGTTGTTTCCATTTTTCTGTCCCGTGAAAGACATTTATTGTCATCATCAATCACAGGGATATAGAAGAACAAAGGATCAATTGATACAGCAATAAGACATGATAACACAAATATTTTGTTCCACTTTTGAAGAAAAGGACCCTGCGGATCAAGGATTTTATTTCTAGAACTAAAAAATCTAGTAAGTAAACTGTTATGGGAAAAAGATTTGAAAGGTTTTGCAAATCCCTTTATCCTCTCAGAACTAGATTCGAACCCCCTTTGAAACTTCCTGGAAACTGTTTTTAGTGTAGTTCTAATTCTCCCTGACTGCATTACTTGAATTCCAGGAGAGTTAATATCTGAATTCCAGTCATGAAATCTGAACATCATATTAATAACAAACATAATCTCAGTATAAACCATTTGATGAAGAGAAATCCAGACACAAATTCTAATTAGGCAATAAAATTCCTGAGAGTAAACCACCAAATCACTTTCCGACTTTGTAAAACGCTCTCAAATACTATGAATATTTCGAAAAGGTCCATGACTCTGTTAAATTTTGCTCATATTAGTCCTTCACAGAATATGTTAGGGACTAAATTGAAAGTAAGTGGATAAACTTAGAGACCAAATTGAAGTAAGTTAAGTTGTTAAAATAGAGACTTAATTGATAATACGTGGTTAAATATAGCGACCTATGAAGCACGGACACAAACACGGACACGGAACACGACAGGGACACTGACACGGATAATTTTTTTGAGAAAATGATATAATTCAATGTAAACGTAAGTGTCGGTGGTGTCCAACACCGGGACATGCTTATTCAGAGAAGTGTCTACGCTTCATATTAGGGACCAATTTGACAGTTTAATAGTTAAGGACCTTTTTGAAATATTCATAATCTCAAGGGACCTATTTGAGGGTGTCCTTACAAAGTCAGAGACTAATTTGGTAGACTACTCAAACTTTCTGATGATAAAGTGACTTTGACAAAGTAAATGGCAAGCACAAAATACTAGCCTCCATTGACAACTAAATTGTTTCTAAATAATGAAATTAAACAAAATATAGTATAGTAATTAAAGGCAGGTAGCACTAGACTAACCTAACAAATTTATCTTGCTGAAAAGTCATAACTGTGACACAGTTCAAAAGCAAGACAGAACACAATGAATCCGTGTCCTGTAATAAATCTTACAAAACAGTAAGTTTCTCCTCTCCTTGTACTTCAATTTGTCACAACCTACAACAAAATAATAGTACAGATTTTAAGAATTAGTCAACCAAAGAAATAGTAATAATTAATAACAACAGGATTAAATTAAATAGCCACCCAAGCAAAGTAAACAAAGATTCAACAATAGCTGAGAAATCCAAAAGAGAGGTAAAAATCCTCAGAAATACAGTTATCCTAAATCTCTTTATTGTCGAGACCAGAATATTATTCACCCTGAATAGAGGGACTATTCCCCTCCTCGCTGGATTGGAGCACCTCAAAGGGCGGGACAGCTAACATAAATATTTAAAGTTGCTCGGTATTCAAGGCGAGGATCAAATCCTTAATCCTCGATGTTTGGTTAAGGTAGGATGAGCACCAACAGCTCAACAACACCTCTCTCGATTAGTTATCCTAAATTTAGTCAGCGCATAAAAAACTAGAAAACACCATGATACGGATGATGATTACTTACAGTGTTTATTAGTACATAATAATACAAAAAATTACGGAAAAGAAAAAGTGGTGTATTATTGATAATCACGAATGAAATTGCAAACTATGTACTACGTTACAAACAGTAGTAAAAGAAAGAATAGGTAATAATATGAAACAACAAAGAAGATAAGAAAAAGTTGTTAAAGAGAAAGGTACCATGGGTAATAAGTGAAGGATTTGAAATGAAACTGAAACTGAAACAGCGCCTGGATGAACAAAGAAGAATTGAAGTGGAAGAGAAGGTTCGTGTAAAACGGCCAATATTTTTGTGAGAGAGAGAGAGAGAGAGGTGTTATTATTTACAGAGAGCGACGGAGAAAGAGAGAGAGAGAGAGAGAGTTTGGGTTGCGGTTGAATACTGTTGTTAGTCATAGACAGATAGAAGAAAAGTCCACTCTGGCGCGGGTCCCACTTTCCCTCTATTATTACATCTATTAAAACAGGGGTGTTAATAGTAATTCGTCAGGTTTGCGACTTCAATCAAAAATTAGGCTCAAATAGTACTAGGGGTGTAAGCGGGTCGGTTAAAATTGATTTTAAATAAATCTAAGAGATAGGTAGCTCGACTGATTAACTGGTGAGCTAATGGTTAAGGAGCAAAAGGTTCAGTGTTCAAGTCCTAGCAAAGGAGGAAAACTAACAATTATACTAATATAGTACTAACAACTAACATTGCCTATAAAAAAAAAATCTAATGTCTGAACTAATAAACTTTCAATTAGTTTGGTTTGGTCAGTTTTTAAAAATGATCTGATCCAAACTAATTGGTTTGAATTGGATACTATATTCGATTTGCAACATTTTGTTTTTCCAGTATAATCTCTACTATTATTTTTCAAGCTCTATTTTTTCAAACGATATACTTCAAGCTCTATTTTTCAAATGAGTTAGAATAATAACATAAACTAAGTAAACAATAACATAATTTTGAAATACAAAATACAACACATAAGTAGAATAAAGTTTACCATCAAATACAAATATAAGTCACAAGCGAAGAAGAGTTCACCATCAAATACAACCAAACAAAATACAAATTATAGGTGAAGAATAGTTCACCACCTAATACAAAATACAATCTATATGAAATTAAGTTCATTAATTCAAACATAAAATAACAAAGTTCAACCGAAATAAATTTTCAATTCTCCCTAAAATGATAAATTTCAATTCTACGTTGGAAGACAAAGGTTTTGAAGGTTTGTGTGTTTTACTTTATGCCTGCGTTTTACTTTGTGAATTTAAGTTGGGTTGGTTCAAATAGTGAACGCATTGAGCTCTCAAGTCTCAAGTGGTTAACTAAACATATCGGTTCGGTTCCTCGATTTAGCGATTCATGATAATGAAATTTAAGATCCGAATCAAACCACCTCAGTTTTCATTGGTTCGGTTTTGTTTTTGATCTGAACCAAGAAAGTTCAATTTTTTTTATTTGAATTGATTTGGATCATCGATTCGATCGATTTTTTTCAATCTACTTACACCCGTACACACTACACATACGGATTCATCCACATTCCACAAGTAGTTAATTTAGTTCAGTGTTAATTAAGGTCGAACTTAGTAAAAATGATCACAATTTAATCTCTTATAACTGCGATCAATAACTGAAATAATTTGATATCAGAAATAACTTCAGAAACAAATTAAACTAAACGATGGATAAACCAAAATAAGATAAAATAAAATTGATCGACATTCCACGGTGTGTATGCTATTTGAATGCGAAACGAACACGAACGCGACCACTCTCTCCCCTTAACTCACACCTCAGTTCTCGCCTCTGACCTCCATAACTTCCGAAACCACCGTCGGCATCGCCGTTCAACAGTCCACCACTACGACCGCCGTAAAAACCACCAGATGTGCCATTACAACCGGTATTAGTAATATCTCAGCTACAATTTTCTACACGTTTGGACATTCTGAAATTTTTTATTGATGGCGTTGATATGGAAAGTGATTGAATTGATAAAGGATTTATGGAGATCAGTATTTTTCATTTGTTCGATTCAATTCTGGAGAATGGCGTTGCTATGGACATTTTCTGTTGCATTTTCTCACTTTCAATTGTTAAAGGATTCGCTATTTTCTCACAAAATGGTACCATATGTTAGGTCTTCACCTTCCTTGTTTCCTAATAGACCGGTTTGTGTCATCACCGGTGTAAGTTTCACTCAATCTGTTTCTTGCCATTTTCATGGAATAATTTCAATTATTTATTTATTTATTTATTTATTTTGCAGGCAACATCTGGTCTTGGATTATCAACTGCATGCAAGCTTTCCAAGGAAGGTTACATTGTTGTAATTGGTAATTCCTTATTCCTTAGTATTGTACATGTTTACTTGACTTGGTAGGGAGGACCGGTTCGATCCCCCATTGCGTTTGGGAGGGTAGTAGAACCACTTGATGTCAGAACTCGCCCGAACTCTGGATTACTAGGGTCTCCTTCCCCTAGCAACCATACGGTGAAAGCCAAAAAAAATAAAAGTAGCTAAGAAGGAGATGAAAAACTCAATAATTGTGGTTAGGGGAAATGTATTTTCAGAATAATGAAAATCATAACAATGTTTTGATGCCTAGTTCTATGCTGCACAAATGACAAATCTTGCATCATGCACAAGTTACTATGCGTTGTTGGATCAAATGAAATGAGATAAGATAGGACTTATTGATCCAATGGTAAAAAACAAACTTTTACATGAGAGTATCTTGTGCGCATTAGATAAAGCCTACTTTGACATTTTCATTTAATTTATTTTTTTGAAAATGTTGAATTTGTTTTCAATAACTGCATAAGAAAATGGAAAGAGGAATATTGGATCTATATCCTCTTCTGTTTATTAGTTGAATTGAAAACACAAAACTAAACGGGATTATTTGATATACTAACAATAATACACTATTTTCCACACTCCATTTAATACCAAGTGAAATCCACTTTGGTTCCACTAAATAGAGCATGGTGGAGATTATTTAGTAGGATAAAATTCACTTGGGTTTTTTTCCCAATAATAACGAGTGTTCAAATATGAAAATATGTGTTGCTAGCTAGCACTCTTTTTCTTCTAGTCTGAGCAATATACCTAAGATTCCAATTGTGGATTATGCAGTTGGAAGATCAGAGCAGTTGTTGTCGGAGGTATTTTTCTACATTAATTATTAGCATCATGGTAATGACGATTCCATGCCTAGTAAATATCTCATCAGTGTTCTTCCAATTGTTTGATAGACCATAACAAAGATCAAAAGTTGGCATGAGGATGCTCAACTCAAAGCTTTTCAGGCTGACCTTTCATCGATTGAGTCGATTATAAAGTTCAAAGATTCCCTGCGGCAGTGGCTTTTGGATTCCGATTTGCACTGCTCAGTACAAATACTAATAAATAATGCTGGAATACTTGCTACATCTCCTAGAGTCACAGCTGAGGGCTTTGATCAGTAATTACTTTTTTCTAATCTCCCCTGATAGTGTTAACAAAATTCTATCTTTATCATTGAAACTTCCATATGCAAGCTTGCCACGCATAACACAACAAAAGGTGCATAGGTCACACACTTTTAATTGCAAATAGTATTACTTTCCTACTGTTAATAATTTATTTAAGCTTTGGGGCTACGCTTATAGGTATTTGTTAAAGGATCTTGCTAACTGATGCCCTTAAGGTATTAATGAGTCCCCTAAGGGCATCGGTTAAGGAATCCATAAAAGGATATTTTAGCTTGACAATGTAAGTAATGTAAGTCGTTGCTTAATGTAACAATTACCTCACTTTTCATACACATTTTTCCTTTGGTTTCTTAACCAATGCCCTTACGGCACTCATTAGCATGCTCCTTGTTAAATGTCAAAAAAATTGAGGCAGTGTTGATTTTCATGATCACCGTAACCTTTATGTAACTGAAACTTGAAAAACACAGAAACAAGTGTTTGTATGCGGTATGGATCATTTTTTATGGGAGTCTTTGATACAAGATTGTTTATCTATTTTATATTTGCTCCATGTTTGTCTAATGTCATAGTTTCAAAATTAGTAGTCACTTTTAAATTCACTAACAATTTCCACTCTTTATCCCAGGATGATCGGCACAAATTATATCGGCACATTTGTTTTGACACAGCTTCTGTTACCACTTCTTGAAAGCAGTCCTGTATCTTCCAAAATTGTGAACGTAACATCCTTTACTCACCGAGCTGGTAGGATAATAATTTTAGTTCTCATTTTTTGATTTATATTGTTGTGCAGTGATCTTACTGTTTCAGTTTTACTGTCATCCATAAATGCTTATTAGATTTCACTACAATAGCTCTCCTATAGATCCTTCTCAGGCTCTTTTCTTCAGTTATTGATATGCAGGTCGATGAGGGAACTGTATCTGGGAAGAGATTTTTAAGTTCAAAACGATATCCATATGCTCAGATATATGAGTATTCTAAACGTAAGCTGCATATTCTGGATGAACTTATACATATTACATTGTATCTTTAGTCCTAATTCCTAATTAGCGTGTAATTTTCTTGAAGTATGCCTACTTCTCTTCTCATTTGAGCTCCACCAACAGCTTTGCCAAATGGGTAAATCTCATCAGATATTTGTCAAGTATGTTTTCTAAATCAACTTTTATTTCCTTTTGCTATCTTGTTTCCAAGTGCCATGTATTTGTATAAAGATAGAATATTTGTTTTTGTATAGCTTAACCAATTAATGTATTACTGTCATCTTTGTTGCTCATGTATGTTTGTCTGATTGCTTCCATGACTTTCCTACAAAATTTTGTTATGCAAATCTCTTTTCTGCACAATGCCACTATATGTACACAATGTCTTGGCTACCAATGTCTTGCCAAACCTGTAAATTTCATGACAAAAAATGTTTATGCGGGAACAGCTACACTCATATGAAAACTCATTTCGGTCACTTGTGGTTGGGTTTGACCTAGTGCTGAATAAATAGCACCAATATGAGTTAATTTGGGTTTGAGGTAGTTTGCAAGAAGAATAAACATGAGTAAAAATCAGATGGGAAAATAAAAAGTGCTAGCAAAAGAGAGAGATGCAAAATGTTTTAAGCTTTGAGATAAATCTTTATTATATTTTTGGTTAATAATCATGGGTTCTTCTCCACTGTAATATTAATTTTCTGTATTGTTGTGCATCAGTGTTGCAGATCCTGGAGTTGTACAAACAAACATCATGCGAGAAGTTCCAGCAAGTTTATCTTGGTTGGCATTCTATGTACTGAAACGCCTACACCTATTGGAATCTTCTGAGTGTGGGAAAGAGTCAATTATTGATGCTGCTCTTGTTCCGCCCGTGAGTATTCTTAGCGATCTTTGTTAATATCTACTTTACATTTTCATTCCATTGATGTTTCAAAATGACCAAAGGTGTTGTCTACCAACTCATTTACTTATTATACCATAAGCTGTAGTCATTTCTCAGGTTTAATCTGATGCAATATCTAATACCTTATCCTTCTGCGTCAGTAATTCATCTTGAACTAACCCTTGGAAACAACATATTGGTCAATTACTGTATTTACATAAACATATTTAGATTGCACACACACAAATCAACACATTCAGCTGAAATGATTGAAAGTAGCTTTGAGATACACTCCTGAAATTAAATTTTTAATTCATTAAAGCTACTCCAAATAGTTATCCTCAATCATTTGTATTCCTCATGAATTAGCCATAATTGGAGTCATTGAGTTCAAAATGTTAATAAGCTAAATTTTTTCCAGGGAACATCAGGAGCTTACTTCTTTGGGGGGAAAGGTAGAACTATAAACTCTTCAGCACTTTCACGAAACGCCAAATTAGCACGCGAGCTTTGGGAAACTACACGTAATGTGCTATCCGTGACCCCCTTTGGTAATGAGAGAAACAGTTTTTAGCATTGGTTTGTATGCCATTTCGTGTAAGCAAAAATAATTAGTGGCAGTTACCTGATGTAAATTGATAAGTGGAACTCCTTCCAGTTTTTATTATAAGCAAAAGTACATGCATTTGGTAAAAATTTAGACCAAATGTGTGTACCTTTTTGTTTATATAAAAAACTGGAGTAGTGACATGAAGTTTTGAGCTTCCTGATGCATACCTTCGCTTAGCTGTTTTCTAGAAATGTTTTTCAAATTAAAAAAAAAAAAAACACTCTCTGGAAATTGGCAAAATATTAAATTTCTTTTCTAAAATAAATTAATCTAATTAAGCATAGTGCAAGAGATGTTGGGAAAGTATAATACTAAGCATGAGCTAAAAATGATGTCTATAGAGCTAAAATGCTATGGCTCACTCGGGTTCTTTTGTTTTATGCATGTTGCGAACGAAAATTGCTCTTTAGGCCCCTCAATTTACTTCCACACCCCCCAATATGATGAAAATACCCTTCGAATACGAAATGTATTTTGGTTTGTAATATACAAAATGAAAACATTATAACATACAAAACGCCTGCACCTTGAAAAAACGAAGTGCTTTTTTTTTGTCTTCGTATTTTAAAATGCAAACTGAGATATGATTTCGTATTTTAAAATACGAAGTGTGTCCAATTCGTATTTTAAAATATGAACTCGCTCAATTTCTTTTCGCAAAATGTGAATGGTCCTGTTATATGACAGTTCCAAGCCTGACATGTTCATTGTCCACTCCAACACTCAACTTCACACCAGACCTAAGATTTGCAATTTTTTGAGCGATTTTGGCGTGTTCAAGTTTGAATTCAACATTTATGTGGTGTTGCCGACACTTTTTGTGGTAGTTATGACAAATTAGTTTCTATAAAATCATGTATATGTATTCAGATCTAAATCACAACCAAAATTTTCTCTACATTTCTATTTATTTATCTTTTTCTTACACCTTTCCATGGCTACCCAAATTTGGGATCAACAAAATGTGAACACTCACCTTGCTTTGTATTTCCATAACCAAAGTTGTTGTTGAATTTTGGTGAATGTTGTTTGTTGTTTTTGTTTCGTTTATATCAAACCCCATCGTATTTTATGAACCAAAAATTGTTTCGTATCTTAAAATATGATCGTTACGCAGGTCAAAATTTGAGGGTATTTTGGGATTATTGGAGGGTGTGGGAGCAATTCAAGGGGCCTAAAGAGCAATTTTCGTTGCGAACTACTTAGATTAAGAGGAGTTAAGCTACGTTTGACCCAACTTTTTTAAGAATAAAAGTTGTTTTAAGGTTAAAAGTGGTAAAAAGAACTTTACAAATAAAGTAAAATTTGTTTGGTAATTTATTTTTGTATTTAAAAGTACTTTTTTTATTATTATTTTAAACTAAAATATTTTGATATAGTTAATAATTTGTATTTGTCTTTTTTTTACATAGTGTATTTTGATATATATATTTTTGGTCAAGACAAATCTCTATATTTTCTTCATTAGTATTAAGTCACTTTTTTTTACATAGTGTATTTGTCTTTTTTTTACATAGTGTCTTTTTTTTACATAGCTTTGTAACTCGAACATGTATTGGAATTTGAAGAAAATAAGAGGAAAGTTGGTTAATAGTTGAGATGCAAAAATTGAGTTACACATCTTTTCTTTTCGAGTTACAAAGCTAATTATGTCAAATCACAAAAATATTTTGAAATTAGTTATATGACATGGAAATTTGATATTAATTTCTTATTGGACAACATTGTAAAATTGTTTTACACAGTAAGTACATGTCTATTATACTCTATTTTAAATATACCCAAAACATTTAAAACGAACAAAGAAAATGGAGAGGATGTTAACCGGTAAAGAAATTTCCACTGCACAAGACGGAGTTGTTTTCTACCTATAATTATGGGCCACCTAACTGTTGATCAATGTGAGAAAGGCGTCGCGAAGAGATGGTTCCATGTCGTTGCGGTCGTGATGATGGTGACGACCGTTTTGGTGACAGCACTAAGGTTAAGGTTTGCCCTTTAATGCCATTCTCTCGAAAATTTCTCTTTTGCCCCCCCCCCCCATTTCTCTATAACCCCCCTAAAATCCTAAATTACCCTTTAATTCGGGATCTAGTTCCCGAACTATAGTTCGGAATCTAAGTCCCGAAGTGTATCCTGAGTTTTGGAGAGTACAGGCACCAGTTCGGCATATAGATCCCGAAGTGGTGCCTGGGTTTTGGGGGTACAGACACCATTTCAGAATCTAAAACCCAAAGTAGTGCCTATACCCAAGAACCCAAGCACCACTTCAGGATTTATATCCTGAACTGGTGCCTGTACTCCCCAAAACTCAGGATACACTTCGGGATGTAAATTCCGAACTATAGTTCGGGATCTAGATCCCGAATTGGTGCCTATACCCCCCAAAAACCCCTAAGGGCAAAATCGGTAGTTAGGGAGGGGGGGGGGAGAAAATAATGAGGGGCGATTGAGAAAATTTCCATTCTCTCCACATCGTGAAGATGAAGATGATGAAGACAACGACGACGACGTCGTTTGCCATGAAAGGGATCTCCATCTCCATCGCATTCTACCGGCATGGTTTGTGACACAAGGCTTAGTTGACTACGAGGATGACGTGGACTATGTGGAAGATGAAGATGATGACTATGATGATGTTGCGATGATGATGATGCTGATGTTGACGCTGACGATGCTCCAATTCTTGAAGAAGAAGAAGAAGAAGAAGAAGAAGAAGAAGAAGAAGAAGAAGAAGAAGAAGACTTTCTAGGTACTTTATTTCACTACCTATTTTCTTGTTACATATATTGTTATTGTTGGTGTTTAATTTATGTAAATGTTTGATTTGGTAAAATAGTAAAGTTGTTGCGGAAACTAGTGCAGAATATCTGCCTATTTTCTAATTATAATAATGTTATTGAATCTTATTACAAATACAATGTAGTAGCTGTGTTGTCTTGTATTAGAATTCTAGATTGAGAAAAACCAGCTTTGGCTCTAGTTTGCATGGAGTGAGAATTTCGAGGAATTACAGAATAGAGGAAATAGAAGGAGCCAAAGGAGGAGGATCAGGAGGTGGAGAAGAATGATTTCTTGGTAATGTGGAGGATTGAGAAATAGGAGATACAATTGATGTATTAGAGACAGAAGCGATATAACTAGAGGAAGAGATATTGAGATCAGAAACACTGTTATTAGAAACTAGGATTGGAATGAAGAGTCTTAGAGGAAATGTATGAGACACTAGGATTGGAAGATTCATCAATTGTAAGAGCTGCAATAGAGACATCAAAGGATGAGACATGCTAAGAGATACTAGATTTACAAAAGAAAAAAAATCATGATAAGGAAATCTAGACTTATTAATGAAAACATTCTTAGAGATATAAAGCTTACCACTAGGAGATAAACACTAAGCATATGTATTATATTGTACTTATTTTTTTTATTTCTATATTATATTGTACTTATCAATTGTTTTTTAAACAAAATTTCAAATTATGTATGTAAAAGTTTGTGTCCATCACATTCCTATACCAAATGTGTCATGTATTTTTTTATTCTTCAAATGAAATTACTAACTTGTAATGAAATCACTGTCACCGAAGACAAGACACTCAACTTGCTTACTATTGTTGCTCCAAGTGGGTCTTGCTGCATATCTACCCCTAGTAAGAAAATAACACATCCTTAACCTGTAGGTTATCCATTAGCTCATCCAATTTGTTAAGCACATTTTTTGAAATTGATAACTTAGTAATGAGATTTTCACACTTTGATTGATATTGACTTCTTGAAATCGAAACTTAGTAATGAGATTTTCTTTGACCTTTATTATATTATTTCTTGTTATATTAAATGCAGGGTTAGACACCTTTAATATTCCCACCATAAATGCAGTCTTCATCTTTGAATTTAGACATATTTAATAATAGTTTATCAATTCATACATTTTTAATAAAAAATTAATTCATTTTAATGTGTATTATACTTGGTCGCAAACAACTAAAGAATCAATATCAAGTATCATATGTGTAATTTAACATATTATTAATATAATAACAATAATCATAATAATTATATATTTAAACATTACTTAAAATTATAAAATAAACCTTATTTTTTTAAAGATATTACTTAGAATACATTTTTTATTAATGGGTGATTCTTCCATTACAAATGGAGTTGATTCTGAAGCTTTTTTTATCCTAACCCGTTGTCTCTGGTTTCGTCCAAATTTTTTCATTTCAACAAATTTTTCATTTTCAATTACTACTCCGACAGTGCCAAATTCCTTTCCTGATGGTTTTGGGTTTATCATCATCGTCATCATCACCTCCTCCATCAATTCTCAGTCTCCCAACCAAGGGGATTTTTATTGAATTTGAAACAAAATTGGATATGAGGTTTGTCAATCACATTGGTTTGAAGATTGATAGTTTTATTTTGGAACAATTATTGTTGTTGAGAGGGAAATCGATCTCAATAGTTATATCACATGAATTGTTAGATCTATTATCATAACAATTCCCTCTCGGTCTTTTTAAGCTATTTTGAAATAAACCGATTATATTTGTTATTGAAAACCTTAAAATATTACGTAGAATTATAAATAAAGCTTATTTGTTTAAAGATATTACTTAAATTGTATGCTATCATATATCGTCCCCATAGTCGGTAACCCTATTATGGTAATGACATTTTTATACTCGTGCATGTTGCATATTATTATTTGTTTATTACATGTACTGAATTTAATTTTTTTTGCCTAAACTAAATATCATTGTGGTTTCTGGTTTATAATAGTTGATTTACACTTGAGAATAAATTTTAAGTGGGGGTTATACAACTTTTATGAAGCTAATTGATTAATAAAAAATAGTGTAATTTTGTACGGAAAAGAGTGATATGTTTAATTGATTAATTAACTAAATTAAAAAGACAATAATTTTGATAGATATTTTTTAGTCGAGGGTATGTATTAATTTGTAAGTTTCCTTTGTTAATGTTTATAATATGTTTATTAATGTTTAAATATCAATAAAACACACTAGCTACTACTCGAAATGTTTTGCCATATTGTCTCCGAGTTTGTTGAGATTCTCTCGCTAGTATGTTGAATTTTGTTATGAATATACAACCATTATATATTATATATTTACATTTTATTCCCAAAGTTCAACATAATTGTTATTTAAGCATGCATGAAATTTCACTTGAAGTTCAATCACAAGTAATAGAAGTAATAACCTTTACCAAAAAAAGACACGTAAATTTTAGAATTTCTCATATTGTACCGCTCAAAAGTCTACACGCAGCTGCTAAACAAAAACATAAAGAAATAAGTCCAAAATTAAGTATCAAATATCATGCACCTTCTAATACTCATGCACATTTAAAATCATTTCATGTCCTCATCTTCTAAGGAGAAAGATTCAATTTATCGGTAAGATACCAATATACAGAATCACTTAAGTCAGCCCAATAGCAGACTCATAACAAAATAAAATACTATAATCAACACGCGCCGCCTCCCTTCCTCCCTCCCTCTCTCCATCTTCTTCATCTCCGTTTCGCCTCCGCCGCGTTTTTTGTTTCTCTCATTCATTATTTCACAGTGAGATATTGCACTCTGTTTATATATAAGAATTCAAGAAGAACATGGTTGCCTTTGGTAAAAAGTTGAAAAACATACAAATTCAAGAATGGCAACTGTATGTATGAAATGAATGCGCTTCTTATGTTATTGAACGTTAAAAAATAATTTCGAGTTATCAAATATTAGTTGGTCCAGTAGTGATTCACGCTGAACTTGGTAAAGAGGATGAATTCTAGCAGTTTGAAGAGATATATATAAAGCTCAATTAGATATGCCACATAAGCGAAAGGGAGGCTTAAGAGCTTAGGTCACTTCCCTTTATATATATAAGAGATCACGAGTTTATATTATAGTCTAGATACATTATTTTTTAAATGAATCTAAAAAGTCAATTTTACTTATATACGAGACCGAAGAAGTATAACATAACTTTCTTTTATAATTGAAAAAAAACAATAAAAAATAAATTATAAATTTAAACACCACATAAAATTACAATCAAAATATTATAAGCGAGATGTAAAGCTTACCACTAGGGGATAAACACTAATCATATTATTATATTATTGTACTTTTTTTTTTACTTCTATATTATATTCTACTTTTCAATTGTTTTTTAAACAATGTATGTAAAACTTTATGTCCATCACATTCCTATACCAAATGTGTCATGTATTTTTTGATTTTTCAAATGAAATTACTAACTTGTAATGAAATCAATGTCAACGAAGACAAGACACTCAACTTGTTTATTATTGTTGCTCCAAGTGGGTCTTGCTGCATATCTACCTTCCATGCCCTGAATAGTAAAAAAATAGCACATCCCTTAGGTTATCAATTAGCTCATCTAATTTATTTAGCACATTTTTTGAAATTGATAACCCATGTTCCTCCTTTTCCATACTTTGATTGACATTGGCTTCTTGAAATTGAAACTTAGTAATGAGCTTTTTTTTAACCTTTATTATATTATTCCTTGTTATATTAAACGCAGGGTCAGACACCTCTAATATTCCCACCGTAAATGCACTCTTCATCTTCGATTTTCAATCACTAACAAAATTTTTTTACAAGAAAATGGGTGGGAAATCTCACAAAATTTCAATAATTAACAGAAAAAAGTAATACAAGAAATGGATTAACATAAACATTCAATACAATAAATGGGTTGAAAATCTCACACATATCAATCACTAATAAGTAATACGAGAAATTGACTAACGACAACAATTGATGCAAGAAATGGGTGGGAGCGAAAGAATGTACCTTACAATTTTTAATAATCATATTGAAGACTTAGTAGTTATCTGAGGAACAATTCTATAAATGTGGGGTTTTCAGGTTTAGGGAAAAATTTCACTCATAATCATAATAATTATATGTTTAAACATTTCGTAGAATTATAAAATAAAGCTTATCTGTTTAAAGATATTACTTAGAATATAAAAATTATTATCTTCTGTGCACAATATTATAATTGTCTAGTTAACTTTTCTTTTTCTATGTTTTCTTTTTCAAATGTGGCAAGGTTGGGCAATTCTATGGAGTTAACTTTCCCCTCACTTTGGAAATAAAATATCAACTGTAGTGAGGTATGTCTCAAAAATCCCGCAACAAAATTTTGTATTTAAAGAAAGAAGATCTTGTTTATTGTTTTCTATTTTTTCTATGAGATTATTAAACGTGCCTCTTTGGAAATGAAAGTTCGTTTTTATTTAGTTTTTTTTGCTTAGCATTTTGTGTGATGTGTGATTACGAAAGCAATAAAATGCACCTAATTGAATAAAATGCACCTAAAAAAGACAGTAAAAAAAAGGGTAGTGTTTTAATTAAGAGTGGAGTGTGTGTGAAAATGAGACAGAGGTAGGAAATGTAATGGTGTCATTTATAACTTAATCACAAGAAAACAAAACACACGAATAATAGATAAACAAAAACACTCATGGCAAAAAAAAAAAAAAATCAAGAAGAAGATAGGAAATGCATGTAACATGTGAAATTAGCATAAATGTGTATGAATTGTTGTTTTCAAGTGTCATGTTTAAGTGCAAGAGCATATATATTCAAGTCAAGAGCATGTATCACCAAGAACAAATCAAAACTCAAACATTTAAAATTATGGTAGCCATACTATATGAAAAAAAAAGAACTTCAAAATGAGCATGCATTTTTTTACTTTTTCTTTGGGGATTATATACAAACAAGCATTTAATCATGAAGGTATCAAACATGAAAGCATGCCATAAATTCACAAGGTCATAAAACATCATCACATATGAGTATACACTTTTAAATTTAGCGAGGAGGAAATAAAAAAAATAAACAACATCTTCTTTCTCTAAATACAAAATTCTGTTGCGGGATTTTTGAGACATACCCCACTACAATTGATCTTTCATTTTCAAAAAGAGGGGAAAGTATCGAAAACTTTTTTAAAGAGATATTCTAAATATGGAGGTTAGTTACACATATGGAAGGTATTAACATCTTAAACGTCCATGGTATTCTATGGTAACCTCTAATCTATTACTTTTTACTTGTTTTTATGTGCTTAAGAAATGAGGAAGAGTTTGTATAGAGAGAATAGAGGGCGAGGTGGCAAAAGAGGATTGGTCTAAGTAGAAAAATGAATTTTGATTTATTTAGAAAAAAGATAAAGAGATAAGAATGAGATAAAAATGTGAATCATAGAGATAGAGCAACTTGTGCTTTACTCTTTCCTCTTCTTGGCATATTTTTAAAATAAAATGTAAATGGAAATAAAATAAAACAAAATGAGTAGAAATGAAATAAAATGTAATTTTTCATATTTTTTGAAATATATGGAAATGAAATATAAAATGAACGTAAAATAGGAAAAACGCTATTTTTTTGATATTTTTAAACTTTTACGCTAATTAAAATAAAATTAACATCATGAGCTGAGAAAAACTATTTTATGACATTTTCAAGTTTTTACACTAATTAACGAACTATTTTAAAAGATAAGCTTAAGAAAACAAAAATATTTGAAAAAAGATATAATTGTAAAAAGATAGTGAAAATATGAGAAAAATAAAATAAAATATGCATAAAAATAGAAATTAAAACGCATATAATAAATAATATATATTTTTGTATGTTTTTGATGCATGAAATAAAAATTGGATTTTATGGGTCCAAAATTGGGGTACAACAGCATGCATGTTGAATATGCAGGTTTAAACCCATTAAATGATTGTATGCTATCATATACCGTCCCCATAGTCGGTAACCCTGTTATGGTAATGACATTTTTATACTCGTGTATATTGTGTATTATTATTTGTTTATTACATGTACTAAATTTAATTTTTTTTGCCTAAACTAAATATCAATGTGGGGGTTATACAACTTTTATGTAGCTAACCTTTTTTTTTTACAAAACTTTTATGAAGCTAATTAATTAATAAAAAATAGTGTAATTTTGTACGGAAAAGAATGAGTTGTTTATTGATTAATTAACTAAATTAAAAATACAATAATTTTGATAGATATTTTTTAATCGAAGGGTATTTATTAATTTGCAAGCTTCCTTTGTTAATGTTTATAATATGTTTATTAATGTTTTTTTTTTGACAATGTTTATTAATGTTTAAATATCAATAAAACACACTAGCTACTACTCGAAATGTTTTGCCGTATTGTCTCCGAGTTTATGTCCATCACATTCCTATACTAAATATGTCATGTATTTTTTGATTCTTCAAATGAAATTATTAATATGTAATGAAATCACTGTCAACAAAGCCAAGACACTCAACTTGCTTAGTATTGTTGCTCCAAGTGGGCCTTGCTGCATATCTACCCTCATGCCCTGAATAGTAAAAAAATTCAATACATTCTCAACCCATAGGTTATCAATTAACTCATCCAATTTGTTTGGCATATTTTTTGAAATTGATAACCCATTTCCTCTTTTTCCACACTTTGATTGATATTGGCTTCTTGAAATCCAAACTTAGTAATGAGCTTTACTTTGATCATTATTATATTATTTCTTGTTACATTAAACGCAAGGGCAAACACCTCTAATATTCCTACCAGAAATGCAATCTTCGTGTTTTAATTTCAATCACTAACAAAAGGAAATACAAGAAATATGGGTGGGAAATCTCATAGAATTTCAATCAATAACAGAAAAAATAATACAAGAAATGAACTAACGGAAACAATCAATACAATAAATGGGTTGAAAATCTCACACAGATATGAATCACTAACAAGTTCAATTTCAAATATTTGATGCAAGAAACGGGTGGGAGCGGAAGAATGTACCTTCCAATTTGATCGTCAATTCCAAATACTCTTGCGATGTCCTTATTTACAAGTTGAATTTCTTTTGGTA
Source organism: Trifolium dubium (assembly GCA_951804385.1). Lineage (NCBI taxonomy): Eukaryota > Viridiplantae > Streptophyta > Magnoliopsida > Fabales > Fabaceae > Trifolium > Trifolium dubium. The sequence goes on from OX638076.1 coordinate 9,154,985, forward strand.
ATGAAAAACACTAACAAAACCCTTAGAGCATCCACAATGACACACTCAATATATTTTTTTTAGTACTTAAATGGGTCTTATGTGTACACATTATTTATTTATATTTTTTGGCTTAATTACTCTTTTGATCCTTTAACTTATTTTTTAGTTTCATTTTTTAGAAGAAATCAACCAAAATTTAATAGAAAGTTAGAAGAAATTAATTCAAAATAAACGTAAGACGATCAAATATATATATATGAGAATTGTTAACTACGACTCTTGTGGATCAACGTTAGCAAGTATGACCCACATGAATTATTTCGCGCCCCTCCAAACCTACTACGCGCACCCCCCATCCATTGCTCCGCACGCCCCCTGCCCCCCCGCCCACTCCATGTGTAACTTTTAGATGAGTCATACTTGCTAACTACGACCCACATGGTCGTAGTTAGCAGCCCCCTATATATATGTGTGTGTGTGTGTGTGATTAAGCATTTTTTAAAAGCTTAAACATTCTTTTGGTCCCTGTATGTACACCAAATTTTGCTTTTAGTCTCTTCATGTGATTTTATTCCAAAATAGTCCCCGTATCGACCAATTTTTTTGTTTTTGGTCCATAAAGTTAAAATCCACAGGAAAATTCTCAAGTTTCCTGCAGATTTTCCTACGAATTTTCTTGCAAATTTTTGCTTTAGGGACCAGAAGAAAAAAGTTTGGTCGATACGAGGACTATTTTGGAATAAAATCATATACAGGGACTAAAACCAAAATTTCGCGTACATACAGAGACTAAAATGACGTTTAAGCCTTTTTTAAAATACCCAATTCTTTTTACTCAAATTAGCAAAATAGTCGGTTATTCATTCATTCAAACTAGCTAGGGTTTGGTTACAAATAAATAAAACCCAATCAATAACCCTCCGAAAATAACAAAATAATACCAATTGTTAGGGAGGACCATGGTTCAATCCCCCGCAACTGCGATTGGAAGGGGCTTGGAACCACTTGGGGTCCGTTTGGATTGATGGTATAGAATGGAGCGGAGCGGAATGAAATGGAATGGAACGGAATGGAACAGAATACATATTCCATTGTTTGGATAGTGAACGGAATGGAATGTGTTATAACTTTTTTATTCCAATTATACCCTTTGTTTTATAGATAGGAATGTTTAGCAAAAAAAAATAAGAATAGATAAGAATGAGAAAAGTCTTATAAAATATAAAATTGAGGGTAAAATTGTAAAACTATAATTATTGTGTATCATTCCATCCTTATCATCCCATATACCACTCAATTTCATTCCGTTCATATTTTATAAAATCAAACAACAGAATAGAGCTTTATCTCACTCATTCCATCAATCTAAACGGACGCTTGATGCCAAAACTGACCTTGAACCAAATTAAATTGGTGGTTAAAACCAAAAAAAAAATCCTCCGAAAATAACAAAATCTTGAAAAGATGAAAATGGTTAGGCTCATAGCGAGAAAGGTGTCGTGAAGCGATGGTTCCATACTGTTGTGGTCATTTAGAAGGTGACGGCCGTTATAGTGACAACACTAGGATTAACAACTATATGCATTTGATATTTTGATGTGTAAAATTTAGCTAAGTGGACCTGGCTAATTTCTTTTTTGGGTGATATTAATATTGTTTAGAAAAAAATAGTTGAATTGTTTTTTTTTTAAGTGTCGAAAAGTGTCTTGATCAAAATTCAAAATAAAAGGTGTAAAATAATATTAAAAAGTTAATGAGGTCCACTGAAATTTTAAGCTACTGAATTTGATAGCATCTATAATTGAATATTATATTATATCTATACAAAATTATGTCATACTATACTCTCTTTCAAAATATAAGGAAAAATTAGTCAATCAATAATGTATTTGGTCTAAATTTTTAACCAAATACATTAACTTTTTTTTTTATCACTTTTCACTTATATTTTAAGATTGTGGGAATATTTTCATAAACACATTAGTAATTACTAGTTCTAATTAGTTATGTTACTTGCACACCAAATAATTAAGCAACTTAAGTACTTTACTAATCTAACTAGCAAAACATATCTAAAGCCCAAACCCAAATCGGTGGTTGGTTATTTATTCATTTCCAATACTCACGAAACAAACGAGAAATTGGTTAGGGTTCCAAATAAAACAACCAATCCTCCAAAAACGGCAAAAGCTTGAAAAAACAATGGAAGCGATTAAACAGATGAAACCCTTCGACGACGACGGTTCTGAAGAGGAACTCAACGTTTCTCTGTCCTCATGGTGGGTTGTTAGCTACGACGATTTCATGTACGTTGAACCAGAGGGCGGCGATGCTCCAATTGTCGAAGATGTTCATCTGTCCTCATGGTGGGACTGGGATGTAGTTGACGAAGATTTCAAGTTCGATGAAGATAAAGATAAAGATAAAGATGATGACGTGGATGAAGAATACGACGAGAAGGAGGAAGAAGAGGAGGTTGATGAAACTGGCGTGGATTCCTACTACATTGATTTGGTGATGACACAAACAGGAGTGTCCAAGAGTAAAGCTGTAAAGGCTCTCAAGACTCACAATGGGGACATTGTTAGTGCACTTATGGAGTTCATGACTTAATCGGGTTTAAATGTTTAATTTTTTTAACAATTTTTTTACTCTTACTTTTTCTAGAATATGCGTACATTTTAAATAGCTAGGAAGGAGATGAAAAACTCCAGTTGTGAAAATTTTTGATGAGAGAGAAAAAATATTGAAGGCTAGTTAGGGAGAATAGTATATATTTACGGCAATGAAAATGATAACAAAATTTTGACAATTGATTAGATAAATATATTGGGTCTATATATTTGTAGGGGCTTTTGGATTTCTAATTGCACTGCTCTTATATTATATATCAATGAAATTCCATGCGCATGCTTGCTAATGCGATGCATAATGTGGTGGATTTACAGCTCGGCATACCTATACACTCGTTTGGGCTCCGATGCTGGTATTTTTAGGGTTAGTTGCACTCAGATTTTTGTTTACGATTGACATTTTTTCTAAGTTTTACAAATTTTCTAGCTCCACCAAAATGTGTGTAGAACACAATTACAATAATATTACTTTCGTCATGTTAATAATTTATTTAAGCTTTGGGGATACGGTAATAGGTGTTTGTTAAAGGATTTGAAGGCATTCAATAGTATTCCCATTTGTTAAATGTGACAATGTTAATTTGCATGATCACCATGAGCTTTAAGGAACTGAAACTTGCGAGACACAGACACAAGTGTTTGTATGCATTAAGGTGTACCTCTGAGTCCGATTATGGACACATAATCTTTGGGACTAAGATAATTTGGTTGAATAATATGAGACTCTCAAAAGTGTCAATTAAGCTGGATTGTAAACTAATAAAATAATTTGGTTGAATAATATGAGTTTGTCAATATCATGAATTCGTGTATAGATCTCTATAATATTTTCAAACTTTTAAGATAAGTTTTGTTACCAGACAAACAAATTTTGTTGCCCCTATAACCAATAACCAGATGTCAAACTTGTATGCTGGACACCACATATTTTTTATGTGTTAACCCTTCGATATCAAGGGAAAAGAGATATGAAAATCTAAAGTTTTGTCGCATGATAAATAAAGTATGACAAAAAATTATTCTTCCTAAGAATTCATTAATCATTTAAGCTCTATTGTTTGGTTTAATCAACACAATATTTTTTTTGGTAAAGAATCACATCTTTATTTTTATTGTGTTGAATGAAATGATATAACTTTCTTATTATTAATTTTATTACTAAGAAAAATGTTAACTAGTCCACCAGATTCACTAGTTAATGAATTAGACATAAAAAGTGTTTTCTCTCTCTAAAAATATAAGAGAAAAATGTCAACAAAAGTAGATATATGATTAAAATTTTAATCTAAATACATTAATTTTATTTGACAAACTTTCTCTTATATTTTAGGAAGGAGTAGTATCATAAAACTTTTATAAACAATTCTATATATAAATAATTTCACTTTTAGTTTGTGGTTAGAAATTTCACTTTTAATTTAAATAATTGGATGTGTGAAATTCAAACTTCAACCTTTATATATAAAATATGATGTCCTTGTCAACTAAGTAAACATACTGGAACATCCAATTATTATTATTAATAAATATGATGTAATTCTTTTTTGAGTACGATAAATTTAGAACTTATTTTTCACTATTATTTTGGGCATTTTTCGCACTCATTAAACTATATATATATATATATATATATATATATATAGAGAGAGAGAGAGAGAGAAAAAAAAAAAAAACCACAATTTGATGTGTTTTAATAATGAGACTTGATTCTTAAGTCTTAACTCATATTTCCTTCAGCATTCAAGCCATGGTCAAAACATTAAAAATTTGTTCCCCCCTCGCTTCTAATGATAAATTAATAGATAGATATATTAGGTAAAATCATAATAACTATTCTTGTACCATTTTAAATATGGATGAAAGTTGCCTCAGTTCTCCTGTTCGAGTTAAATTTAGTGGCGTTATTAGAAACACTTTCAATCATTTTCTTACAAGTTTAAGGCTTCATTCAAAGGTCAGATGACAATTTGCTCGCAACATTATCTATTATCTACTGGTGCGTCTTGTTAGCCAAAAACATGAATATTGATTAACTTGTCTGCTATTTCAACTCTTTACACTATGTTAACCTCATAAACGGTTCATAAATTAAGTATCATATTCATGTTGTGTTGATCTAGAATTTAAATGAGTTGCTCTCTCAAATCAATATTTCTATCTATCACATATTTAAAGAAGATAATTAATGTGCAAATGTCAATTTATTGACTCATAATTTTCCTCCGGAAGATTTTATCATCTTCTAAAAAATGAAACAATAAAAACATTTTTCTTCGTGAATAATTTTTCTTTTTTTCTCAAAAATATACTACCTCCGTTCCAATATATAAGACCCATTTTGACTAAATGATACTATTCATGTATCTCGCTTTGACCGTATTTTTTTCATAATTTATAGATGTAAATATTAGCATATAAGATCTTGTTTGATTCGTCTTGATGAGTATTTTCAAGATATTAAATTTTTATATTTTTTACTAATGCACAATTAAAGATATTAGTGATCAAAATTATGCATTGGCGAACGTATAATGGTCAAAATGAGTCTTATAATTTCGGACGGAGAGGTAGTGTATAAATAAAAAAAGTGAGTCTCTTCTTGTTGTCACAAGTGTCCTCCGGGAAGACTGTGCAAGAACCCTCATATCTCATATTCTGATCTATCATACTTTTTAGATTCAAACCGTTATTTTGATTCATTCTTACAAACACACAAAATCTACGTGGCTTTAACATCACCTTCACACTTGTTTCTTTTTTCCTCCCCTCCTTTCAAATTAAGAGATCATCATCATTTAATTAATTAATTAATTAATTAACTCTCCTTAATCTCGAATGCATCGTTACGTCTTCTGAATCGAATGTGAGTAACGATTCATCACCGATCTTCTTCTTCTTCTTCTTCATTTTCTCGATTATATAATAATTGTTTTGTGATTTTGTGATGATATTATGAATGAATAGTAATTGAATTGTGTTTGTGTGATTCTAGGGTAGATGGTATGCGTAAGGTGTGTGAGTTCTATTTTTCTTCTTCTTCGACCTGCAAATTATCATCTCAACAAGGGTTTGCGTTTGCAAAGAGTGAATCATCATCATCATTCACCACAATTTGTTGCTTCTTCTTATTTTAAGAGATATATAGGGATGATGGTTGATACAGGTTCTATGTCAACAACTGCTGGACCCTCCTCTCTGGATAATAACAATAATAATAACAATAATACGGTTTCACAGAAAGATGATGATTCTGCTCGTTCTGGTTTTGTTACTGGTGGATGGAAGAGGTTAATATCATTTTTCACCTTTTTTATTTTATTAATATTTGGTTTGGTGATATTGGCTTGGGACCTGGAAATGTGCTCCTACTTAAGGTCTTAGGTTTGTTTGATTCTCTCTGGTGCCAATTTGGGTGGGCTAATTTAGCTTCTTCAAAAAAACACATACACATTGAAAATGTATGTATCTGCTCAATTTTAAACTAAGGATTTTAAACATTTGTTGTTCTCAATTGAGCTTGATCCTTTGTTTTTATTTGTCGTTTTATATTACATTTTTATAATGGATCTATCTGATCGTTATATAACCGGCTTATAAGGTGATAGTTGTGACCGGGTGCGACTCTTTATAAACTATTTCCGGGTTTTATTTCTTTTCGATGTGGAACTTGATATTTTTTTTCAATATGATGCATCTCCATTTGTTCGTTGTAAGATTGGGACCAAAGTATTAGCTGTTGGTGGTCGCGGTATCTAATGTTGTTGGTGTTTGGGTTGTTTGAGCTTGTATTTTTGGAGAGAGTCAATTTTGCAATGATTGTTTTTTGTTTTTTCTTGGGGTTTGTTATTATTTAGGAAGTTTGATTAATTGTAAGGGGAAAATATACTTTTTTACCATACAGTTTTGTTTGTAAATTTGCATTAAAAAACTCATATATGAAGCACGGGCACTGACACTGAAATGTCGACACAGATTTTTTGGAAAAGTGATATAATTTAATGTAATTGTAATTGTCAGTGTCGTGTCGGTGTCGGACACGTCGTGACACTCCTAATCTAAGGAGTGTCGGAGCTTCATATCATACCATACCATTACCAAACTGATCTGTATTAACCACTTTCCACTTACCTAATGATATGAGCGAATGAAAACGGTTTTAGCTTTAATGATGTGATTTGACAGTCGATACGACAAACCATGGCCTTTTGACATTAGATGGAATCAAATACATGAATCAAATGATGCCGTAATACTACAAATCATATCTAATGACAGACCATTTAACTCTAAATCTCATGGTTTCGTAGACATTTCTCTTATCTCATTTTTGTCCTCTATTTGATCTACTCTCCTTACCAATTTACTTACATTAAGACTCTTGCCCTCTTTTCTACTATTGGATCTAACCATTTTTTTTCTCTAATGATTTTGTTCTTGATTCTACATTGTGTGACTGATCCGATCATCCAAATAGTGAGTATTCATATCATTACACTACCAAAATAAGATTTTGATGACCATGTTAAATGGATGTGACTTGTCCATTTGAAGTGTGACTTGCAGATGCAATTTTAATAAGAGATGTAAACAACATAATATGTTTGGGTGGGTGTAGTGCAATCTAAAAAACTGTGTAGTTAGTGGTAAGAGATCATTACTTCAGTGAAGCTAATGTGCTGATTTATCCTTTTATTCTGGATTATATCTTTGTGCGCACAAAATTAGACCAAATGATAACACAGGAGCAATGGCATATAGTAATTTTTATCAAAAGGTCATCAACTACAATTGGTGGTTAAAGCCTGAATATTGATGTCCTGTTGCACTTTAAATCAGGAAGGGAGTTTTATTCATGATATTCATTTTTACTCTTTGGATATTATTACTATGTTGAATTCATCTGTATTCATCCAGACCAAAATTCCAATATATGTGAGATTTTAGTAGGGCTTACACCGGAAGAATGGTTGAGTAGTAGGATTTGTGTTGTACTTTTATGCTGTTTTCCTATTTATCTATCTTGTGATCAAGTTGTGCTTATTTCGCTGAATTTTTATTTGGCAGTCAAGATGAAAGACTTAGCTGCGGGTATTCAAGCTTTAGGGGGAAGAGAGTGACAATGGAGGATTTCTATGATGTCAAGACATCAATCATTGATGGTCGTTCAGTGTGCTTATTTGGAATATTTGATGGTAAAAATTACCAGCCTTGTTCTCGCTTCCTAGAATGATAAATCTTTGTAGTTCCTCTAGGAAACTCAAATAATAAGTGTTGGACTATCCATATTATAATTGAATTTCCCAATAATATTGGTTATTCATATTTATTCAATTATAATATTGACTATCCATATTGTGTAGGCATTGCATATAAAAAATGAAGCTTTTGCATGATACACAAAATGACACAATTACAAGCTAAGTGAATAACCCTAAAATTTCAGGGAAACATGAAACTATAAGCTTTAGTCAACTGGTTTATTACTGAATTTCCCAATATTACAAAATTGTAACTTATTATTCAGTTTGTTGCCCTTGGTAAATTCAAAGGACAAAAGTTTAACGTCCAACCATGTTCATAACATTAACATCTAACGTTTATGTCTAAAATGGTTCACGAGTTATGCATATCTGACATTAACCGCTATTTGGAGTGCCTGTTTATTTATGTAGATGTCAATGATAATCATCTGTTTTGTTGCCTTTGAGAATGTCTAAATGAATTTTCAATATTCCATGCAGGTCATGGAGGGTCTCGTGCAGCTGAATATTTGAAGGATCATCTATTTGAGAATCTCATGAAACATCCAAAGTTTTTGACGGATACCAAATTGGCTATAAGTGTGTCTGCATGCTCTCATGTTCCAATTTCACTTGTGATTTCTTTTAATATTGAAGACATGTCACTTCTTACCATTTGTTTATGCCTTGTAAAATCTTATATCATTGGAAACATTTGAGTATGTGTTTATTGTGTTAGTCCTATTTCGTTCAAGGGGTATGGGGTTGGTTTTTGCATGGAGTGCTTTTCATTTTTCACTATCTCGATGAGCATGTGCATGTATAGTAACTTAAGTAACCTTGCAGGTGAAACATATCAGCAGACCGATGCCGCGTTTCTGGACTCTGAAAAAGATAATTTCCGGGACGATGGGTCTACTGCTTCAACCGCTGTTTTGGTTGATAACCATCTTTATGTTGCCAATGTTGGAGATTCTAGAACTGTAATATCAAAAGCTGGAAAAGGTAATATTTAGATTACCAAATTTATTATGATTTCTTCACATTACATTTCTTGTCTAATCAACTAATAATTTTGTTAGTGTTTAAGTTCTCATATCATATTTCTTCTTTTCTTAAAAACAAATTCATATAGTGATATGATTACAGGAGAAAACATATACAGTGAAATATGCTAATAGTATAAAATATAAATATAAGAGGCCTTATGGAAATTAAAGCATTTCTAACAAAGCAAGGGTTTCCTCGCCTGCTCATTGGGTTCTTGTATGCTTAATTTTCTTTCTTTCATTTAAATTAATTTTGTGAACTATAGTATGTATAGACTTCTTAACCTTTTTTTGAAAGTTCGGTATCCGGCCTAAGGACTTCTTAACTTTGAATTTCATTTTTGACAGCAATTGCTCTCTCTGAGGATCATAAACCTAATAGAAGTGATGAGCGGAAGAGAATTGAGAATGCTGGGGGTGTTGTCATGTGGGCAGGTAACCTATGCTTTTTAAGCAGTGAACTTACTACTTTAGATGGTTCTGCTATTTATAATTTTTTTTAGATGGAATCTGATGGGATTTCCATTGATTTATCATCGGCCAAAGTTGAGGATTAAGTTGTTTGATGTTGACATCGGAAATTTGTGCCGGTTTTTGTTGACATAATAACAATCATGGAGTATTATCTCCTGGCTGATTGATACGTTTTAACCATGTGTGAAAATTTTGAACCTAAAAAGTGTAAACTACATTGTAATTGGTAAATGTGTTTCTAGCATACATGTCAATTACATGTTCAATGTTTTGTGATACAAACTACAGAATAACAGTGAGAGTGGATGTAGAGCATATTGAGATTTGATGTATACATCTCTGTTCTTAACTTATATTAGATTGGAATAATAAACTCCATATCTTTGCCTTAATATTTTTTGCCTATCCAAAGGGAGGTAGTTTCATTAAGATATTGAATAAGTAACTCAGGGAAGAGATATTCACTTGTGTTTATCTGCTGGTCAGGTACATGGAGGGTTGGAGGGGTGCTAGCAATGTCTCGTGCATTTGGCAACCGAATGCTGAAGCCGTTTGTTGTAGCAGAACCTGAAATCCAGGTGATCCTTGATTAACTTGTGTACCTCATGGTTATGTAATTTATAATTTGATTAGATGGTTCAAGCTAGTGATCATTTTCTCGGCATGGATGCCAAATCCTAACAGTGAATGTTGATAATGTCTCAGAATGTCTCATAACAGAAACTATTATGGCCTGTTTGATTTGATAAAGTGTTTGTGATTTTCTTATGATTTGTCTTAGAAAATAGAAAACGGTGTTTTCAATGATTATTACAACAAATCTTTAAAAATAGGAAATAAAGTGAAAACAATATAGTATTTTTGTAGTTAGAAGTAAAAACAGGAACTGAAATAAAAAAGTGCCAATGTAAATTTAGTGTGGGTTGAGGGCTTGGGAATTTTGCAACTTGAAGAAGTGACAAGTGAGAGAAAGAAAAAGTGAAAAATATCACAGCTAATGAGAGAAGGGGTAAAAGAAAGCACCGTAAGTCATGTATTGATTATTCAATACTGGTCAATTTGTAAAGCACCATAAGGCCAGCTACAAATGGCCCGAAGTTGACAGTCTGTTCACTAAATCGCTACAGCTCGAGGCCCTAGTTTGTGCGAGTATGATCTATTTAACTACAATTGCATTGTTATTTAAGAAGATAACCTTAGTTTTATATAACTAACTTTTTAGTGGATCATCATTATAGTCTTGAAACTATAGAGATTGAGTATTGTTGTCCATGAAATTAATGAAAATTCAAAATGATTCATGTAATTGGAAATCAGTTATTGTATCATCATTTTTTTATTGCTCAATTTAGTCCTTGAAAATTGAAATTTTCCCAAATGGACTAATGTGATAATTTTTTTTTCATCTTTAGGGATCCAAACTAACTGGTCCCTATTATGTTAGGCATTAAATTGGCAATTCACTATTTTTTTTAGATCCATGTGGATTTTGTTCATATTTTGTGGGAACTATAAAGCATTTTGTCATGTAAGTAAGAATTTGAAATACTTTTTTGAAAGCCATGTCCCTTAGTATAGCATGCCCAACGATATTAGATGATTTATTGCAGCTACTTCTGTTGTGTTCTTTCCCCACTGTAGCCAGAAAACAATTAGATTATAAATTTTTATTTGATGATGCAGGAGGCCTCAGCTTATTTTTCCATGATGTGGGTAACCTGTGTTACGAACAAAAACAATTGCATGTTGAAGTGAAGAATTATATTATGTTGACATTGTTCTTTATTTCCTCATTCATTTTCAGGACCAGGAGATAGATAAAGAAACTGAGGTCCTTGTTCTTGCAAGTGATGGAGTCTGGGATGTAGTACAGAATGAGGTAAGATTGGTCTTCAATTCTTCATTCTTAGACCTGCACTGCTTGTTGCTTCGACATATACTATATATTGATTTCCAATGAGGCAGGAGTTGATTGTCATCGGTAACTAAATACAATTGGTAAAATAACCAAGAAAAGATAATGAGCATGAAGATGTGTATTTTGAACCTAATCCTACGCCATGTTATCAAATCCCCCATATAGTAGGACTTGTGTTATTTTGACACAAATTTAACATTGAATTTCGACAACAAATTAAATGCTTAACACATTTCAAATGTGGTTAATCATGTTAAGTAGATCGTTAATGAATACCGTAAATGAAGCTTTTGAAACATTCTTGGACTGATAACCTCAATTTATTGCGTTGGCAAACTAGCATGATTTATTCATATTACCATATAAAACATGGTTTTGTTTCCTTTTCTGCTAGAGTGGGATTATTATTATTTTTAAACTGCTGCGATGTTTATTTACTTCAATATGCTATCTTTGATCAGGATGCTGTTTCTCTTGCACGCTCGGAAGATGCTGCCGAAGTAGCTGCTCGTAAGTTAACAGAAGCCGCTTTTAATCGCGGCAGTGCAGATAACATTACTTGCATTGTGGTACGATTCAATCATGAAAAAAGACACCCAGCTAATCCTGATAAGGCAGGTACAGCTAGCAGTCAACATGAGCAGGCAATGAAAAGCTCACAAAAATGTGTTTGATTTATTGAGCGTAAAGTCTGCACATGCTTAATGTCTGACTTGTGCATGTCAAACAACTGATGATTTGTTTATTCATCCGTTTTGTAATGTAAGTCACTCTTGTATTGTTGTGATCATTGATGGATTTGTGCTCTTTCTATAACTGATTACGGTGTTTGCTATAAATAAGTTTGCGGCTTGTAGAGGCTCTAGTTTGGTATTTTTGTTTTTGTGTAATAAATGCAACATGCATCTTTTTGTGTTATGAGTTCCAAATTGATAGGACCACAAACATCTTTTCTTGATATTATTTCCGCGATTGAGTTCATCAAAACTTAATAACTGAACGAATTGTACATGTACGAGAAGAGAAAGAAGACGGAAAATACAATGAAAAAACAAATTGGTTACACCTAAGCATATCTTGGACTAAAAAACTCAACTTAAACAATGTAAATGTTTGGATTGTATCATTACAGATTTACTTATAGACTTCTCGTCTCCACCGCCCCAGTCTCCTTGCTGCCTCCCCCCACCTTGCAGATTTGGTGGGATTTGGTGGAAACTGACCATGGCAACATGAAAACATAGACATCAGCATCTTCCAGGGCCAGCATACTACCTCTGGCCATATATATATATATATTTAAGCAAAAATGTGACTATTTTGGTTCATTTGGTTCATTTGACAATGGATTACAACTTATCACGGTTTTTATGTTAATATGTGCAAATTACTAGACATGAATTCTTCTTTTCCTTTTGTTCAAAAAAAAAAATTCTTCTTTTCCTTGACAACATTACTTGTCATGGTCTATCGTGTAAAAATTGAACCAAAAAATTAACTTCAAAGTTTTCATAACATAACAATTGGATATAAGGACTATATTAACGACTAAGTTGAAGATCTAATTAACTAAAATCAGTTTAATTGATTTTTTTATTGTACAATTTATTTTAGTTTTTGACCAAAAGTTGGTGCATTTATTTTAGTAGTACCGAAATTCCAAAATGTTAAAAGTATAATTTGTTTTCCATAAATTGAAAAGTAAATTTCTTAATATATGAAATTACTTTCTCTGTTTTTTTATAAGCATTAAATTGTTTACTTGATTAAATCAAACAAATTGTTCGCTTATTCTACCTAATCCGATATTACTTATATTGTAAGCTTAACCGTTAACGCATTCACCTGACTTTGAATTTAGACTTAACTTATATTTTGTAACTTGGTTTCACGCTCTTACGCGGGTCGCTAAGTCGTGCTTGTGAATAGTGCACGTATTGTTTGTATGATCACAATGTTTTTCTAATTAGGTTGTAGCTGGATGAAGTTTAATGTCTCATATCTCTTTTCTTATTTATATTTTTTTTCATAAATTTCTCATTTTGCTAAAACAAAACTTAAGACCTTACCGTATGTGAGTTTCAATATTATTTACCACTTAATAACAGACAAAAATAAAAAAAAAATCAACTTGACACACTTTTTTTTAGTACATAGACAAAATGATAAAATTTTTATAAATTCACACACAAAATAAAGAGATCGAACATCGGTCATAAACATCTGACCTAACAATTTCGACATTTTCTGTCATGTCAGTTGAGCTACGACAACTCAACAAACATTACATACCATAGAAACCAAAAATGATAAACCATGGTTAAAATTTAACCCTAGTTAAGTTAATTGGGTCCCAATCCATTATAAAAAGAAGGCATTGTTTGGGTTAAGAGAAAAAAGAAAAAAATAACTTATACAACAAAAAGAAAAATCAATTAACCAGCAAAGCAGAGTAAAATTGGGGCAAAATAGATTCTTCACATTTCATAAGGGCTTTGACAGATGGGTCACTGTATACCGTGACCGTCTTCTCAGATTCAAATTGCTCAAACGTTACACCTTTTTTCTCCAATTAGGTTTTTCCATTTTCTCATCATTTTCCACTTTATAGCATCAATCTCGTGTTTCTCTTTTTTTTTTTTTTGCTCAATTTTTTTCTTTGATTTGAAACGCGTGCAGGTTTTAGGGTTTTCATTTCGAAGATTTTGAAGCTCAATTGCACTTTGTTTCCTCAATTTCGAGCTTTATTGTTCGTTTCCAATTGTTCAGCTACTACTGTAGATCCGTGGCGGGATTCTGTTAGCTTCGAAATTTGTGTCGTAAAATTACAGGTTAATTTCCGAACATTTCGCACTCTGTTTAACTTTTTTTTTGTTTGTAAGAATTTCGATTTTTTTGTGTTTTGTGAATTTTGTATGTAATTGGATCGTTTTGGGGATTTTGGGTTTGTGTAGTTATTTCAGTTTTTTTTATTTGTTTTTGTTAGTTTTGATTATACGATACGAATTGAATTCGGTACATTTGATTTGTGATTAGTTTAGTTCATGCCGAGCTGCTATGAATTATGATCATGGATTTGGGTGGAGTTTGCAAATGAATAGTTGATTACTGAATCGAATTTATTTATAAAGTCGTTGTGATTATGAAACTGGAAAATGTGTAGCTCAGGGTTTTTTACCTTTTGTTTACCTTAAGGAGAGCTTATGAACATTAACTTGTGTTTACGTGTGATGTTTTCGTATAAAAACTAATGTTTACCTTTTCTGCTCTTTAAAAATGTACTCGATTATTTGATTAGGCTGTTAATTGTATAAGTCGGTGACACATCAGTTCTATGCATTGATAGGATAGGCTTCCAGTTATTACTGTCGATATTTTTCATGAAATCATATTGGAATCAGGCCTGGCGAGAGATCATGTCCTTATATTGTAATTTGACAATAATGTCACTTAAGTTAATAACATGTCTCTCGCCGACAAACAAAACATATATTTTTTCTTACAGGTGACCATAGAAATTTTGTACGATACTCGATCATTGAGACCCAAGTTTTTTTTTTACGCAGAGACCCAATTTTAATTATTAAAAATGAATATTCTTACAAGTTGCTCTCATAATTTCAGAAATCAGTCTTTTTCTGTATTAGCTTTGACTATTGATACGTGATGCATACTTTGAAAAGATGATTCGCTTACAGTTTATGCTCAACACACTTAAAATCTCAATAATGTTAGTAGCTTGCTTCTCATCTTGTTTCTCTGTTGGTTCAGGTACTTGGGGTTATCTCAAGCAAAGGTTGCTTGCTACAGAATCCAGTATTCGTGCTTAAATCATTTTGTCTTTTAGCTAAGTGTGAAAGCAAACATATCAAAAGTTGGAAATGATGGAATGCAACAAAGATGAGGCACTTAGGGCCAAAGAAATAGCAGAGAGGAAATTTTCTGAAAGGGAATATATGGGTTCAAAGAAGTTTGCTCTCAAGGCTCAATATTTGTATCCTGATTTGGAGGATATTTCCCAGTTTTTGACTACTATTGATATTTATATAACTGCCGAGAACAAAGTAAGTGGAGAAATGGATTGGTATGGTATACTTGGAGTGAGCCCCTTTGCTGATGAAGATACTGTTAGAAAGCAATACAGAAAGCTGGCTCTCACACTTCATCCTGACAAAAACAAGTCTGTAGGTGCAGAGGGTGCATTTAAGCTGGTTTCAGAGGCATGGAGTTTGTTATCAGATAAGACCAAAAGACTAGAATATAACCAGAAGAGGAGTTTCAAAGGCTTCCAGCATACTACTCCCAACCGTGCTGGGCATCCATCCAATGTACCCAGTTCAAATGGTCATTATCATTTTAAGAAGAATGCAACTTCCAGTGCGAGGACTGGGAAGAATAATGGGCGGGCTCCTTCAGCTTCTGCCCCTCCTGCACAGAAAAAGGCTGAAACCTTTTGGACTCTCTGTAATAAGTGCAAGACCCATTACGAATATCTCAGAGTTTATTTGAATCACACCCTTTTATGTCCCAACTGTAATGAAGCTTTTGTGGCTGTAGAGAGGGGTCCGCCTCCCAATGTTTTTAAGCCATCAAGTGTGCCCTCTAATCAACAGCACCGGAATTCTCAACGTCATGCTGGAAGTAATAATTCAAACCTTCAGTGGGGTTCCCACTCCAGAATGGCTGGTTTTGGTAGCACAGATGGATCGTCTTCTGTTGCCGCTCAAGCTGCAAGTGTTGTGCAGAAAGCAAGTGAGAAAGTAAAGAGAGAAGGAGCACCATCAATTGCTGAATGGGAGAGGATTCAAATGTCCAAGAGAGCTGATGGCTCTATGAAGAAAAGGAAGACAGATGATATTCGCAATAATGGTTTTCCAGGTTATATCCCAAATCATATGGCTATGGGACATGGAGCAGCAGGTTTGGGCAGTTTCTCTGAACCAGGAAAGGCTAACTTGGATAGAGAAAGGACTTACGGGTTTTCAGGTCTTGCTGGTAAGCAGCATTACAGCACGCGAGAGTTGTCGGTGTTTGAGTTACGAAACATGTTGATGGATAAGGCACGAAATGAAATTCGTAAGGCACTTGAAGAATTGAGGTTAAAGCCTGAACCTAAGATGGCTAACAAGAACAAAGAGAATAAGAGACACAAAAACACATTTAATGACAAAACAACTGGTTCGGAGAAGTACGGAGAGTCCAATGTTAATGGAAATAAGCATTTTGATGTTGATTCTTTACCTGTGATGTCTGACGATACAGTTAAGAAGAGCCAAGCCTTTGTTACAATCAATGTTCCGGATCCTGATTTTCACAATTTTGACCTGGATAGAGCTGAAAATTCCTTTGCAGAGGACCAGGTCTGGGCTGCTTATGATGATGACGATGGAATGCCTAGATATTATGCTAGAATTCACAAGGTGATCTCCACAAAGCCATTTAGAATGCGGATCAGTTGGCTTAACTCTCGAAGCAACAGTGAATTGGGCCCAATAGATTGGGTAGGTTCTGGTTTTATTAAAACTTGTGGGGATTTCAGGACTGGCAAGCATGAAGTAACTGAATCATTGAATTCATTTTCACACAAGGTTAGGTGGACAAAAGGCACCAGAGGAGTTGTCCGCATCTTTCCTGGTAAGGGGGAAGTCTGGGCACTTTACAGAAACTGGTCTCCTGATTGGAATGAACACACTCCAGATGAAGTGATACACAAGTATGACATGGTGGAAGTTCTTGATGATTTCAGTGAAGAGAATGGTATATTAGTTACTCCCCTTGTTAAGTCTCTTGGCTTTAGAACAGTATTCCAAAGGCACAACGACCATAATGAGGTTAGGAGGATTCCTAAAGAAGAGATGTTTCGATTCTCTCACCAGGTTCCTAATCACTTGCTCAGTGGTCTAGAAGCTCATAATGCTCCAATAGGTTGTCGAGAGTTGGATCCAGCAGCTACTCCTTTAGATCTCCTTCAGAAAGAAACAGAAGCTAATGAAGCAGCAGGTAATGTTTAGAAAGCCGGAAGAAGAAGACGCATATAACCTACAGTTCAGTTCTACTGAAGAACACATTTTGAATACAGAAGAGATGATGCTACAAAATCTTGTAGAGCAGAAATGTTCAAACGAGGATGGTAAACAAAAAATGGGATCGTGGATGACGACAATGCACAACATGATGTGACTGTTTTTAAGCAATAGGCTTTGGAAATTAAAATTTATATTTTGATAAAAAATACACCCTCTTTACTCCTCTTTTGTATGCCTGACCCAGATGATCCTTAGTATCTTTTGGTTTTTATTGTATAATTTTCAGACATGTTATTCCTAGACTTTATGTGGATGTCCATACTCATGGTGAACACAATTATCATTCATCAATCTGCAGGAAAGATGATTAATATTATTTTTTTGGTTTTTTATTCCTTGGTGTTTTGCTTTTCGAGTTTATGGCTAGGCCTAATTATATGAGTTTTACTTTCATATGATTCATCTGCCAATTGCAGTTTTATGCAAAAATGTCATTATTATTTATTTTAAGTTGCACATAATTTTTCATAAAATTAATCTTTCTTAGAAGAGCGTATAAGCGTTCTGGGTATAAGCATTACATGAAGGAGATTTCACAAGGCCGAGCAACAAAATTGAAGGTGATTCGAAGTGTCTTTGGATTATTAGTACATCCGAGAGTGAAGCATCTCCTTTGGAGAGTTTATTGTGGTTGTTTGTCGGTAAGAGTTCGGCTACGTCAATGTTATGTGTTATGTCCGACTTTATATCCACATTGTTCCAATGAAGATGAAGACGAGTGGCATGTATTCTTTGGTTGTGTGGAGAGTAAGTATGGAATGAGGTAGGACTTGGAACCTATCGCGAATTCAGCTCGAAATCTGCAAAGATGAGGATGATATGGTTGCTGGTACTGTTGTTGTAGTGATGTGGTGTATTTGGAACAATCAAAATAATTGGGTATGGAACGAAGTTAAAAAGATGGCGAGAGGAATTGCTATGTGTGCCTTGCATTTGCTAGGAGAATAGAGTGCTGTAAATGTTATGCAGCAGCAACACAATGAAACTGTAGATGCAAGTTTCTATAGAACTTCCGGTCAAACGGGTTGGGGTTAGTCTGTTCGTAATGTTCATGGCCCTTTAGTTGCAGCAGGAACAAAAATTTGTAATCACATCTGTCGATTTGTGAAGGTGAAGCTATAGCCATTTTAGAAGCACTACGAGTAGCAAGTGCAAGA
This sequence comes from Trifolium dubium, assembly GCA_951804385.1. Classification (NCBI taxonomy): domain Eukaryota; kingdom Viridiplantae; phylum Streptophyta; class Magnoliopsida; order Fabales; family Fabaceae; genus Trifolium; species Trifolium dubium. The sequence continues at coordinate 9,173,524 of OX638076.1, forward strand.
GGGTGGAATAATATTGTCTTTGAAAGTGACTCCAAAATTGCGGCGGCGGATGCTATGGTAGCTATACATGCAAAACACAATGGAGTGCGCTCTATTATTACTTCTATTAAGTTGTTGTTAAATAGTAATTTGAACTTTGAGGTAAAGTTTGGTGGCTCATTCTTTAGATAGGGCGGCATTTTTTTTGGTTTAGTCACATATTTTTATCAGTATTTCTCGTTGTATTGAACTTATTATTATAAATGAAATAAGTTGATTGTGTTTTTGTAAAAAAAAAAGAAAAAAGAGGGTCTTACTCTTCTTCACATGCATGATTTGAAATGTTTTTGTCACGTTATTTCAAAAAGCAAATTATTGTAAACTTGTTGGCTCATTAGGATCTTAATAATCTGTTTTATTTAATTTATTTTTCTCCGGCTATACGAAAATGAGTGATTTTAGGAGTTTTTTTTTTTTACATTGTAGGACAGACAAGAATTGCACATTGTCTTTTCTCTTATACTCAATAACATACTTTACCCGATTTGACTGATTAATTTCTACAGTTATACGTTGATGTACTAAGTTCAAACCAAAAATTACTCACTAACATGCTAAATCTTTACAATTTCATTGGTGGTGTGTGATAATTGTTGTGTAAATTACCGTAATAACGACGAACCGACAATTGTTATAATGAATCTGCTGCAAGTGTAGCTTGTTCCTCTCTTGCTTTTGATGATAGTAACCTGAAAATAAATGACGAACAATTGTTTGATCTGAGACGTGCTGATCGCACTGTCCTCAAGGATTTATCCGCGGTTAAGCGCAAACCCCCCAGGATTTAACAGACCCTTCTCAAAGAGGTAACATAACTGACAAGAATATAATTGAACAGATTGATGTAACTCAGAGACTCAATTGTGGGAGAAATTAAACAACACAGTGACACAGTTTTTGTTTGATACTCGTTTCTGGTTTTTGTTTTCTACTGGTCTCTCTCTTACTGATACGGTCATATATATATATATATATATATATATATATATATATATATATATAAGGAGTGGTAAGTGAACATTGATTCTGTTCCTATAATTGAGGCATCATATAATGAGTTGGACCTATTCATAAGGAAGCATCAAATATCATGACTCTGCATATACACGTTGAGATTCTAATACACTAGCTAAGGGTATAACTGATTGTTGAAAAAGTCCCTTATTATATGGAATGAACAAAACGTGAATATATTATATATGAAATAATATGACCAATAGTAATAATACTAATACAAACTTTGGAAATATAAGAATAATTATTAAAATAATAATAATAACACAACAATCCCCCACATATTTCAAAAGTTTGAAAGAAATTTTTACTCTGAGTTAACATCGTAGATGTATGCATCAAACTGGTGTAGCAAGCTATATGAACCAGCCCTAGACTGATAGTACTTAACATACAGTGACATTGGTGTAGCAAGCTATATGAACCAATGCCACTTAGTGTACGTTAGCGGTCTACCAATCGCATTACACCCCCACATTTCTTGCTGTTTCCGCAGTGTTGCGCGAATAGGTCGTGCGCGTGTCTGGTTTAATTCATGAGTGCTCTAGAGATTTCGCCAAAATCTCATACAAGCGGCCACACTTGATACTCATATAGGTGACTTCATCAAGTGTATGCTGCAAATCATACACCACCCATAAGGGATATGAAAATCATTAAAAGCTATATTAGCTTATCCTCTCAATAATGCAGTGTCTAGCATATCTCAATCACACCATAAGAAAAGGACCAAAAAACAAAAATTAGTTAATTAATTTTTGATGCTAGCAAGATCTAACAAGTAACTTGTTCTTACCCATATGAACCTTATTCATGGGATCTCCAATCACAAAGGTTGGGTTCCTATCACTTGTTGATTTCAATTGGCTTAAGTCCAATTCTCTTCGATGTGTCACATATAATTTTCCTCCCTAGGGGTTTTGTCAGAGGATCAGCTAAGTTCACTTCTGACTTCACATAATCGATCGATATTATTCCATCCTTTAACAGCTGTTTTACCACATTATGTCTCAATTGAATATGTCTATTTTTACCATTGAATGATTTGTTCTTAGCCACGTCAATTGCTGACCGGCTATCACAATGCATCGACACCGATGGCGTCGGTTTAATTCCTAAAGGAATACTAGCTAAAAGGTTTCTTAACCATTCAGCCTCACTACCAGCCAATTCAAGAGCTATAAATTCTGATTCCATAGTTGATCTAGCAATTATAGATTGTTTGACTGATCTCCACACTATGGCACCTCCACTAAGTGTAAATACATAACCACTAGTAGATTTTGTCTCATATGAATCAGAGATCCAGTTAGCATCACAGTATCCTTCTAATACCGCGGGAAATCCACTATACTCAATACCATAATTCATGGTACCTCTCAAATATTTCATAACTCTAGCAAGTGCCTCCCAATGATCATCATTAGGACTATGTGTATATCTACTTAATCTACTTACTGCATATGCAATATCTGGTCGTGAAAAATTCATCAAATGCAGTAAGCTCCCAATAATTTGGGCATATTGAGTTTGATTGATAGGATCACCTTTATTCTTCTTTAATTGAGAGTTAGCATCATAAGGGGTACTCACAGACTTTGTGTCATAATAATTAAACTTTTTTAAAAGTTTCTCAACATAATGTTCTTGAGATAGTATTATACTATCATCCTTCCTTATGATTTTAACTCCCAATATTACACTTGCCTCTCCCATGTCTTTCATATCAAATTTAGAAGCAAGAAAAGACTTGGTTCTAATCACAATATCAATACAAGTACCAAAGATTAGCATATCATCAACATATAAACATATAATAACACATTCACTGTTTATAGATTTAGTGTATTCACATTTATCAATTTCAATTGATAAGAAACCATCACTAATCAAAACATCATTAAATTTCTCATGCCATTGCTTTGGTGCTTGTTTCAAACCATATAATGATTTAAGAAGTTTACACACTTTATTTTCTTGACCTGAAACTACACATCCTTCGGGTTGTGACATATAAATTTCTTCTTCTAAATCACCATTTAAAAAGGCGGTTTTCACATCCATTTGATGAATAATTAATTTGTAAATAGAAGCAAGAGCTATTAAAACACGAATTGATGAAATTCTAGTTACCGGAGCAAATGTATCAAAATAATCAATATTTTGTTTTTGAGTAAAACATTTTGCTACTAATCTAGCTTTATATTTTTCAATAGAACCATCCGGAAAATACTTTTTCTTAAAAATCCATTTACAACCAACTACTTTTGCTCCTTTAGGTAAATCAACTAAAATCCAAGTATGATTTTTAGAAATTGAATCCATTTCTATTTTAATAGCTTCTTTCCAAAATTTTGCATCAGAAGAAGAAATTGCTTCATAAAAATTTTGAGGTTCATCTTCAACAAGATATGTATAAAAGTCACTTCCGAAGGATGTCTCTTTTCTTTGTCTTTTACTTCTTCTTAAATCATCACCTGAATTTTCACTTGATCTTTCTAATAAAGGTTGCTCAACATCACTTTTAACTTTAAGAGGAAAAACATTTTCCAAAAATTCTGCATTTTTAGTTTCTATAATAATGTTACATGAAAGCACATCACTTTTAAGAACAAGAAATCTATATGCAGCACTATGTTCAGCATAACCAATAAATAAACAATCAGAGGTCTTAGAACCTATTTTTCTCTTTTTAGGATCAGGTAACATCACTTTTGCTAAACACCCCCACACTTTAAAATATTTAAGGTTCGGCTTATAACCTTTCCACAATTCATAGGGTGTTCTACCGGTTTTCTTATGAGGAATTCTATTTTGAACTAAACATGCAGTTAGTAAAGCTTCACCCCAAAGATTATCCGGTGCATGAGAACTAACTAACATAGCATTCATCATTTCTTTTAATGTTCTATTTTTTCTTTCAGCTACTCCGTTTGATTGAGGAGAATAAGGGGGAGTTACTTCATGAATTATTCCTTCTTTCTCACAAAAATCATTAAAAGAAAGGTACTCTCCTCCTCTATCTGATCTAACCCTTTTGATTTTTCTATTCAATTGATTTTCTACCTCGGCTTTATATAAAAGAAATTTGTCAAATGCTTCATCTTTATGTTTCAACAAATAAACTTTTGCAAATCTAGAAAAATCGTCTATAAAGGTTATATAATATTTATTACCTCCTCTAGACATTGTTTGTTTCAAATCTCCTAGATCAGAATGAATTAAATTAAGAAGTTTAGTTTCACGTTGCACTGATTTACATGATTTTTTCGTTAATTTTGATTCTAAACAAATGTCACATTTATCAAATTGCTTATTTTTTAAAGTGATCATGCCAAGAGAATGTAATTTAACAACATAAGAGGAATTAATATGTCCTAATCTAGCATGCCACATATCATAAGAATCAATCAAATAAGCAGAAGAAGAAACATTGTTATTAATAACTTCAGAAATGTTAAGTACAAAGAGACCCTGATCACAATAACCTTTTCCCACAAAAACATTGTTCTTTGTCATTACAATCTTATCAGATTCGAATGACACTTTAACCCCACCCTTGCTCAATAGAGCCACATAAATTAAATTGGTCCTAATATTAGGCACATGTAGCACTTCAGTTAATGCCAAGGTCTTTCTTGATGTGAGCTTTAACATGACTTTTCCTTTTCCTTGAATAGCCACAGTACGAGAATCACCAAGATAAACTTGATTTTCTCCTTCCCCTACACTAGTGTAGGAGGTGAACAAATTTTTGTTCCCACATATATGTCTGGTAGCTCCAGAGTCTACCACCCACTTACTCACATCAGTCACAATATTAGCTTGAGAAATGACCGCAACAATAATATCATCATCATGATCATCTCCATCAGCTAGGTTAGCCCTTGGCTTAGGAGGATTGTCATTTCTCTTACGAAATCTGCACATAGGTGCATGATGACCTGGCTTACCACAAACATAACAATTTCCTTGTTTCTTAAAGTTGGGGTTGGTAGCACGAGGAACATAATTGTGATTATTGTGATCAGAATTACTCTCAGACTTTTGACCATACCTTGGTTTTTTATTCTTATGATGAGTTTTGTTCTGGACCAAATTTGCTTTTGCTGCTAATGCTTTTGCCTTTGCTGCCTTGCTCTCCCTTTTGTTGGTATCTTCAATGATGATGTGTGTAATCAATTCAGCCAAAGGTAACTGCTTCTGTTTGTGCTTCAGTTGATTCTTGTAATCTTTCCACGATTCAGGAAGCTTTTCGATAAGGATACCGGCAACGAACGGATCTGGAAGGATGATGTTTTCAGCTTTCAAATCTTCCAACAGCTTGTGATACTCATTAATCTGCACCTTGATGTCTTTGTCTTCAACCATTACCCATCGATAGTAATTACCGATGACAAATTTTTGTTTACCGGCATCTTCAGCAGTATACTTTGAATCCATTGATTCCCTTATTGCCTTGGCTTCTTTATATGAACAGTAGACATCAAACAATTCATTAGAAAGTGTACTTAGAATTGTGTGTTGGCATACCTTGTTTGCATGTGTCCACTGTTCAGTAACTTTTTCACTTGCATCTAACTCCGGCCTTGATTCAGTGAGAGCATTAGCCACCATGTGCATGTCAAGAATGGAGTAGACACGTTCCTGCCATCTACGGAAATTCTCACCACCGAACTCTTCAATTTTGGTGACATCGGGAAACTGTTTGGCCAAGTTTGCGGCAGGAACAAGAACAACGTTTTGTGAAGTTGCATCGTCCTTAATTCCAGTTGTACTCTTCTCGGGAATATCGTCGCTTTTATTGTTGGTTTTGTCGGATTCTGTCATATTAAATCCTTGAGATTGTTGTATAAATTACCGTAATAACGACGAACCGACAATTGTTATAATGAATCTGCTGCAAGTGTAGCTTGTTCCTCTCTTGCTTTTGATGATAGTAACCTGAAAATAAATGACGAACAATTGTTTGATCTGAGACGTGCTGATCGCACTGTCCTCAAGGATTTATCCGCGGTTAAGCGCAAACTCCCCAGGATTTAACAGACCCTTCTCAAAGAGGTAACATAACTGGCAAGAATATAATTGAACAGATTGATGTAACTCAGAGACTCAATTGTGGGAGAAATTAAACAACACAGTGACACAGTTTTTGTTTGATACTCGTTTCTGGTTTTTGTTTTCTACTGGTCTCTCTCTTACTGATACAGTCATATATATATAAGGAGTGGTAAGTGAACGTTGATTCTGTTCCTATAATTGAGGCATCATATAATGAGTTGGACCTATTCATAAGGAAGCATCAAATATCATGACTCTGCATATACACGTTGAGATTCTAATACACTAGCTAAGGGTATAACTGATTGTTGAAAAAGTCCCTTATTATATGGAATGAACAAAACGTGAATATATTATATATGAAATAATATGATCAATAGTAATAATACTAATACAAACTTTGGAAATATAAGAATAATTATTAAAATAATAATAATAACACAACAATAATAAAGACTTTGGAGATAAACTTGTCATTTGATTATCATCGGTGAGTTATAAATGAAACAATATTTTATGTTTAAGAGGAGTTTGAAGATTTTATATAGTTAAATTATTGTCTTGGTGGTGGTTGAGAAATATGAAGGAAAATAAACTCCCTAAACACATAATCAGACAAAAGTACACAAAGTGGGCTTCTTCCATCCTAGCAACTTGGGCCTCTCTTTTTTCTTTCACAAGTTTTTTTCTTTTCTTGTATGGTAGTAAGTATTCACAATGTATTTCATTAATTTAACCATCAATTATTATTATTTATTGATGATTAAGTGCACATATTTTTATATAAAATTAAAATTCGTAACTATATAATCTAACCATTAATATTTACTTGTATTGCTTAAAAGTTTATTATACATTCTATTCGGATTGAGATTATCTAATGATGCATCAAATAGTTTCAAATTTCATAAAAATATGTATAATTGATCTATTCAATAAAAACTTTTAATTAAACAATTAAATTAGTCAAATTCATCGTGAATAATGAGTTATTAAACAGAGTAACTCATAGTTACTACTAGAATCAACATTATCGTGAGTGTGTCTAATTAATGTGTATAGTTGTGTCGATCTAAGTTTTATATTAGCAGTTTTTGTCTACAATCTAAGTAAATAAATTGGATTCTCTGTTTTTTTGCTACACTATTTCATTGGATTCTATGTTGAATAAACTAATTAAGTAAGTATTTGATTAACATTTATAACACTATCATCAATGAACGGTCCTATAACGAGTTACAGAAATTTTACACACAATTTCCATTCTCAACTCATTATAGATCTTTTATCTCAACCTCTCCAATGAAAATTTTAATATTATGTAAATGTACGTGGAAGTTCATTTTGTGTGTTCTTTTACTCAAATGAATGTAGAAGTTATTTCTTGTACATTTCATATTATTATTTTAATAAACATAGGACTGCATATATATTCTCTATCATATAATTATATTCCCAAAAATGTACTTAGACACAACTTAAGCTAAGAAACAAATTCCATTGGCATTTTAGTCAAGAGGACTGTTCCATTGAAATAATATTTTAAGATGTCTCTTGTTCAAAGACATTTTTACAGAAACCATCTGCACAAGACAGAGAATCCCGGGTGTAGTATGAATGTTGATTTTATTATGAAATTAAAACCATATGAAGTCATTGACTATACTATATGCAAGTACTAATTAATAGAGGAAGGTTCTTGGAAAAACTCTAATGGGACAGATTCAATGACTTTGAAGAGAAAGGTTCATCTAATTTACAGAAAAATATGAAAAAAAAAAATATTTTATATTATTTCTGTCTCAAATTATATAGTACCTTTTTTTATAATTTCACTCAAAAAACATTAGTTAATTTTGTATAAAAAAAAATTACACTAAATTACTTTACAAATATCAATTATATTGGAAAGATAAATGAAGAGGAATATAAAAAAAAAAGTAATAAATAGTAAATGAAACTAATAGAAAAAGAAACATTAATATTTCAATAATATATTAATAACATGAGTACTAGAATATTTAATATAAGATGATTTTTTAACTAATAACATATAGTATAATCTCCAAGCTAAGAGTTCAAGACTCAAGTTTAGGGTGAACACAATAGTTTGGTCACACTTTTTAAATACACACATACATAATTGATAAAATATGAAAAGACAATAGTTTAAAAAATACCAAAATGATTCTAATTTAAAATAATTAAATAATAAATTTTTTATATATCATCCATCTATCTTAAAATATAAGAGAAAATTAATTCAATAAAGTTAATATATTTAATTAAAATTTTGAACGTAATATATCAACTTTAATTTATTTGACCAAATTTTTTTTGTATTTTAAAACAAGGTAGTATATGTTTAGATATTACAGAGTAACTAAATACGTGTGCCCACTGAAATTGTTGATTATGTATTTGAGTATTTCCATGAGCAACAAAAGGTAGTATTTTACTTTTTATTAAAAAAATAAATAGGTAATACTCCCTCCGTCCCTAATTATAAGACCTCTTTTGACCACAACACGTACGCCAATGTACAATTTTGATCGCTAATATCTTTAATTATCTAGCAGTAAAAATTATAAAATTTTGATATTTTGAAAATACTCATCAAAACAAATCAAACAAGATCCTATAAACTAATATTTACATATATATATTATTAGAAAAATACGGTCAAAATATAATAGATGAATAGTAAAATTTAGTTAAAAGGGGTCTTATATTAAGGGACGGAGGGAGTAGTATTTTACTAGTAGCTCATTATATATTTAACAAAATCTATGCGTGACCTAGCCTTGTAGGGCTGTTTGGGTAAATGTTGATGAATGTTAATGTTAAGAAAAATTAAATGAAGGTGTTGATTTTTTTTTTTTGATAAAAATGAAGGTGTTGATTGTTGACTCCATTCACTGACTCTGCATTATGTATGCATTCATCAACAATAAAGAGTTGATATATGCATGTTTTTTTATTTATTAATAAACCAAAATAATACTACTACTTTGATCCTTAAATATAAGAATAATTTAATAAAATTAATATATTGATTAAAAAAAAGAGTACAAGTTAGGGATTGTGAAAGCAACTAATAATCTAAATATACATTTTAAATTTATTAAATAACTGATATATCTAATTTATAATATAGTTTAAATATATTAATTATTTAATATAAATGTAAAATATATTTTTATTTATAAATGCGATTGAAAAGAATACGTTAATTTTCTATTTAAAGTTGTAACCAAAAAAGTTACTATTCAAGTATAACACTTGTATTTTTAGAAAGGTCAAAATTCAAACCAATGAATATATGGAAGGATGTAGATCACAACCTAAAGAAGAGAGGTCATATAAAGAAACAAAATTAATCAGGAAAAGCAATTATATTGTAGCATATTAATTATTTTATTTAAGGGAAAAAATATAAATTAGAAATAAAAAATATTGTGTCATATGCTATTGTCAAAAATGGGTCGGATTGATGGACTGACCCATTAGCCCACAGTCTAGGAAAGGTCATGCTTCAATATTCACTGTTTAAATTCAATTAGACCTTTTTGGACCAGGCCCATTAGCCTTTATGAAAATCGAGCGAAGTCGGGCTAGCCCACTGACTTCAGGCTGACCCATTATCATAAAAATTATATCAATAAAAATTTACTAAATTATCATCTAAATAAAAAAAATCTATTATAACAAAATATAGTTAAATAAGTAAGTTTATTAAAAGGTTTATTTTTTTTTTGACAATATTAAAAAGGTTTATATTTACCTAAGAATCTGGTAAAAATTAAGTTTATAATCTACGTACTCTTAATTTGATTCAACTTTTTTTTACAGGAATCAAACTAAAGTTTAATTAATATTTAGTACAGATGTAAAAATTATTTATACTTACATATAATAATATCTAAATAAAATTAATAATTACAAAGAATAATATATCAAAATAACATAAAAAAGATCAAATAAATGAGAAAAATATGAATTAAGCTTGGCCGGTCTAGCCCATTAACCCATATGGGGAGGGGCCAAAATCATTAATTTATAGTCTAATAATAATTTTGACCAGGCAGTATTGACGACATTTGACCCATTTATATAGCTTGGCCCACTAGACTAGTCAGGACTGACTCATTTGACAACTTTGTTCTCAGGTAGTCTTTTTTTTTTGTTTTCCACACTCTAGTTTCTAGAAGAAGGAAACTTTAATAGTTTACAACTTAGGGCGAAGTCTAACATCAAATAAGTCTAGTGCTCTATTAAATATAGTTGCGGGATCGCATTGTGTTCTTTCGAGAGATGCATTTGAGATGTCTAGAGAACAAATGATTTAATTTTTATTTTTTGAAAGTAATGATTTAATATTTTCTATGTTAAAAAAAGACTTAAATAATGTTCATGTTCTTATAAGTTCGCACTTTTTTTACATAAGTTCTTGTAAGTATTTTTTATTTTAAGTAAGTCTTTACAATTACATTTTCTTTTAATATAGTTTTCAAAATCAAAATTCGCAGAAAAATTCGAAAGAAAATCTACACAAAAAATACAAATTTTCCTACGAATTTTGATTTTAAAGACTTATTTAAAAAAAAAATTGCAGAAACTAATTTAAAACAATTTTTTTACAAAAATATATAATAAAAAAGCACAAATTTACAAAGATCTGATCATTATTTAAACTTTAAAAAAATAAATGTTGTATTAATTAATTTTCTTACTCCATGCATTGGGCCCACTAATTGGCACTTGGCAATCACTCAAACCCCATATACTCTCTAAACCCTTGCCCTTCCCTTCTATAAATAACACCCTCTTCTCCTCTCCCTTTCTCCCCCTTCTCCTTTTCTCTCCTCTTCCACTTTCTTCCTTGCTCACATTTTCTCTTTCATTTTGCTTCTCATATTGGGAAACGCTGCCACCACCAACTGCACCACTCCATAATCTTTGTAAGTTCCTTTTTCTCTTCTACAATATGCTTTTTTCATTTGTTTTATGTGTTTGTTTTATGTATGTAACTTCCTTTAATTTCTTTCGTTGTTAGATTACAATGTCATTATTATATTCCACCTGTCCAATTTCTATGAATTTGCCTCTTTTATTTCATTGCATGTCATTGATGTTTGGTATCCTTAACACTTAAGATAAAGATAGTACTAACATTCATAATTTATTTATGTGTATATTGGTTAAAAAATTATTAATAATATTAATTGTCGGTTTTAGATCATATTGTTCAGCTTGAGTATCTTCTTTTTCTTTCTTCGTCGGTGTACTTTTTTTCTTCTTGGTTGATTTTGATTCCCTTTTAGTCACGGCTCTTGTTTCATAACTTCATCCTTTTTTGGTTATTTCTTTTTAATGTCATCAATTTCTGTCACTAAATAGAAACATCTTTCACTATAAAAAATTTGATAATCAAGTAGTCCGGTCAAAATTCTAGGGTGTTTGGAATTCGAACCTTCACATATAAAATGTGATTTACCTGCCAATTTTGCTAAACTCACGGGTGAAATTGTTAGTATAGTTAATGAATCAATGTGTATATTTGATCTTAGTTTTTCATATTGTTACCAGAAAAAAAAAAAATTATTTTTTATTTCATGCCTAAGGGTTTATTTGAACAAAAAGTATCTTTTATTTTTTGAGGTAGAACATAAAGTATCTAGTAATATGAAAAAAAATACTTATTTAATACTTGCATTATTTAAACAACTTGAAGTATTTTTTTTCCCTAGAAAGTTGTACTACTCCCTCCATCCCGAAATATAAAGAGAAAAAATTATTTTTTTTTGTCTTAAAATATAAAAAAAATTATTTTCAAAAATATGTTTTTTCTTATTCTCATAAAAAATAGTCAATAACTAATAAAAAATAGTTTTACACCTTTCTATGCAGCTTATTTCAAGAAAAACTCCACAAAATTATATTTTAAATTCTCATAATTATGTTTAATGAGATTTTTTTTCTTATATTTTGGGACGGAGTATATTTTTATTCAATGAACAAATATGTCTAAAAAGTGAAAAATTAAAAGAAGTTACAATAGAACTACGAAGGGAGAATTTTTAATATCAAGATTTTTTTTATAAAATTCATAAACAATTTTCTTAGATCTAAGTTGTTATGATGACCTTAAAAATAATCATGGTTTTTTGTTTCATTTATGGGAAAAGAAGAAGCTGCGACGAAAAAAGCGGTTGGAATTCGTTTTTTTGGTTTAGTTTTGTCTCTCTCTCTCTATTTTCTTTTTTTAACAAATCAATGCATTTTCCCAACGCGCTTGATTTGAGAGTGTGTCTAGTATTCGCTTCCGTTTCACAGGCCGACGAAGATATTGGCGCAGTTACTTTTGGACTTTATTATCTAGGTTCTAAAATATAAGAATTTATTGACCACTGCACGTATGTCAGTATATGATTAAAATTGCGAATATTTTTAATTATCGATTAGTAAAATTTATAAAATTTAATATTTTAATATGCATCGAAACAAATCAAATAAGATATTATATGATAATATTTACATTTATATACTTTTAAAAAAATATTGTCAAAAAAACATATATGATTTAGTCAAAATGAATCTTATAAAATAAAAAAATAAATATAAATCTCAATTTTTCAATGAAAATTTCAATCTAAAAAATCTTAGTTTTGTCCAAATTAATTCTTAAAGAATCTCATTTACTCTAAATTGATCTTTAAAACACTAAAAATTTGTTTTGCAATGAAAATGCTCACATTTGAACAAAAAAATCTCAAATTTACTATAAATTAATCTATAAAAATATCATCTTTATTTTAAATTAACTCCTAAAATATCAAATAAATTGGGCTTCTAAAGCTGACCGGACCTTGCCTTCGCCCCTGGTTATTCCCAATAGATTTTTGGTAACTCTCACTTAAATTTATGTTAATTTTTTATTAAAATAAGTTAATTATATAATTTTTTTTTACATCAGAAAAATAAATTGTTCTTGCCAGAAATTAATCTCCTACCCAACTCATATATCCTTCAATAACTTTTATCAATTGAATTATCCTACATTAATAACATAAGGCAAATTTGTTTCAAAAAATGTAGTTTTTTAATCAAAAAATTTAATAGAAAAAAATGATTTTGTTAATATTAGATTTTTAAATAAAATAAATTTATGAATGAAGTTTAAGAATTTTATAAAATTCATAATTTAAATAAATTAAAATATAATTGAACAGTTTCGAAGACAAATTCAAGATAAATATCAATGTTTTTACTTCATCCCACACCCATCTTTTAATCATGAAAAATTCAAGCCATAATAAATCCAAATCAATTTGGATTTTCCCATAAAAATTGAGGTGGTTGAAGTTGAAGCTGGTTATGCGTTTTATTGTCATGTCAGTGTAGTTCGTTTAGGTGTAAGATAGATGGATTGAAAAGACATAAAACGGTTAAAGTCGGTGATGTGAATAGTAGAAGCTAAACATGTTCCATTTCTGTCCTATGTACATGTATGTTAATGTTGCCCACTTATCTTGGTGCACTTTTCATCTTGTGTCAAATTATTGTACTTCTCTTTACTCTTTTGTCCCCTTTCGTTTCTTATTCACCTTTCCACCTTCAAAGCTAGATAGAGATAAGATAATGAATAATGATAGTACTCCGATTGATACCCAATATAGACACCATATAAAATGATATAATTTCTGAGATTTTTAGTTAGTTAAGGAAAATTTATCTAATATAGCGATAATGTTTTTTTAAATATATTGAATAATTGATACATTTTAAAAATAAGTTTTCTCTTATATTAAAAATGAAAGAGTTCTTGGTTGACATCAATATGCGTGCACTATTATATAGGGCAGGAAAAGAACACTAGGCAATTGACACGCATGTGTTTGATAACTGTGGATCACTGGATTGCATAGAGCACACAGAAAATAAATACTATATGCTCTTTCAAGTGTTAGTATAAAAAACCAATGCGGGTTGGTAGGGTAAAATAGTTCAAGTAATAAAAGTTGAGAGATATATGAGTTGAAATTTGTATGTTTATTTTTTAAGTATTAATTTTTTTTAAGTCAAAAAAAGGATTAATTTTTTTATATTGTTAAATGTGAAATTTCTACATGTTTACATTTTGTAATCAATATGAGTAACTAAATTATATTTAAATAAATAAATAATTTCTTTGTTAAATATATGAGCTAAGCTAGGTGTATCTTGCATATTCTATTCTTCAGCATCTCTTCACGTGAATGCTGATTATGATCTTTGCTTGTATGAGCGACACCTCTTCCATCCCATTATTTTTATTGTTTTGTTTGATAGAAGAGAAATAGAGAAGAGAGAAATAGAAACACAAAAATCAATGTATATATTGAAACACATGTATTGATTTTCATGTTTTTATCACATGCATTGATTTTTCGTATTTCTATTTCTCTCTTCTCTATTTCTCACATACCAAACAAGTCCAACAAGACATTAATACTACTCCCTCCTTTTCAAAATACACGTCGTCTTAGCTTAAAAAATTTATTTTAAAATGAGTATTATTTTTTAATTTCTAATTATACCTTTTAAATATTATTTTATACATTATTTCTGAAAAAGCAAAGAATAAACTAGAGTTAATTTAGTTAAAGTGTTATTACTTTTAATATAATAATCGCACTCTTTAATATGTGTGCAAACACTTAAGTGACATTCATTTTGAAATGGAGGGAGTAGTAATTAGTGTGGAAAAATGTGTTCTAATAATCAACATGCTTTTATATCATTTGTTTTTGACACTTTTGATTTTCTGACATCAGATGTTGTTAATCTTCTAAATAAGATGCAAAAAATCATGCATAACAATGTTGTGTCTCTCAAATTTGTAAATATGATATTTATACAAATTAGTTTTGCAATTATAAAAAGGATAGCGGAGCAATTTATTACTCGTTTATCTTTGATTTTCATATGTAATTATACTAGCAAATAATATCACATCTAAAGGTAGACAAATATAAGTACCAAAAAAATAAAAGTAGACGTCCCATGAACTTAACTTAATTGGTTAGACATATTGTACGGAAGTGCAAAAATTGGGATTCGAACTCGGTATATTCATTTATTCACTTTCAAAAGATGAATTTTTAATCAATAAACTACCTGACCAAAAGGAAAAAAAGTAGACAATTATACATTTTTATTGATTCAAAGATAAATAAAGTCCGATAAACATTGTTAAAATAACAATCATAATAATTATAAGGATCATTACAAAAAGAAGGGAGTAGAGATTGGCATGTTTGTCGTACTAGGATGTCTGGTTTCCTTCCCACCACCACCAACCTACCCATCAATCTATAATAAGTTCTTTTGCATCAATGGTTTTGTTTACTGACACGTCAAATCTCTTTATTATTTTTCCATCTAAGATATTGAATTAATCAGGATTAATAGTACTATACACTAGCTAGATACAGTATTTTACTTTAATATAGTTAGCATTATATTTCTCTTTTGTGTTCAACTGTTCATTCATTCATACTTTCGGTTTCGGCTTCAAAAGTCAATTGTGTCCTTTTTAACTTGGCGTATCTTCAACTCCCTTTTACTTTTTTTAACCGATAAAAAAGTACAATTTCTTTGTGCTTGCATAATAGATTACACGTGTATTTTTGTTTTTATATCTTCTTCACCTTGTTTCTGATTTTACTATTTTCGTTTTCAATTAAGACTCTTCACAAGTTTGTGGTTGGTGTTAATTAATTAGCTACAACATGTTCACCAACCTTTACCTGTCACATTCTCAAGATGAAAATAGAGTTCAACCTTCTTTTTCTTAGGAAAAAATTCAGACCTAGATTCTCGGCGGATACAATCATGTAGTTAATGTTCTATGACCTTTCGATTATTATTAGACAACCATAAAATGTATTTTGATATTATAAAAAGTAAAATTTGGTCATTAAATTTTGAATAGATCAGTGACTGCATGACTGTATGTAGTCAACAACGACTGCACATAATTAGGTTCCGAGAAACAAAATTCTTTTATTCACCCAAACTCAAAATTATCGTTAATTTTATTATGAAAATTACTAACAATATTATATATAGAGTTTATACCAACTAACTGTTGTGTCATGTGTGACTATGTTTGAAAAATTATTAGTAGAATTTGCTTAACATTATGTCTTTGAGAAAATACTAATTAATTTTTTTTTTGTCATAGGCTTGAATTAGTCAAGGAAAGGGAAAAAAAACTGAATCAGTTAGTTGGTGTGGTGTAGAGAGGTAGTTAAATGGGACCCAAATTAAAAACTATGTTAATTGATTCAAGGAATAATATATTAATGTCTCACTTTTCATTGTGATATGAGAAGATCGAAAAAATGAAAATGATGTGAATAAGTGATATATTATGATATTAGAAATATAACTAAATAGGAAAAAGTATTATTAGAGTAGTGTTGATATAGACTTAAACTCATAATTTAATTAAATTTTGTGCTTATTTCACTCTCATCTGAGTCAGAATCGACTAATATCCTACACCCAACTAATTAGTCTTTTAAATTTTGCCTTTCTATGTGGAAATGGACAAGTTTGTCAAATCTCTCTAATACTTTAATAATACACTAATCTCTTTTATTTTTGTATTGTTTCTTTATGTACTTTTCTGTTTAAACCAAAACAAAAGGAAATTTTTTTCTTATGGAAAGTGACACCTTCATGTTATTTAACTACTTTATTCTTCAATAATTGGCCCACTGAAAACATTTGTTAGCTCCTGGTTTCTCCAAATTGATTGAGAGTGCCCAATAAACATTTTTGTATGTTAAATATGTTTTTTGAATTTGTTTGATATGGTTGAAAATGACTTCCTAGTACAACCGACCTCTTTTTTTTTTTTTACTTAGATTGTATCCATTTTTTTGTTTAAACGTAATAGTATAATTTCTTCATCATGAGATCCACTAATGTAATTGTCCACCTAAATCATGATATCTTTTAAAAAGGTTCCATTAAATATGGTCACGCCTTTTATATTATTTATTTACTTCAATTGCATATGTACCGTGAAAACTGATTCAAATTGGAAGTTTGATAATGACATATTGTCATCATAGATGAATGCAAACCAATTACTTGTAATGATAACAAAAATATCGACATACATACTTTAGTTTCTTAATTACTCTTTGATCTAGAATTGTGAATGAAAAAAAATATTTATGGAAATAAGTTAATCCCTTAAATGAATCACACTTACTTCAAAAAAATAGTTTCTTCTATTATGAGTAGAAAAACTTTAATTTTCTAAAAAATAAAAAATCAATCATAAAATAATGAGTTTTCATGAATGCTTAGGAAAAATCATTTAAGGGGAAATTTTTTTTTCATAAAAAGAAAGTATAAAAAGAAATTATTTTTTTGAACAAGTCAAAATAATATATATATATATATATATATATATATATATAAAGTAGTCAACCCCAGCACAATGTGTGTTGGGGCAAACCGAAAAAGTTTATATTAAGAATCAAAGAACAATAAAGTGATAAAACAACAAACCGGCAAAACATCATATTCCCAAACATAATAAATGGTTCACCCACTAACTATACAAATTAACCCTTAGCCCTGGATTTTGTGTCCTCATCCACCAAAAAGAGTATCGCTTAATCAAGTTATTATTATTATTATTATTATTAATTAGGTAAAATGTATTTAGAGGTCTTTAAGTTTTAGATCTGTATCAAATAATGTTAAAAGTTATTTAGGTCCTTTAAGTGTTCAAATTATTGCACCGTTATCTGTCCAGATAAATGACTTATCTATTACCAAATGAACACTTAAATGATCTATATGTTACAAACAAATCCTTAAAGAATTACAAACTTCATACGCATTTGGTCTACTAAAGTATCATTTATTGCCATTTTAAACAGGGTTTGACAACTTGATAATTTTAGTCACGGACTCACGGCCCACAATCATTTATGGTCACATGTTTTTCCTTATTGGGCTGATTTACATATATCTTGTAATTGTTATTTTTGCCATTTATCATGTTATTTTATATAAAAAAAAATTGTATATAACGTTTTTATGTATTAAATAGTTTATCACATTTATATATATATTTGGTAAGAATCAAATTTTTATATATTAATTGTATTTAACATTTTTACGTTATTTATTTTTTCCATTTGATTAATATATAGTTGATCACTGTTTTGTTTTCAGGTGAAAGGAATCACTACAGGAAATTCCAATCAAACATGAAACATATGATTTTCCTACTTGTCACTTTTAAGGTAAATCAGGAAATACATGTTATTCCATTTACTTGTCTAGTGTTATTTCTATAATTCTATTGACACAAACGTTACCTTAAGTTGATATATTTTCATGTGATTTTTTTTTCCTATAGCTTATAAAGAAGAAGCTGACTAAGCTAAGAGAAAGTATGGGGTTTCAAACAACACATAATAACACTAAGCGGGTAACACAGCCTAATTTTAAAGCAAAGGAGGATTTGAGCAATGGTCATGAACACACTTTAATTCCAAGGGCACTAAACTTCAATCCCTTTGGCTATGATTCGTGGCTGGTAAGCACTAACATATAAAATTAAAAAATGGCATACTCTCATCGCGCAATGGCGTACTCTCATCGCGCGTGTATGAGAACGACGTAATTTGTAACAAATTTAATAGAAAATTTTATTGTAAACGGACAAACATGTCTATAATATGGTAGCTTAAAAAATAAATGGACAATGGCGTGCATGCTTATATTGAAGGTGCATAATTTTTAATTAATCATACTCATGAAGTCACGATATGTTTTGATGCATTGTTAGGTAAAACACCCTTCTGCATTGAGTTCATCATTTGATAGATTGATGAAAGCTGCAACTCAGAAGAGGATCGTCGTATTTTTAGATTATGATGGTACCTTATCACCAATTGTAAATGATCCTGACCGCGCGTATATGTCTGACGAGGTACAATTAAGCGCTCTCTTTGGTCAATTGACTTTTTAATTTGATGTATTTAATCTATAATATATAATATATATTATTCCTATATTAATTATTCCCTCCGTCCCTTAATATAAGACCTATTTTGACTAAATTTTACTATTCATCTATCATGTTTTGATCGTATTTTTCTAATAATATATAGATGTAAATATTAACTTATAGGATCTTGTTTGATTTATTTTGATGAGTATTTTCAAAATATCAATTTTTATAATTTTTGATACTAGATAATTAAAGATATTAGCAATCAAAATTGTACATTGATATACGTGTTATGGTCAAAAGGAGTCTTATAATTAGTGACGGAGGGAGTATTAAACTACATGCTTCTCTTGATCTCGAATACACAACACTCATGAACCTGTACAAATACTTGTGTTTATTCTTTTCTTATACTCTTCTTATTGATTAATTAATGTCTACATCTAGCTTTTAATTAAGTGCATGTGGTGTTTAATTTAATACTAATATACATTTTTTAAATGGCTAGATGCGTGCGGCAGTATGTGAAGTTGCTACTTATTTTCCAACAGCAATAATTAGTGGAAGAAGTAGAGAGAAGGTGAATTGTTATAAAGTTCCTCAATTTTTTATTTGTTTTCTATTAAAAAAACAATGTCTCATTATAGATTTTTTGATTAGGTAAAAGATTTTGTAAAGTTAAACAATTTATATTATGCTGGGAGTCATGGTATGGACATAATGGCACCATCAGGCCCAATTAGATCTTCTGAAGGCAACCAATGCCACAACACTACTCTTCACACAAATGTGAGTAATTTTTGTTGTAATTAGTTAATCACTTAATACTTAGTGTATAATACTCTAAATAATTTCAATTGATTACCTCAAAAAAAAAAAATTAAGTCATTTGATATTGTCTTTGTTTTTTCTCAACATAAATGTCTAATGATCTTAATTATTAATGTTAATTTTAGGGCAATGAAGTTCCCTTTCAACCTGCCAAGAAGTTTTTGCCTGCAATTCAAGAGGTCAGCAAGTTACATGGGATCAAGATATTAATATTTTTTGGTTTCTCATTATTTCTTGAAGTTAATTGGTTCAATAAAGTTGAAAGATGTAATAAAATCACAAGTGCTGCTTATTATAAGTTTTTAGGAGAGTTGATGATTGTAACAATTAGTCAATTACATGATTCAAATTTCAGTCCCTATTTCTCAAATTATTTTAAGAATCTCGATATAGTATATTTCAAGGTATTATAAAATTGAAACTTTAATTACAAATATTAAAAAATTAGTAATTTTAAAATTTATTTTAACAACAATTTTTTTTTAATTTCTTAATTATTATGTATCATTAAAACTCAAATTGTTTCCCTCGATCAACATTTTCACGCATAGTCATGTGTCATGACACTTTTCTTTGTGAACATTTTGTATCCTAAAATTTTCTTGGATATAATACTCAACATGCATAATTTTTTATATTTAATTGTTTTTTCTTGAATACTAAATAATTCTCTTAAATTAATTGACTATGTCATTGTAAGAAAAATCATTTAATTTGGCATAAATAAATCATCTTCAATGTATACTTTCAGAGTAAATGTTATACAAACTATGGTGTTCAACATTAGTACACCTCAATATATGTTAGAGTAAAAATTGATTACTTGATGTACTATTTGTGGAAACAGATTCTAAGAAAATTAGAGAATGTAATAAAGGACATAGAAGGTGCAAAAATAGAAGACAATGAATTCTGCATATCTGTTCATTTCAGGCAGGTTCATGAAAAGGTAACATTTAATATTGAATATGTTTTTATATATCATTTCTTTGAGTAAGCAATGTTTGTTTATTTTCCTATTGCTTAATTGTTGGTAATGATGATGTTTGAATCCAGGATTATAACACTTTGGAAGAGAAAGTGAAGTCTGTGATTGAAAAATATCCATTGTTCTGCTTGACTGAGGGTAAAATGGTATGTATATCAGATCATATGCATATATAAATATTTAATTCCCCCTATTTATGAAATTAATAATCAATCCTTGTATAGGTTTTGGAAATAAGGCCATCAATAGAATGGAACAAAGGAAATGCTGTAGAATATTTTCTAGACATATTAGGATTAAGCAGTTCTAGCAATTTGCTTCCTGTGTATATCGGCGATGATAAAACCGATGAAGATGCTTTTAAGGTATATAAGTTTTCCTTCACCATGCATATGTATAGATGATAAAACTGATCGATACATATAACAGACACACGTATATACGATACCAAGTTGATAGGTTTTCCTCAAATTTCTACAGGTTATACAAAGAAGAGGGCAAGGTTATCCGATTATAGTGTCTTCAACTCCAAGAGAAACAAATGCTTTGTACTCTTTGCGCGACCCTTCGGAAGTACTAATCTTCTTGTCAAGACTTGCACAATGGAAGAAGACTCTTATTAACAAAGGCCTTTAAACATTGGTAATTAAGATATAGAATATATAGATCATCAAAGTAAGAGTTTAGCAGCATTTACATAGTTACTTCCCACAATAGTTTTGGAGAAGTGGGGTAGGATACTTGTTAATTAATTTCCTTCAAGTAGTAGATGGTTTGTGTTCCGGTACATCCAAAAAGTCCCACATTATTTGGAATTCTAAGCTAAGAGTAGTTTTTATATAACACCCACACAGCTCAACCCAATGAGACGCCTTTTACAAAGGACAAATTCGTGAGGGCTCACACGCGGCTCAAAGCGGACAAAATACCTCAAAACATAGTGTGGCTCAATTTGAGGGTGGAACGGAACAATTTGTAAAATAACCTTGTATATATGCATGTTTCCATCTTGTAAAAAAGTTTCAATATATTATAACTTCTTATATGGAGTTGTATTTTAATATCTCAATGAAGCAAAATTTAAAGACAGTACTAGCAGAAGTTTTACATGAAGATGACAATTATAACATCATTAGATAACAAAATTAACATATAAAAGGACTTAATAAACTAAGAGTCTGCAAAGGTATTATACATTATTGTCAAAAACCACCTAGAGAAATTTTGGGGAGTTGAATTGAAGATAAAACACAAGTTCCTCATTTCCTCTTCATCTGATGCAAAAAATGGATTAACACCTGCAGAAAGGATCAATTGTTACTATTTTTATTTATTTATTTTGTATGAAAGGGTCAATTGTCCAAGAATATAGTAGATGAAGCACAAACAAATAAGGAAAATATTTCTGACTTATAATCATTTTTAATAAATAATAATAAATGAGTAAATATGTATTGTAGATAAATATGATGTCAATACTCAATATTGTATAGAACTGTTTAATTCAATGCAACAAAAAATGAAACATCATAAATAATCACACAAAAAGCATCATAAGATGGTAAGACAAAATCATCAATATCAATGTCAGGTACTCATGATAAATCTATCACATTCAACATTATCATGAACTAAACCATTAACCTATCATCAATGATGTTCCAAAAAATCTAGATTTTCTATGACCTCTTACACAAATTAGTTTCATTTTATCAACTATTTGTCATAAATGATGTTAAATAAGCATTATGGTAGAGGTAAAATAAGAGAAAGAAAATGAAATAAAACAAAGCATTACCTGATGAATGGATTATGATCTTAAGAAACCTTTTCCATACTTAACAGCATTACTTGACCCTTCACCTACATCTTCACTTTGACGCAGTGCTTCTCTTTTACCTTCTAAGATAACCAAGCATAGGAAGAAAAACCACGTATTAAAATCATTAGTTATAGATATATTTTTTATGATATCATCATAATAAGTTAAAGTGAAACATTTAAATACCAGCTGATTTCTCAGTTCCATTGTAATGATTATGGCCACGACCGAAAAACATATTCCTCGAATTACTTGATCCTTCACCTACCTCTTCACTTTGACGCGGTGCTTCTCTATTACCTTCTAAGATAACCAAGCATAGGAAAAATCACTTATGATAATCATTAGTTATAGATATATTTTTTTATGATATCATCATAATAAGTTAAAGTGAAACATTTAAATACCTGGTTTCTCAGTTCGATTGTAGTGATTATGGCCACGACCACGACCAAAAAACATATTCCTCGAATTAAAATTGAAATTTCTTGGCTGCCTGTCACCAAATATAGAAGACATTCCCCTTGAATTGAAATTCAAATTCGATTGTGTCTCAGATATGTTATTTGCATCCTCATGTTCACCAAAAATATCTTCATCATAATATCTCTGCAAAAAATTTAAACATTAAAAACATATGTATGATGTGATTGAACCGGAAAAAATGATGGTAAATAGAACACTTTTAGTTGAAAGGGTGAAATAAGTATTAACCTCATGATAAGAATACGGGTTTAGCATGAAAGTTCCAAGGCCTCGACTAGATTGGGGAAGCCAGAATGAAATGCGACGGTTTACACCAGCAATACGCGAGTCAAAAGCAAATGTTGATGGCATGCTAGGAGCTACGAGAGCCACACCGCTAGTAGAACCTGAATGTTTCATGTTGTTCCAATAATTATGTGCTTGAAAATCCATTGGGAGTTCGCCGGATTGTCCATTCACACAATATTGCCCATATTTAAGGTTCGCCCAATAGCTGTTAAAATCACCATGCAAAATATGAAAACATCGGTTCAATAAATAATGTGAAGCTTCAACATTATTGATATTGGCGAATGTGGATAAAGATTGTATCACAGCAGGACCGGATCCGCACGGTGGTTGAAGTGCATGAACATTTAAAGCAACAGATTCAGAAGTGGTGCTCTCACGCGTTAAGATGTTCGTGCTCACAGTTGACTGACCACAAACATCTTCAGGCTGAGTAGTCTTCATAGGCAATGATGAAAGGTTGACATCTGAGGTTGAGCCCGAAGCTGGTGTGTGTTTACCACTTTCTGCTGGGTTCATTACATTATCACGTTTGATTATTACAACGGGTGGACTAACATTATCTTTTCCCACATTTATTGACTTTTTAACCATTGGAAAATGTTGCAGTTCTTGACGTTCTTCCTCTTGTTGCCTCGTTGCCTCTTTGTTCTTCGACTTTGTACCTTTTACTGCTTCCAAATATCCACTCTTGCTACTTTGACTCATATTCTCACCACCATGTTCTTTCTTATCAAGAGGACGACCCATCAATGCATGCAGATATCCATTCAACGGGATAGTCCTGCTACTTTCTTTAATAGTCGAACAATCAGACTCTTCCTTATGCAGTCCCTTATTCGACGCAGTTTTTGATTTATCTGCATCTTCAATTCTCAAATCACAAGAAGTTTTCATTTTCCCATCATGTTGCTGCCTTTTAGAGGAATTTTTTATATTTGTAGTGTCTACTACTTCTGAACTCGAACTTAATCCCATGTTATTATCAGACATTGAAGAAGAAAAGTGCACCGCTTCCCTTTCTTTTTCTGATACCGATGCATTACAATGCTGATTTGGAGCTTCGCTAATAGGATTAGAATCCAAACTTGAGCTATGAGTTTGAGAAATAGCACATGCAACAGAGGAGCTAAACATTTGATTGGATTCTTTTAATTGATTGTAAACATCTACATGAATCCAATAGCCATTACCATGTCTATCCCACGTGTTTTTGAAAAAGTAATCAAATTCAGCGATACGAAACTTATCTGTGCAGTCCAGCAATCTCAGCATCCTTGAAGCACCAAGAGCAAATGCATTCTTTATCCTAAAGAAACCAGCTGCAGAGTAGATTATAACCAGACATAGTGTCATTATCAAAAGTTGAAAAAATTCATGGCTCTTTAAATTATAATGCATAGACAAAATTTCATACAACTTCTATGTTAGGGAATTAATTAACCTCTTTATTCTTCCAACTACTGCAACATAAACATCTTAAATGTAAATAATTGTTTCAAACAAGGTTTTAACGTGAAATACCTTTACTAATGCTACGCCCCAGGTTGTTGTCTAAACGCAAAGGATCTATAATGTTGATGTGTTTGGAAACAAAACGTTTCTCGTGATCTTCCTGGCTGCGCGGCACATGGCCATAACAGTGCATACAAGCACTAAGAAACCATTCATTGAGAAGTAAGTCTTGCCTTCGGCGATCTTTTCTTGGAGGCTCGGCTATCATGATTTTGATTTCAGAGGAAAAAAGATAAAGACTATCAGCATAACGAAGAGATCATGTTATTCAAGAGATATGATCAACAATACAATAAAATTTTTCACTCACCTGTCATATCAGGAAGTGAGCCTAGGTGCACTGGTCCACTCAAGCTAATGCAATAGTTTTCCCAATCAAATTTACTATAAAACTCCAAAAATCGAAAAAGTACCTAAAATGTGCCAACCATAGAATCATAATAACATCAATTTTATTTTCCTATTCTTCATAAGCCACACAAATATTAATGTATACACCAAAACAATCAAGTTTGTCACCTCAAGTGGTCCAGCAAATTCCTCGCTGTAAAGATTAAATATATATAAGACTAAAGTTTTCAACGCGTAGGTCGAAAAGAGTCCGCAGTTAGAACCCAGGAGGCGACTCTCATGGTAACACCAGGCTTTTATCAGTATAACACTGCGCTTGTATATATGATTTTGTCCTATCAAATTATCAACCTGAAATAACAGATTATTAGTTAGAGATCTTGGAAATTAAAAAATATGATTTTTTTTAACATGCAAAAATGATATATATATATATATATATATATATATATATATATATATATATATCTCCTCAGCACAAGGCGTACCGAGAAAGACTACAAGTATTTACAAGAGTAGCAGACATATAATCACGATTTCCTACAATAATACTAGTAACATATTACCTCCTCAAAAAAACAAAGCGAACTTAAACCATTCAACTGATTGAAAGATATGTCAACTACATAATTTTCAATCAAGCACTTTATGATCTTCACCTAACATTGAACAACAAAAAGAAAAAATATAGACTATATACATTAGTTATTCGATATATCTCAAAAAATGAATATTTACTTATAATCAAGGGTAAAAAATAATATAAGAGAAAATTTTGTATCAATTACCTCTGCATTGACAAGTTTAACATCTTTAACCTTAAACTTAGCAAACTCATTTTTCTTTTCACTCTCTATAATTTGCAAAATCTTAGGAATGAAAATTTCAGGCAATGTTTGATTGATGCCAAAAACAGTAAGATCAATATCACCATCAGGTAAGTAAGTCTTCAAAGGTACTGATCCAAATTGGAAAACCTGCATCACATCATTCATACAATACAAACATTA
The DNA here is from genome assembly GCA_951804385.1 of Trifolium dubium. Classification (NCBI taxonomy): domain Eukaryota; kingdom Viridiplantae; phylum Streptophyta; class Magnoliopsida; order Fabales; family Fabaceae; genus Trifolium; species Trifolium dubium. Next base: position 9,199,959 of record OX638076.1, read on the forward strand.
GGAAGTTTAATGATTCATGTTGTTGTTAGTTTAGTCAAAAAAAAATGATTCATGTTGTTAGTATATTGTTTCACCTAAACAAAGATTATTGACATACAATATAATTCATTAATATTGTAAAATATAAATGAGAGACCTACTAAATTGTGAGTTATTTCACATAAATTTGATTGATTCATATAATAAAGTAAGTGTAAAAAACACTTAACTTATCAATCTTTATTATTTCTTAATCTACGTGTAAAATTTTAGAAAGATTGCAACAATTTTTTTTAAAAAAAAGATTGAAGTTTTTGGACACAGGGAGCAGGAATCAGGACCTTCTAACGAAAATCACTTTGTTTTAAAAAATTGTTAGATGTAAAAATTATCTAAAATGTGTATGCCAATTATTAAATTATCATTTATCTATAAATGCATTCAATGCTACCTTTTTAATAAGGAATTTTTATTTTGGATACAATAAGGAATATATTTAAAATAATAATAATAATAATGTATATAGATATTTTTAAATATATTATATTTAGGGAAAAAAATCATTTTGTAAAAGGAAATTGCTATGGAGAAATATCAAATATATATGTTGAAACTTTACTAAAAACTTTTGCATTTTACCATATATGAAAGGTAAAGCGTGTAATTAAAAATATTTTTTCAAACCATTTAAAGGTTAACCTTATTTAGATGATCTTTCATAAATGTTATTTCATTCAATTATTATCTGTATTTATTTTAAAATAAAATCTTGTTGTAAGAAAAAACTAATACAAAATTTATATGCTCAAAATATAAACATCAATGAAAAGACCAAGATTTAAATCGAGTACTATATTAAGTCATGAACAAGTAATTTGTATTATAATTTGTAATTGTGTGAATATAATAAATGTCAGATGACCGATTATCCAAAAAGCATAAGCTATTAGGAAATGCCACATCAACAGTTTTATATTATTTCTAACACGCCGGCTTACGCAAGAGCCCATTGGGCTTGAAGAGTGGATAATGCATAGGCCCATCTACCATATGCTTAAAATTCCACTTTTTAATTAGAAAGTGAGGGGAACATGAATCGAACTCTAGACCACTTAGTCATAGAGGCTCTGATACCATGTCAAATGACCAATTATCTCAAAAGCTTAAACTGTTAGGAAATGCCACATCAACAATTTTATATTATTTCTAACAATAAACAACCAACAAGTAAATAATTGAAGTTACCATAAATTTAGTACAATTAGTAGAAACCAGTTGCAAGGATATCTGACCAAAAAGAAATTGAAGTTGAGTTTTGGTACCTGACAAGGGACATGATTTGTGATGAGGCCCTTAATGTAAGATACTACATTCTTTCGAAGTACATCTGATTTTTGACTGGGCTGAATACATCCAAGCAGCTCTATAGTTTTATGTTCAACTTGTGACCATTTGTTTATGTCAAGCACCTTGGGAACAAAAATTCTTTCACCAGATAATAAAAGACCATTTGGATCGAAATTACTCATCATAGTTAATTCTATCTCCTGCAAGGACAATGAAATGAGAGAATTAATTTGCAATATTTGTCTCAAATTCAAAGAGCTTTATAAGTTAAACAAACATGAAACAATAAAAATGTTGCAAGATGAAAAAACATGAAACAATAAAAATGATGTAAAATTGTCAATAGAAAGGCCATTGAACCTATAGCAAGATCAAATTCGAGTAATTTGAATAGTCATCAAGAATGAAAAAATCATGAGCAACAGTAGATCTAGCTAGAGGAGAAAGAATAAGAGTTTTTTTTTTTTCACCGGATAATAAAAAACCATTTCGAACAAAATTATTCACCATAGTATATTCTATCTGGTGCAAGGACAATGAAATGAGAGAAATAGTTTGCAATATTTGTCTCAAAATCAACGAGCTTAATAAAAAAGCATGAAACAATAAAAATGCTACAAGCTAAGATGAAAAAACATGAAGCAAGATAAATTTTATATAGTCATTAAGAAAGAGAAAATCATGTGTGGAACGTACATCAGCAATGGTAGATCTAGAGGAGAAAGAATAAGATTTTTTTTTGTTGTTGCAAAGAAGCAGATTAGTAGTGGAGAGAGTTGAAATCAAGCAAAAAAAACCCCAAATAATAAAAGACCGTTTGGAACAAAATTATTCACCATAATTGATTCTATCTCTTGCAAGGACAATGAAGTGAGAGAGAATTATTTTGCAATATTTGTCTTAAATTCAAGAAGCTTAATAAGTTAAACAAACATGAAACAATAAAAATGCTACAAGATGAAAAGAAAACATGAAACAACTAAAAATTGTATAAAATTATCAAAAGAAAGACAATATTGAACCTATAACAACATCACAATCGAGTATTTTGCATAGTCATTAAGAAAGAAAATATCATGTGTGGAACATACATGAGCAATGGTAGATCTAGAGGAGAAGTCAATTAGTAGTGAAGAGAGAGTTGAAATCAGTCAAAAAGTTTTTTTTGTTTATAATGAATTAACATAACAAGGGTTGCACACATGTGAATCGATTTATAATCAGATGGTCTAAGAAATTGAGTTGTTGGTGTGTGCTGTCATCATCAGAAAAAGAACTAAAAGTCATAATATATCACGGAAGATAATGATGACCATGATAAAGGTTGAGTTTTTTTTTAATCAGGACATTGATTAAATGTTTTGTTTTCTTTTCAATATAAAAAGAATTTGTTTATCAAAAAAAAAAAAGAATTTGATATTTTGATGGAAAATTTGACAACTTGTTAAGTATTGTTAGAAAATATTAAATTATTACTTTAAATGTTAATTTGCTTACCTTATATACTCCCTCCTTTTTTTATAAGAGATAATTTTTTTTTTGGTATAAAGAGGGAAAAAGAAAAAGACAAAAGGAAACTATCTATAAATTAAAGTCCCACTAGCATCAGCCAGTAGGAGAAGACTCATCCCAGTTGGCGGAGTAACAATGGTTGTGTAAGGCTCAATGTTGCGAGCACCAAGTTTGGCTAAGTAATCAGCACAAGCATTACCCTCTCGGAGAGTATGATAAACTTTGACCCTCCAATCTTTCGCAAGGAGATCCTTGATGTTGTAAATGATTGCTGCATAGTGATGCCTAACATCAACATAATCAGTAATTAACTTGATAGCGGTTTTAGAGTCTGAATAGCAATAAAGCTCTTTAATATCCAATTCCCAAGCCAAAGTTAAACCATGGTAAATAGCCAGAAGCTCCGCTTGAAGAATGTTCGAAAAACCTATATTGCCAGCAAAACCTTGAACCCATGCACCTTCAGAATTTCTAATTAAACCTCCAAAACCAAAGACTCCAGGGTTACCAATGCTACTCCCATCTATATTCAGAATCATGCCAACACCGGCATGAGTATTCCATCGAACCATTCTAGTGGTGGGGTTCTCGTAATGCTTAAAGAAGCAATCTTTTAGCAAACAAGCATAGTTCTTAGTGTTCATCCTTAGAGTATGATAAGTAGTTGCTTTATTGTCCATGCACAGAGTATTCCTAGCTCGCCAAATCCACCAAACAGTAGCCAAAAACAAAAAAATAGTTGGTCCGTCAATACCAATCCTCAACCAGGCGTATAAATTATCTTCTTGGAGGAAGGTTGGGCCGTGAAGCCAATAGCGATCCAAAAGGACTTAACAAACGAACAATCCCTCAAGCAATGCAAAATGGTTTCTTCATCCGAACTACACCTGGGACAAAAGGTTTCATGAAGCATCCCTCGATGAGAAAGCATAGCTTTGGTAGGCAATTTGACAAAACAAAAGTATTAAAAAAATTGTTAATAGTAATAATAATAATAATAATAATAATAATAATAATAAATTTATAAATAGTGCATGTTGCTTTTACATGTTTGTCCTTTAGGGGAGAGAGAGAGATTTTTTTTTTGTTGAGAAAATATCATGTGTGGAACGTACATGAACAATGGTAAGTCTAGAGGAGAAGGAATAACAATTATTATTTTCACAAACAAGTCAATTAGTAGTGAAGAGAGAGTTGAAATCAGCCAAAAAGTTTTTTGAGTTTATAATGAATTAACATATCAAGGATTGTACACAAGTGAATTGATTTATAATCAGATGGTCTAAGAAATTGAGTTGTGGGTGTGTGCTGTCATCATCCTAAAAAGAACTAAAAGTCATAATATTTCACGAAAGATAATGATGACCATGATAAAGGTTGAGTTTTTTTTGAATCAGGGCAGTGATTAATGTTTTGTTTTCATTTCAATATAAAAAGAATTAGTTTATCAAAAAAAAAAAAAAGAATTTGATATTTTGATGGAAAATTTGACAACTTATTCAGTATTGTTAGAAAATATTAAATTATTGTTTTAAATGTTAATTTGCTTACCTTATATATTCCTGCTTACTTTTTTATAAGAGATAATTTGAAAAAACAAAAATATTAAGAAAATTGATAATAATAATAATAATAATAATAAATATATAAATAGTGCATGTTGCTTTTACATGTTTGTTCTTTAGGGGAGAGAGAGAGAGATTGTATTTTTTTGTTGAGAAAATATCATGTGTGAAACATACATGAGAAATGGTAGATCTAGAGGAGAAGGAATAACAATTATTTTTTTTCAGAAACAAGTCAATTAGTAGTGAAGGGAGAGTTGAAATCAGCCAAAAAGTTTTTCGAGTTTATAATGAATTAACATAACTAGGATTGCACACAAGTGAATTGATTTATAATCAGATGGTCTAAGAAATTGAATTGTAGGTGTGTGCTATCATCATCGTAAAAAGAACTAAAAGTCATAATATTTCACGAAAGATAATGATGACCGTGATAAAGGTTGAGTTTTTTTTAATCAGAATAGTGATTAAATGTTTTGTTTTCATTTCAATATAAAAAGAATTAGTTTATCAAAAAATTTTTTTGATATTTTGATGGAAAATTTGACAACTTATTCAGTATTGTTAGAAAATATTAAAATATTGTTTTAAATGTTAATTTGCTTACCTTATATATTCCTCCTTACTTTTTTATAAGAGATAATTTGACAAAACAAAAATATTAAGAAAATTGATAATAATAATAATAAATATATAAATAGTGCATGTTGCTTTTACATGATTGTTCTTTAGGGGGGAGAGAGAGAGAGAGAGAGAGAGAGAGTTTTTTATTTTGTTGAGAAAATATCATGTGTGAAACATACATGAGAAATGGTAGATCTAGAGGAGAAGGAATAACAATTATTTTTTTTTCAGAAACAAGTCAATTAGTAGTGAAGGGAGAGTTGAAATCAGCCAAAAAGTTTTTTGAGTTTATAATGAATTAACATAACAAGGATTGCACACAAGTGAATTGATTTATAATCAGATGGTCTAAGAAATTGAATTGTGGGAGTGTGCTATCATCATCGTGAAAAGAACTAAAAGTCGTAATATTTGACGGAAAATAATGATGACCGTGATAAATGTGAGTTTTTTTGAATTAGAGTATTGATTAAATGTTTTGTTTTCTTTTTAATATAAAAAGAATTTTGTTTATAAAAAAAAAAGAATTTGATATTTTGATGGAAAATTTGACAACTTGTTAAGTATTGTTAGAAAATATTAAATTATTGTCTTAAATGTTAATTTGCTTACCTTATATACTCCCTTCTTCCCTTTTTATTTAATTTGACAAAACAAAAGTATTAAGAAAATTGATAATAATAATAACAACAACAACAACAACAACAATAATAATAATAATAATAATAATAATCATAATAAATTTATTAATAGTGCATGTATGTTGATTTTACATGTTTGTCCTTTAGAGGAGAGAGAGATTGTTTTTTTTTTGTTGAGAAAATATCATGTGTGGAACGTATATGAGCAATGGTAGATCTAGAGGAGAATGAATAACAATTATTTTATTCACGAACAAATCAATTAGTAGTGAAGAGAGAGTTGAAATCAGTCAAAAAGTTTTTTGAGTTTATAATGAATTAACAAAACAAGGATTGCGTGCACACAAGTGAATTGATTTATAATCAGATGGTTTAAGAATTTGAATTGTGGGTGTGTGCTGTCATCATTGTGAAAAGAACTAAAAGTCATAATATTTCACAGAAGATAATGATGACCATGATAAATGTTAAGTTTTTCTAAATCAGGACAGTGATTAAATGTTTTGTTTTCATTTTAATATAAAAAGAATTAGTTTATCAAAAAAAAAAAAAGAATTTGATATTTTGATGGAAAATTTGACAACTTATTCAGTATTGTTAGAAAATATTAAATTATTGTTTTAAATGTTAATTTGCTTACCTTATATATTCCCTCCTTACTTTTTTATAAGAGATAATTTGACAAAACAAAAGTATTAAGAAAATTGATAATAATAATAATAATGATAGTAATAATAATAAATTTATTAATAGTGCATGTTGATTTTACATGTTTGTCCTTTAAGGGAGAGGGAGATTGTTTTTTTTTTTTTGTTGAGAAAATATCATGTGTGGAACGTACATGAGCAATGGTAGATCTAGAGGAGAAGGAATAACAATTATTTTTTTCACAAACAAATCAATTAATAGTGAAGAGAGAGTTGAAATCAGTCAAAAAGTTTTTGAGGTTATAATAAATTAACATAATAAGGATTGCACACAAGTGAATTGATTTATAATCAGATGGTCTAAGAAATTGAATTGTGGGTTTGTTCTGTCATCATCGTGAAAAGAACTAAAAGTCATAATATTTCACGGAAGATAATGATGACCATGATAAATGTGAGTTTTTTGAATCAGGATATTGATTAATTGTTTTGTTTTCTTTTTAATATAAAAAGAATTTTGTTTTTCAAATTTTTTTTTTGATATTTTGATGGAAAATTTGACCACTTGTTAAGTATTGTTAGAAAATATTAAATTATTGTTTTAAATTTTAATTTGTTTTAAAGAAGTGATTTCCATTTCATTATCGACAAGATGCAGTCACGACTTGCTTCTTGGAAAAACAAGTTGCTAAACAAATCAAGTCGCTTGACGCTAGCTTCTTCTTTCCTCACTTCAATCCCCTCCTACTACATGCAAATTACTTGGCTCCCTCAAAGCATTTGTGAAAGCATAGATCAAACCACTCGCAATTTTGTTTGGAGGGACTCTAACAACAAAGTTATCCACTTAGTGGGATGAAATAAAATATCTCGTCCTAAACAACTTGGTGGTTTGGGTGTCCGACCAGCTCGGGATGCAAATATCTCAGTGTTAGGAAAACTGGTCTGGGATATGATGCAATCTTCAAGTAAGCTTTGGGTTGACCTCCTCTCTAGCAAATATACTGCAGAAGGACAAAATTTCCTCCTCTCTAATAACCCCCTAGTGGCTCACCAACTTGGTCTTCTATTATTATAGCAAAAAACGTCCTCAAAGACGGATTTTCGTGGCGTGCAGATTCGGGATCCTCCTCCTTTTGGTTCACTCCTTGGACCGATTTCGGTCATCTTAGTTCTCTTGTCCCCTATGTGGATATACATGACCTGGAACTTTCGGTAAAAGATGCACTCTCTATAGGAAATCCGCATACTCATTGTCTCTACACCCAGCTCCCTCCGTTGATCTCTGAAGTCATTGACAAAACCAACCTCAGGTTCAACAACTCTATCGAAGACGCCTTCATTTAGGCTAACAACAAAAATGACACCTACACTACCAAAAGTGGCTATAATTGGCTACTCTCTCGGAGGGATCCGGTACCGTCTGATAACCCTCTACACACTTGGTCTTGGATATGGAAGCTTCAACTCCCCGAAAAGATCAAATTCTTCTTTTGGTTGGCTTGTCACAACTCTACGCTAACCCTCTCTTTACTCAACCACCGCAAGATGAGTCCTTCAGCCACCTGCTCTCGATGTGACCTTCAAGATGAAACTTTTCTTCATTGCATTCGGGACTGCGAATACTCCCATTGCCTTTGGAATCACATGCATTGGTTTTAATAATCCGGATTTCTTCTCAAACATGGATGCGTATGACTGGCTCAAGTAGAATATCACAGGTGCACACACTCTCACTTTCTCGGCCGTTGTTTGGTGGTCTTGGAGACACCGAAATTTGATGTGTTTGAACAATGAGACTTGGTCCTTAAGTCGACTCTCCTTCAACATTCGAGCTATGGTCGAAACTTTAAGAAATTGCCTCTCTCCCACTTCTAATGACGAGTTAGTAGATAGACATATCAGGTGGAACAATAATAACTTTTCTTGTACCATTCTAGATGTGGACGGAAGTTGTCTCGGTACTCCTGTTCGAGCTGGATTTGGCGGCATAATTAGAAACACCTTCGACCACTATCTACAGGCTTCTCAGGCTTCATTCAAGGATCATCAAACATTTTGCTCGTGGAGCTGACTGCTATCTTTAGGGGCCTCTTGCTGGCCAAAGACATGCATAGTAATGAACTTGTCTACTACTCTGACTCATTACTCTGTGTTAACCTCATTAAAGGCGCACACGTTAAGTATCATATTTATACTGTGCTGATCCAGGATATAAAGGAGTTGCTCTCTCAAACCAATGGTGCTCTCCATCATACACTAAGAGAAGGGAATCAATATGCAGACTTTTTCGCTAAACTTGGAGCATCATCAGATGCCGACCTCCTGAATCATACATCTCTTCTTGAAAGCCTCCATAAACTTCTTAGGAATGACGCAATGAGAACTCTCTTCCCTCGTGCTTAGCTTTTCTTTTTAGTTTTTTTTATTAGCTTCCATATCAAAATAAAAATAAAAATTCCCTCCTTCCTTTTTATAAGAGATAATTTGACAAAACAAAAGTATTAAGAAAATTGATAATAATAATAATAATAATAATAATAACAATAATAAAAAAAATAATAATAATAAAAAAATTATAAATAGTGCATGTTGCTTTTACATGTTTGTCCTTTAGGGAGAGAGAGAGAGATTTTTTTTTTTTGTTGAGAAAATATCATGTGTGAAACAGACATGAGAAATGATAGATCTAGAGGAGAAAGAATAACAATTATTTTTTTCAGAAACAAGTCAATTAGTAGTGAAGAGAGAGATGAAATCAGTCAAAAAGTTTTTCGAGTTTATAATGAATTAACATAACAAGGATTGCACACAAGTGAATGAATTTATAATCAGATGGTCTAAGAAATTGAATTGTGGGTGTGCGCTGTCATTATCGTGAAAAGAACTAAAAGTCATAATATTTCACGGAAAATAATGATGACCATGATAAAAGTGAGTTTTTTTGAATCATGATATTGATTAAATGTTTTATTTTCTTTTAAATATAAAAAGAACTTTGTTTATCAAAAAAAAGGAGAATTTGATATTTTGATGGAAAATTTGACAACTTGTTAAGTATTGTTAGAAAATATTAAATTATTGTTTTAAATGTTAATTTGCTTACCTTATATACTCCCTTCTTCTTTTTTTATAAGAGATAATTTGACAAAATAAAAGTATTAAGAAAATTGATAATAATAATAATAATAATAATAATAACAATAATAATAATAATCAAATTATTAATAGTGCATGTTGATTTTAAATGTTTGTCCTTTAGGGGAGAGAGAGATTGTTTTTTTTTTGTTCAGAAAATACGTACATGATCAATGGTAGATCTAGAGGAGAAGGAATAACAATTATTTTTTTCACAAACAAATCAATTAGTAGTGAAGAGAGAGTTAAAATCAGTCAAAAAGTTTTTTGAGTTTATAATGAATTAACATAACAAGGATTGCGTGCACACAAGTGAATAGATTTATAATCAGATGGTCTAAGAAATTGAATTGTGGTTGTATGCTGTCATCATCGTGAAAAGAACTAAAAGTCATAATATTTTGCAGAAGATAATGATGACCATGATAAATGTTGTGTTTTTCTGAATCATAACATTGATTAAATGTTTTGTTTTCTTTTTAATAAAAAAAGAATCTATTTATAAAAAAAGAAGATATTTTGATGGAAAATTTGACAACTTGTTAAGTATTATTCGAAAATATTAAATTATTGTTTTCAATGTTAATTTGCTTACCTTATATATTCCCTCCTTCCTTTTTTATAAGAGATAATTTGACAAAACAAAAGTATTAAGAAAATTGATAATAATAATAATAAATTTATAAATAGTGCATGTTGCTTTTACATGTTTGTCCTTTAGGGGAGATAGAGAGACAAAGAGAGAGTGAGAGAGAGAGAAAATTTTTGGTTGAGAAAATATCACGTGTGGAATGTACAATAGAAATGGTAGACCTATAGGAGAAGGAATAACAATTATTTTTTTCATAAATAAGTCAATTAGTAGTGAAAAGAGTGATGAAATCCGTAGGCATGACAATAAGACCCAGACTCACCCGCACCCACCCGCCCCCGCTCCGAAATTAGCGGAGAAAAGCCGTTTCAATTGGGTGCGGGGAAAACCCGAATTTTGAATACGGGGGTGGGGGCGGGGGTGGTATGACCTTCCCCCCGCCCCGCACGCACCCCGGTCCCCGCTTTGTCCATTTAATTTTTATATATTTTCCTTATATTTAACAATATTATTGCATATTTATTCTTCTTAAAAATAGTAACTTGAAATATAATATTTTTATGTTGGACTATGTTTATTCTATTTATTTATCTTCTTTAAAAAACAATTTTGATACATGATATTTTTCAAAATATATAATAAAAAAGACATTTTTTATATATTATAGTTTTTACGGGTGGGTGCGGGGGCGGGGCGGGGAAACCCGTTCTTTGTTGGGGGCAGGGGTGGGTGTTTAAAAACTATCCCCGAATGAGTTTGGGGGCGGGGGTGGTAGATGGAGACGGGGGCGGGGTTGGTATTGCTTAATGCCTAGTTTTAAACTCGAAAAACTTTTCGAGTTTATAATGAATTAACATAACAAGGATTGCACACAAGTGAATTTATTTATAATTAGATGGTCTAAGAAATTGAATTGTGGGTGTGTGCTGTCATCATTGTGAAAAGAACTAAAAGTCATAACATTTCACGGAAAATAATGATGACCATGATAAAGGTAAGTTTTTTTTGAATCAGGATATTGATTAAATGTTTTGTTTTCTTTTTAATTTAAAAATAATTTTGTTTATCAAAAAAAAAAGAATTTGATATTTTGATGGAAAATTTGGCAACTTGTTAAGTATTGTTAGAAAATATTAAATTATTAGAAAATATTGATTAAAAGGAGAAAATTTCTCAAAAAAACTTAAAATTATTGTGACCATTTGTTTATGTCAAGCACCTTGGGAACAAAAGTTCTTTCACCAGATAATAAAAGACCATTTGGATCGAAATTACTCATCATAGTTAATTCTATCTCCTGCCAGGATAATGAAATGAGAGAATTAATTTGCAATATTTGTCTCAAATTCAAAGAGCTTTATAAGTTAAACAAACATGAAACAATAAAAATGTTACAAGATGAAAAAACATGAAACAATAAAAATGATGTAAAATTGTCAATAGAAAGGCAATTGAACCTATAGCAAGATCAAATTCGAGTATTTTGAATAGTCATTAAGAATGAAAAAATCATGAGCAATGGTAGATCTAGAGGAGAAAGAATAAGAGTTTTTTTTTCACCGGATAATAAAAAACCATTTCGAACAAAATTATTCACCATAGTATATTCTATCTGGTGCAAGGACAATGAAATGAGAGAAATAATTTGCAATATTTGTTTCAAAATTAACGAGCTTAATAAAAAACATAAAATAATAAAAATGCTACAAGCTAAGATGAAAAAACATGAAGCAAGATAAATTTTATATAGTCATTAAGAAAGAGAAAATCATGTGTGGAACGTACATGAGCAATGGTAGATCTAGAGGAGAAAGAATAAGATTTTTTTTGTTGTTGCAAAGATGCAAATTAGTAGTGGAGAGAGTTAAAATCAAGCAAAAAAAAAACCCCAAATGATAAAAGACCGTTTGGAACAAACTTATTCACCATAATTGATTCTATCTCTTGCAAGGACAATGAAGTGAGAGAGAATTATTTTGCAATATTTGTCTTAAATTCAAGAAGCTTAATAAGTTAAACAAACATGAAACAATAAAAATGCTACAAGATGAAAAGAAAACATTAAACAACTAAAAATTGTGTAAAATTATCAAAAGAAAGACAATATTGAACCTATAACAACATCACAATTGAGTATTTTGCATAGTCATTAAGAAAGAAAATATCATGTGTGGAACATACATGAGCAATGGTAGATCTAGAGGAGAAGTCAATTAGTAGTAAAGAGAGAGTTGAAATAAGTCAAAAAGTATTTTTGTTTATAATGAATTAACATAACAAGGATTGCACACATGTGAATTGATTTATAATCAAATGGTCTAAGAAATTGAGTTGTTGGTGTGTGCTGTCCTAATCGGGAAAGAACTAAAAGTCATAATAATTCACGGAAGATAATGATGACCATAATAAAGGTTGAGTTTCTTTTGAATTAGGACATTGATTAAATGTTTTGTTTTCTTTTCAATATAAAAAGAATTTGTTTATTAAAAAAAAAATTGATATTTTGATGAAAAATTTGACAACTTGTTAAGTATTGTTAGAAAATATTAAATTATTACTTTAAATGTTAATTTGTTTACCTTATATACTCCCTCCTTCTTTTTTTATAAGAGATAATTTGACAAAACAAAAGTATTAAGAAAATTGAGAATAATAATAATAATAATAATAATAATAATAATAAATTTATAAATAGTGCATGTTGCTTTTACATGTTTGCCCTTTATGGGAGGGAGAGAGAGATTTTTTTTTTGTTGAGAAAATATCATGTGTGGAACGTACATGAGCAATGGTAAGTCTAGAGGGGAAGGAATAACAATTATTTTTTTCACAAACAAAGTTAATTAGTAGTGAAGAGAGAGTTGAAATCAGCCAAAAAGTTTTTTGAGTTTATAATGAATTAACATAACAAGGATTGTACACAAGTGAATTGATTTATAATCAGATGGTCTAAGAAATTGAGTTGTGGGTGTGTGCTGTCATCATCGTAAAAAGAACTAAAAGTCATAATATATCACGAAAGATAATGATGACCATGAATTGTGATGAGGCCCTTAATGTAAGATACTACATTCTTTCGAAGTACATCTGATTTATGGCTGGGCTGAATACATCCAAGCAGCTCTATAGTTCTATGTTCAACTTGTGACCATTTGTTTATGTCAAGCACCTTGGGAACAAAAATTCTTTCACCAGATAATAAAAGACCATTTGGATCGAAATTACTCATCATAGTTAATTCTATCTTCTGCAAGGACAATGAAATGAGAGAATTAATTTGCAATATTTATCTCAAATTCAAAGAGCTTTATAAGTTAAACAAACATGAAACAATAAAAATGTTGCAAGATGAAAAAACATGAAACAGTAAAAAATGATGTAAAATTGTCAATAGAAAGGCAATTGAACCTATAGCAAGATCAAATTCGAGTAATTTGAATAGTCATTAAGAATGAAAAAATCATGAGCAACAGTAGATCTAGCTAGAGGAGAAAGAATAAGAGTTTTTTTTTTCACCGGATAATAAAAAACCATTTCGAACAAAATTATTCACCATAGTATATTCTATCTGGTGCAAGGACAATGAAATGAGAGAAATAATTTGCAATATTTGTCTCAAAATCAACGAGCTTAATAAAAAAGCATGAAACAATAAAAATGCTACAAGCTAAGTTTAAAAAACATGAAGCAAGATAAATTTTATATAGTCATTAAGAAAGAGAAAATCATGTGTGGAACGTACATCAGCAATGATAGATCAAGAGGAGAAAGAATAAGATTTTTTTGGTTGTTGCAAAGAAGCAGATTAGTAGTGGAGAGAGTTGAGATCAAGCAAAAAAAACCTCAAATGATAAAAGACCATTTGGAACAAAATTATTCACCATAATTGATTCTATCTCTTGCAAGGACAATGAAGTGAGAGAGAATTATTTTGCAATATTTGTCTTAAATTCAAGAAGCTTACTAAGTTAAACAAACATGAAACAATAAAAATGCTACAAGATGAAAAGAAAACATGAAACAACTAAAAATTGTATAAAATTATCAAAAGAAAGACAATATTGAACCTATAACAACATCACAATCGAGTATTTTGCATAGTCATTAAGAAAGAAAATATCATGTGTGGAACATACATGAGCAATGGTAGATCTAGAGGAGAAGTCAATTAGTAGTGAAGAGAGAGTTAAAATCAGTCAAAAAGTTTTTTATGTTTATAATGAATTAACATAACAAGGGTTGCACACATGTGAATTGATTTATAATCAGATGGTCTAAGAAATTGAGTTGTTGGTGTGTGCTGTCATCATCGGAAAAAGAACTAAAAGTCATAATATTTCACGGAAGATAATGATGACCATGATAAAGGTTGAGTTTTTTTTTAATCAGGACATTGATTAAATGTTTTGTTTTCTTTTCAATATAAAAAGAATTTGTTTTTCAAAAAAAAAAAGAATTTAATATTTTGATGGAAAATTTGACAACTTGTTAAGTATTGTTAGAAAATATTAAATTATTACGTTAAATGTTAATTTGCTTACCTTATATACTCCCTCCTTTTTTTATAAGAGATAATTTGACAAAACAAAAGTATTAAAAAAATTGATAATAGTAATAATAATAATAATAATAATAATAATAAATTTATAAATAGTGCATGTTGCTTTTACATGTTTGTCCTTTAGGGGAGAGAGAGAGAGAGAGATTTTTTGTTGAGAAAATATCATGTGTGGAACATACATGAACAATGATAAGTCTAGAGGAGAAGGCGTAACAATTATTATTTTCACAAACAAGTCAATTAGTAGTGAAGAGAGAGTTGAAATCAGCCAAAAAGTTTTTTGAGTTTATAATGAATTAACATATCAAAGATTGTACACAAGTGAATTGATTCATAATCAGATGGTCTAAGAAATTGAGTTGTGGGTGTGTGCTGTCATCATCGTAAAAAGAACTAAAAGTCATAATATTTCACGAAAGATAATGATGACCATGATAAAGATTGAGTTTTTTTTGAATCAGGACAGTGATTAAATGTTTTGTTTTCATTTCAATATAAAAAAAAATTAGTTTATCAAAAAAAAAAAAAGAATTTGATATTTTGATGGAAAATTTGACAACTTGTTAAGTATTGTTAGAAATTATTAAATTATTGTTTTAAATTTTAATTTGCTTACCTTATATATTCCCTCATTCCTTTTTTATAAGAGATAATTTGACAAAACAAAAGTATTAAGAAAATTGATAATAATAATAATAATAATAATAATAAAAAAAAATTTATAAATAGTGCATTTTACTTTTACATGTTTGTTCTTTAGGGGAGAGAGAGAGATTGTTTTATTTGGTTGAGAAAATATCATGTGTGAAACATACATGAGAAATGGTAGATCTAGAGGAGAAGGAATAACAATTATTTTTTTCAGAAACAAGTCAATTAGTAGGGAAGAGAGAGTTAAAATCAGTCAAAAAGTTTTTTATGTTTATAATGAATTAACATAACAAGGGTTGCACACATGTGAATTGATTTATAATCAGATGGTCTAAGAAATTGAGTTGTTGGTGTGTGCTGTCATCATCGGAAAAAGAACTAAAAGTCATAATATTTCACGGAAGATAATGATGACCATGATAAAGGTTGAGTTTTTTTTTAATCAGGACATTGATTAAATGTTTTGTTTTCTTTTCAATATAAAAAGAATTTGTTTTTCAAAAAAAAAAAGAATTTAATATTTTGATGGAAAATTTGACAACTTGTTAAGTATTGTTAGAAAATATTAAATTATTACGTTAAATGTTAATTTGCTTACCTTATATACTCCCTCCTTTTTTTATAAGAGATAATTTGACAAAACAAAAGTATTAAAAAAATTGATAATAGTAATAATAATAATAATAATAATAATAATAAATTTATAAATAGTGCATGTTGCTTTTACATGTTTGTCCTTTAGGGGAGAGAGAGAGAGAGAGATTTTTTGTTGAGAAAATATCATGTGTGGAACATACATGAACAATGATAAGTCTAGAGGAGAAGGCGTAACAATTATTATTTTCACAAACAAGTCAATTAGTAGTGAAGAGAGAGTTGAAATCAGCCAAAAAGTTTTTTGAGTTTATAATGAATTAACATATCAAAGATTGTACACAAGTGAATTGATTCATAATCAGATGGTCTAAGAAATTGAGTTGTGGGTGTGTGCTGTCATCATCGTAAAAAGAACTAAAAGTCATAATATTTCACGAAAGATAATGATGACCATGATAAAGATTGAGTTTTTTTTGAATCAGGACAGTGATTAAATGTTTTGTTTTCATTTCAATATAAAAAAAAATTAGTTTATCAAAAAAAAAAAAAGAATTTGATATTTTGATGGAAAATTTGACAACTTGTTAAGTATTGTTAGAAATTATTAAATTATTGTTTTAAATTTTAATTTGCTTACCTTATATATTCCCTCATTCCTTTTTTATAAGAGATAATTTGACAAAACAAAAGTATTAAGAAAATTGATAATAATAATAATAATAATAATAATAAAAAAAAATTTATAAATAGTGCATTTTACTTTTACATGTTTGTTCTTTAGGGGAGAGAGAGAGATTGTTTTATTTGGTTGAGAAAATATCATGTGTGAAACATACATGAGAAATGGTAGATCTAGAGGAGAAGGAATAACAATTATTTTTTTCAGAAACAAGTCAATTAGTAGGGAAGAGAGAGTTGAAATCAGTCAAAAAGTTTTTTGAGTTTATAATGAATTAACATAACAAGGATTGCACACAAGTGAATTGATTTATAATCAGATGGTCTAAGAAATTGAATTGTAGGTGTGTGCTTTCATCATCGTGAAAAGAACTAAAACTCATAATATTTCAACGAAAATAATGATGACCATGATAAAGGTGAGTTTTTTTAAATCAGGATATTGATTAAATGTTTTGTTTTCTTTTTAATATAAAAAGAATTTTGTTTATCAAAAAAAAAAAGAATTTGATATTTTGATGGAAAATTTGACAACTTGTTAAGTATTGTTAGAAAATATTAAATTATTGTTTTAAATGTTAATTTGCTATCTTTATATACTCCCTTCTTCCTTTTTTATTTAATTTGACAAAACAAAAGTATTAAGAAAATTGATAATAATAATAACAATAATAATAATAATAATAATAATAATAATAATCTATACTATTTATAAAGGGAAAACTTTTTTTGGTGTAGCCTTTTTTCATGTTTCCTAAAATGCCCTTGATTGTATTTTTGAAACTATAACTTCTATTTTTAACTTCTATAACTTCCATCTCAATAATTTCTATATGTTTTCATCAAACCAAAAATTTATAATCATCTTCAACATATGTATCACACAAACGGGCACGGAACGTGCCCGTTTGGCCCGCTAGTAATAATAATAATAATAATAATAATAATAATAATAATAATAAATTTATTAATAGTGCATGTATGTTGATTTTACATGTTTGTCCTTTAGAGGAGAGAGAGATTGTTTTTTTTTGTTGAGAAAATATCATGTGTGGAACGTACATGAGCAACGGTAGATCTAGAGGAGAAGTAATAACAATTATTATTTTCACAAACAAATCAATTAGTAGTGAAGAGACAGTTGAAATCAGTCAAAAAGTTTTTTGAATTTATAATAAATTAACATAACAAGGATTGCGTGCACACAAGTGAATTGATTTATAATCAGATGGTTTAAGAAATTGAATTGTGGGTGTGTGCTGTCATCATCGTGAAAAGAACTAAAAGTCATAATACTTCACAGAAGATAATGATGACCATGATAAATGTTGATAATAATCGTCTCTGATTCCGTGTTCGGAAAATCAGGGAGCGGCGACTATGAAAGCCATAATTGCAGCAAAGACTACCGTTACTGATAATAATGATGGAAGAGAAGATTACGGTCCTTGGATGATTGCTCGCCGTAATACACGCAGGAAGAATCAAGGGAGTAGTAAAGCGGTTTCACAATCAGAGAATATCTCTCAAAGTCAACAACACGTGGCGGTCAAAAATTCCCACACTAATGGTACACGATTTGCATCTCTGAGAGATGAGGAAAATATGATTCTTAATGAATCTCAGCCCATCAAAGACACTAGTGACCAAAATGAGCCCAACAACAATAAGCCAAAACCAAACATGAAGCCTAATATTGAAGATCCAAACACAAATGTGAACAGTAACATGAATATTTGTCAAGGTCCCCAAATAAATCCTACTAGAATCTGAAATGCTCATGGGGGAAAGAACCCTCAAAATAGTAACCGTGGTAAAGACACTAAACTCACCCAACAAAAATTTATCAAGAAAAAGCAAGTGACCACCAAACTACCCCCCACAACCAAAATGCAAAATTTGTCTTCTAATACACCACGAACAAGTTCTGAATTACAGAGGAAGAAGGAAGAGCTTCTTATGCTTGAGCAAATGAAAATTGTTCAAAAACATCAAGAAGAGTTCTCTGGTAGAAATAAATTTTGGGAAACTCCCTTCATCGCACCAATCGGTAAGCCAGATGCAGACTCGCTTAAAATTGCGGCAGCACTCAAAGTGAAAAGAGAAGCCATTGAATTGAAGCTTGAATCCCACAAGGATTTTGACATGGATGTGGAAAAGATAAATTCATCCCACATGGGACATGAAACAGAAGCTCCTAGCAAACCACATAATATTATCCAATGAATATTCTTACTTGGAATTGTTGCGGTGCTGGAGGACGAAATTTCCCCAATTTGATTAAGGATTATGTCAGGATGTACAATCTGAATTTTGTTGCTATTCTTGAACCTCGTATTAGTGGAATTAAAGCTGATAAGGTGATAAAAAAATTGGGTTTTCAAGATGCCTTCAAAGTTGACGCTGATGGTTTTTCAGGAGGAATTTGGTGCATGTGGAGTGCTTCTTGTCCTCCGATTAGTATCGTATCCTTTTCTAAATTTTGTATTCATCTGCAAATTAATGCTAATACTCCTCTTAAGTGGTATTTATCTATTATTTATGCTAGTCCGAATCCTGGACATCGCGCTGAAGTTTGGCAGGAGCTTAGAGATTTTAAATCTTCTATAAATGGTGCATGGGTCCTTGCTGGAGATTTTAACTCTGTTACTGCTGCTCATGAAAAGAGTGGTAGAGCTCCAATAAATCAAAGTCAATGTGACACTTTTATTAATTGTATAAATGATTGTAATTTGATTGATCTTGGTTTTTCTGGCCACCCTTTTACTTGGAAAAGGGGAAGCTTGCAGGAACGCTTGGATAGAGTTTTAAGCAATATGGAATGGCAAGAGAGATTTCCTTCTAGTGCGGTGATCCATATTGCTATCCCTTCATCTGATCATTGTGGTCTATTTCTCCAATTAACCACAGATGAAGGCACCCCCAGAAGAAACTATTTTAAATTTCTTGGGTCTTGGCTTGAGCACCCCGATTTTGCTACTCAAGTAAAGAACTCTTGGATGAGTTCTAATCCTTGGTCTACTAATGTTACTAACCTTACTAATAATTTGAAATGTTGGAATACTAACGTTTTTGGTAATATTTTTGTCAGGAAAAAACAAATTTTGAAGAGATTAGAAGGAATCAGCCGTGCTCTCTGTAATCAAAATAACCAAAGATTGATCACTCTTCAAGATGAGCTATGGAAAGAATACAATTTTATTGTAAGGTCTGAAGAGAATTATTGGTATCAACAGGCTTGTTGTAAGTGGATTAATCAGGGAGACCTCAACACCCGATTTTTTCACCTCACAACACTTAAAAGACGCCGTTTCAACAAAATTGTCACACTCCAAAAAGATGATGAATCTTGGATCTTTGAAGAGAATGAGATTAAAGATCTTATTCACAATTACTTTCAAAATTTGTATTTGTCTCCAAGCTTGGTCCGCCCCAATTTTTTAACGGTTTCTACATATCCTGAAATTGAGAATCATGATAGAAACATGTTGATGGGTGTGGTTTTACATAGCGAAGTCAGGGAAGCCCTTTTCAGTATGGGTAACTATAAATCTCCTGGTCCTGATGGTTTTCACCCTATTTTCTTCAAGAAAAATTGGGAAGTTATTGGTCCTTCTATTTGCAGACTAGTTCAAGATTGCTTCTTCAATCCAGCTAAATTAGGTGATATTAACCAAACTCTTATTACTCTTATTCCTAAAATTGAGGCGCCATCTAAAGTGGGCCAATTTCGTCCCATTGCTCTTTGTAATGTTAGTTATAAAGTTATCTCCAAAGTTGTGGCAAATAGACTTCGGGTCATTATGCCTTATATTATATCTCAAAACCAGAGTAGCTTTATTCCTGGGAGATCTACTACAGATAATATTCTCATTCTCCAGGAAACTATACACACTCTCAATCACTTGAAGGGTAACAAAGCTTATATGGTGCTTAAGTTAGATCTTGAAAAAGCTTATGATCGTATTGAGTGGAGTTTCATTCTTAAATCTATTGAGCTTTTGAATATTCCTGAAAATATTATTGCCCTTATTAAATATTGCATGATGTCTACCAGCATGAACATCAATTGGAATGGCACACACACTACTTCCTTTAGTGCCTCTAGAGGAATCCGCCAAGGAGATCCTCTGTCTCCATATCTTTTCGTTATTGCCATTGAAAGGCTTAGTCACAAAATCAAAGATATGGTAGATAATGGCACCTGGAAACCTCTTCAATTTAGAAGAGGAATGGCCCCTCATCTTTCCCATATATGTTTTGCTGATGATTTGGTACTCATAGCTGAGGCATCTGTCAATCAGGCTATTATGATTAAGACTCTTATGGATGAATTTTGTTATGCATCTGGTCAGAAAATTAATTTGTTTAAATCTAAATTTTTTTTCTCTAATAACTTGCAGGTAGGCTTGGCTAATAATATTAGTAACATCTTAGGAGTGGATGAAACTAAAGACTTGGGAAAATACCTTGGAGTTCCTATGCTCCATCAACGAATTAACAAAAATTCTCTATCCTTTATTCTTGATCAAATGAAGGAGAAATTATCTAATTGGAAAGCTAATTCTTTGTCCTTTGCAGGTAGGATTGCTCTGGCACAATCATCCTTGGCTAGCATTCCGGGTTATATTATGCAGACAATGGAGATCCCTTGCTCTATATGTGATGAGGCTGAAAAACTTTGTCGCAATTTCATATGGGGAAGTACCAATGAACAGCGAAAATGTCATCTTATATCTTGGGAGCAGATCTGCAAACCAAAAAAGGATGGTGGATTAGGCTTCAGGAATCTTCGTGTGCTGAACAAAGCCTACATGTGTAAATTGGCTTGGCAGCTAGTGGAAGACAAGAATAAGCTATGGGTTTCAATCTTCCGAGCTAAATACAAGTGTGGCTCTATGAACACTCCTAGTATGTTTGTTAAAAATATATCATCTCATTCGTGGAGAGCTATATGCAAAGTTTGGCCTCAAGTTTATTCTAACATTCGATGGATCATTAGAGATGGTGCCGACACTAAATTTTGGAAGGATAACTGGATTCCTAATTGTGGGAGGCTAGAGTCTAATTTCCCTAATGTTATTCCTATTGGGGAGGAAAGTTTCTCTGTTGCTAGCTATGTTATGGGGGACGACTGGAATTGGGCTAAAATTAACTCTCTACTCCCCGCTTCGGTTACTGATGCTATACATCATATTCATCCGCCTGTTCGTGAACATTCTGATTTTCCTTATTGGATCCCAGCAACTGATGGTCAGTTTAGCATCAAATCTGCTTATGAACTCTTGATGGGAGAACAACATGGCCAAAACACTCTTCCTCTTTTTGAAGCCGTGTGGAATTGGAAAGGACCGGCTAGGATGCGTACAACTCTTTGGAAAATGGCTCACGGAAAACTTCTTACTAATATGGAGCGGTGCCACCGAGGTATGTCGTCTAATGATTTATGTCCTCGGTGTGATCTTGCTCCTGAATCTCTTATGCATACTATTCGAGACTGCGATGTTGTCAAGCCTTTCTGGGATCGTGTCATTAGCCAAGAGTCTTGGAGTAAATTCTTCAGCTTAGGTTTATTTGCATGGTTGGAATGGAATTTAACCAACAATGATATCGGCACAACACCGTGGCCGTGGAACTTATTTTTTGGAGTTGCGGTTAATTTACTTTGGAAGGATCGTAATTCTTTGATTTTCTCACAGCAGACCGATCTTGAGGGCAACCTTTTGCACTAGGTTACTAATCAAGTTGATCAAATGTATAATTCTCTTCATTCCCAACAGCAGATCACTCATAATAATTCGAACATTGCAACTTGGATTAAACCACAACCGGGTGAATTCAAAGTAAATGTTGATGGTGCGCATTCTAGCCTCAATGGTACTTCTGCTTGTGAGGGTTTAATCCGTGACCACCATGGTCGGTTGTTAAAAGGTTTTTTCTCAAAAGTGACCTCGAGTAGTTCTCTTTTTGCTGAGATGTGGGCTTTGCGTAGTGGCATATTGGTAGCTCGTGATCTTGGCCTTAACAAAGTTGTTTTTGAAACTGACTCACTCACCCTTTTCAATATGGTCAAGAAAGGCCATACTAATTTTACCCCTCTCCTTCTGCTTCTTAAAGATATATCCAACCTTCTTCACCGGACGGACTGGACTAGCTCTATCTGTTTTTCACCGAGAGAGACTAATAAATGTGCTCATATGTTGGCTCAATGTGGTCTTTTTTCGTCTTCTTTTACTATTAATTTTTTGGAGAATGTTACTCCTCTGTTGAACTCTCTATTATTGTATGATGCTGGAGATTTTACCTCCCATCTTTCTTTCTAGTTAATGAAAGGCCTTCATTATCAAAAAAAAAAAAAAGTAATGAAGAGAGAGATGAAATCAGTCAATTTTTTTTTCCGAGTTTATAATGATTTAACATAACAAGGATTGCACACAAGTGAGTTGATTTATAATCAGATGGTCTAAGAAATTTAATTGTGGGTGTGTGCTGTCATCATTGTGAAAAGAACTAAAAGTCATAATATTTCACGGAAAATAATGATGACCATGATAAAGGTGAGTTTTTTTTTTGGTCGAGACCGGGGTATCCACCGCCGAACGCAGTGACTATTCCCTCGCTAGATTGGAGGCACCTTGAAGGGTGGGATAGCTGGCCCAAGGATTTAAAGCTGCTCTGTACCCAAGGTGAGGATCAAACCCTCGACCCTTGGTTAAGGGAGGATGAGCCCCATGCTGTTCAACCACACCCCTTGAGTTAAAGGTCAGTTTTTTTGAATCAGGATATTGATTAAATGTTTTGTTTTCTTTTTAATTTAAAAATAATTTTGTTTATCAAAAAAAAAAAAAGAATTTGATATTTTGATGGAAAATTTGACAACTTATTTAGTATTGTTAGAAAATATTAAATTATTGTTTTAAATGTTAATTTACTTACCTTATATATTCCCTCCTTCCTTTTTTATAAGAGATAATTTGACAAAACAAAAGTATTAAGAAAAGTGATAATAATAATAATAATAATAATATTAATAATGATAAATTTATTAATAGTGCACGTCGATTTTACATGTTTGTCCTTTAGGGGAGAGAGATTGTTTTTTTTGTTGTTGAGAAAATATCATGTGTGGAACGTACATGAACAATGGTAGATCTAGATGAGTAGGAATAACAATTATTTTTTTCACAAACAAATCAATTAGTAGTGAAGAGAGAGTTGCAATCAGTCAAAAAGTTTTTTAAGTTTATAATGAATTAACATAACAAGGATTGCATACAAGTGAATTTGTTTATAATCAGATGGTCTAAGAAATTGAACTGTGGGTGTGTGTTGTTATCATCGTGAAAAGAACTAAAAATCATAATATTTCAGGGAAAATAATGATGACCATGATAAAGATGAATTTTTTTGAATCAGGATATTGATTAAATGTTTTGTTTTCTTTTTAATATAAAAAGAATTTTGTTTATAAAAAATAAAAAGAATTTGATATTTTGATGGAAAATTTGACAACTTGTTAAGTATTGTTAGAAAATATTAAATTATTGTTTTAAATGTTAATTTGCTTACCTTATATACTCCCTCCGTCTTTTTTTATAAGAGATAATTTGACAAAACAAAAGTATTAAGAAAATTGATAATAATAATAATAATAATAGTAAATTTATTAATAGTGCATGTTGCTTTTACATGTTTATCCTTTAGGATAGAGAGAGAGAGAGAGATTGTTTTTTTTTGTACATCGAAAAGATAAATTACTTTCTTCAAGAGTCAATCAATGGATCTCCCCATACCCAACTCATATGTCCCCCAGCTTATACCACTTAACCTATCATACGTGGACGAGAGAGTTTGTTTACGTTATTGTCATATCATTTATTGTAAGGAGTAGAAATGGAGATGACATAATTAAGGGTATATTGGTAAAAAAAATAATGTGGTTGAAAATTCAAAGAGGGTATTATACAAAGGAGAAAATTTCTCAAAAAAGTCTTATAATTAGGAACAAATGGAGTATATAATTGTAAAGTAATTTTAAAAAACCAATGGATCGATAATGACTACGATAGACATTGATATTTATGCATAGTCTAATTGTTTATTTACTCGCCAAATAATAGATATTAAATTGTGGGTTTTGTTGCGTTAACGTCGCGATAACAACTAAAAACAATAACAATACTCTGATGACTCACTATTTATGGGGAATTTAGGCATTTATTCATGAGTTATTTCCTGCCAATATGGTGATCAAACCATGTTTTAATTCACTTTCATTAGTTTTATTTAGTTTTGAGTCTAGAATTATGTAATAGGAATAATTATGTAATTTAGGTGAAAAATAGTTAGTTTAGAGGCAATTTATGTTAAGGCATGTTATTTGGTTCTGTATTGTCATCAAAGGTATCTACTGATAATGATTGTCAAGACATTAAGTCAACAAGTTAAGCGCCACAAACAGACAAAAGACGGGACTTCTGATCACCTGTTCTCAATTATGTTAAGCAGCTCTTGATCGTGAAGGCATCTTTTGAGGATAAGGATGACTGTTGGCTTGCCAGGTGTCAGCATCACAAATGATTGTACTATGATTAATGGTCCTTGCTAATGGAATATCTTTTATTCCTTGGGCCTATTGTCATCATTTAAGGTTGCACCCGATCTAATAAGGATATGCCTATAAATACACGCCCCTAAACCATAAATGGTGTGCTTGAAAACCCTAAAAGGAGATCTAAGAAGAAGAATTGTTGCGCCGTCAAGGAGACTTAGTTGCAGAAGGCGGCCAGTGATAATGGGAGGCACGACAGTGTCTGTAGGAGTATTTATTGCTTTGTAATGTGTATCACTATTTTACTTGTTATTATTGTTGTTGTTTCTATGCTCACTTTAAGCTAAACTCTTTGTAGTTGAAATTATGTGAAGTTTAATATAATGAATGAAGTATTTGTGTGAAATTGTGAATGAATGATTATTATTGTGTCACCTTTAACTTTATGCTTTTATGAAAATACATTTATTTCTTTGACTGATCAACTTAGATTTAAATACAAGTTGCATGTATAGAGACATATAGCATGTCAATGAAAAATATAAAGTTATTAAGGTTAAGTGAGGTGCAGACATGTATTCTCTACCTTTTCTTATGAATAAGTTAAGGGTTTTAGTGGGACACCAAACAAGCAAGTGTTTTTCTGAACTCTAATGGGATTAAGTGTGACCTAGACATAGAAAGTCGTCTCATACCTCGTTTTAATATCAAACATTGTAGACATACACCACAAAGCAAGCTTGCTTACAGATGGCACGACAATAGTTATCATTCACTATGATTCGTTCATGTATTAAATGGATTATGATTTCAGATATCTTTTTATTATTGTTTTCAACCATCACTTTACTTAACTGTTATTTTATTTATTGTGTTAAAAACCAATTATGTTTTGTTACCATTACAATAGACTAAACACTCTTTTGAATGAACTTAGAATGTATAACCCTTAGACTATTCCATGTGGGATCGATTTCCTCTTTACTTATTACTCTGCGGAGATTGAAAAAGAAATTGATAAACATTGATATTAGTGGATAGTTTAAATATTTTATTATACATCATATTGATTTTTTTGAAGCAAAATCATCGTAGGTTTTATAGCAAAATCATATTGGCTTGAGATACTAAATTGTAGATTTTTATAGCAAAATCATCGTGAAAATAAATGACAAAAGTCATACTAATACTCCTTTGAGTGACATTTATAAATAATATTTTCTTTTAAATTTATTGAACATTCTTTGTATCTAGTCTAAATTATGGCTTATACATAGTTTATTCACCAAATATAAAAAGTATATTCTTGCTTATCAATGTGATCGGTTGGAGTACTTCGTAGTGATCGAGAATCATTATGTCAAAACAAAAAAACACCAAATAACATAAAACCATTTAGAACAAAATTATTCACCATAATTGATGCTATCTCTTGCAAGGACAATGAAGTTAAAGATAATTATTTTGCAATATTTATCTTAAATTCAAAAAGCTTAATAAGTTAAATAAACATGAAACAATAAAAATGCTACAAGATGAAAAGAAATTAAACCATGAAACAAATAAAAATTATGTAAAATTGTCAAAAGAAAGACAATATGGAACCTATAACAAGATCAAATTCGAGTATTTTGCATAGTCATTATAAAAGTGTATATATATATATATATTAAGAAAAATAATACTTTCATAGTAATTCGAAATATATTTTTGAATGTTTTTTTTGAAATAAATTGCATAAGAATGTATAAAAATAAATTTTGATTGTTCACATTGCTTATTGTTCAATCTAACAATCAATTTTATAAAATTTGTATTCGTCGTAATATTATGGACTACTTGTGCACCATACACAACTCGACATCCACTACTCTATTCGATCCTTATTATAAGAGAATTTTTACTTTTTAGTTTTATTGAGAATCTTATGTATCTAGTCCACATTATTGACTAGATACATAAAATTCTCAATGAATCTAAAAAGTAAAAAAAAAATTATATTAAAAACTGGAGGAATTATTAACAACAAACTTTTTTTTTTGACAAATATTAACAACTAACATGTAATTAACTTTTATTCGTCAAAAATAAATGTAATTAACTTTTATAAAAAAAAAATCTAATTAAGTTTATTATAAATAAAAAAAACTTGTATTACTAGTAATTAACTTTCTTAACCAATATGTAACTATATATCTGACTTATTTTGAAATTAAGTTAAGAGAGTTAGGAATAACTTTGCCTAAAATGAATGTTTGCAGTAATATTGTTTTTCAACCAAATCTTTTCACCATCTGCCTTACGAAATGAAGGGTTGTGAGGTAATCTCCCAGTATCATCAGAAAACGACACCAAAAGAAAAGGACAAAATCAATGGCTATTTTGGAGTAATAAAAATCTCAGTAACAGTATATTGGTGATGACGCAGTATTCACAGAAACAATGAAAAACACACATTTTCTTTCGTTTTGTTTTGGCTTAAAAGCCATTTTAGTTCCTACGTGAAATTTTGGTTTTAGACCTTGCATGTGATTTTACTCCAAAATAATATTTGTATCGACTAAACTTTTTGCTTCTGAAGCAAAAATCGGCAGAAAAATTCGCAAGAAAATTTGCAGGAAACTTGAGAATTTTTCTGCAGATTTTTGCTTTAAAGACTAGAAACAAAAAGTTTAGTCGATACAGAAACTATTTTGAAGTAAAATGCAAAATTTGGTATACACACACCCAAAGAATATTTAAGCCTTTTGTTTTTTCCCCCTTTTGCTTTCACAATTTAAATTAATTAATAATAATAATAATAATAATAATAATAATTCCAGATAAGTGATAGAGAAAAAAGAGTTGTTGGTGGTGGTGGTTGATGACGGTGCAGACGCGTTTTTAATTTTAAACCGCTCTTTCTTTTTTCTGTCGAAATTCTCGAACCGTTCATCGGAAAACTCGCCGGCAACTAATCGGAGCTCCGATCATCTGAATCAAGACTTACTTATTCTTATTCGTTCTAGATTCGATTGCTTAGTTCATCGTCGGTGAACGGCGTTTAAACGGTGGCGTTTACGTTTATTGACGATGGAGAAAATGAACGGTACCGGAAACGGAGTGTTTAGCAGCACCGAAATGGAATACATAAGAAGACATCACAATCAGGAGCCAGCACAGAATCAGTGCGCTTCTGCACTTGTTAAGCATATCAAAGCTCCAGTTCCTCTTGTAATCACACTCTTGATTCTCGATTCTTGTTGATCGTCGATCGATGATTATTTCTTTTCCGATTTTGATTTGATTTTATTTGATTTGGACTATAAATTGATAGTTGAATTGAATATGATGAATGATGATCTAGTTGTTTGTATCTGCAATTGATTGATATTATGAATTTATGATGTGAGGAGTTTAACTGTGGCAATGTGTAATGCAGAATTTAGAAACTATATTGATTAAATTGAATTGAATGATTATGCGGCGTATTTATTTCTTTCTCTTTGTAGGTATGGTCTTTGGTGAGGAGATTTGATCAGCCGCAGAAATATAAGCCGTTCGTGAGCAGGTGTGTGGTGAGGGGAAACCTTGAGATTGGAAGTTTACGAGAAGTGGATGTTAAGTCGGGGCTTCCTGCTACGACTAGTACTGAAAGATTGGAGGTTCTTGATGATAATGACCATATTTTAAGCATCAGGATTATTGGTGGTGATCATAGGCTTAGGGTATGATTATCTCCTTACAATAATTTATCTGTGTTGTTCTCACTTAAGAAACCACTTGTGCTGAAATTTTATTCACATATTGCGCTAAATCTTGTGGGATATTAAAAAGACTGAATTATATATGTTTGTGTGTGTAAGATATACATTGCAGTGTACCATTAATGTTAAACTTCTGTAAATCTCAGTTTTGAGATCATTGAGAGAGAGATATCTAACTGAATTATTAAAAATCTGTTACAATGAGTAAGAGAAGAGTCCCTTATATTGGACAATGAATTACCCGAGGCTTTACTGCACTAACTGAATTTGACAGTTAGTGAGTTACAACAGTTTTCTAGACGATCGCACAACTAACTTAAGCTTAATTGAGGACTATCCTCTAATAATTAGAAGCAGGATGTCCTTAATTAATCTCTGTTGTCTATTTCTATCTGTTTTTGTTTCTATAGTATCTCCGTCACCTCAGTTATGTATGTTTCTCAGGATATCCAGTCCATCATTTTCCCTTCAGTTTATTTGTTCCTTAAGGCTCCCTTTCTTCGTCTTGGACCCAAACTGGCAGAACGCTGCGTCATATTCCGGCTGGATAGCCTTGATCAGTTTTCAATAAGTCTCACCTTGTTAAGATCCTTCTAAGCCAAATCCAACTCCAACTCTGATAGCCAGAAAGAGCACATCCTCTCAAAAGTTCAAAGGCTCCCTTAACTTATATCATAATCAGGTCTGCCCCCTGTATTGAACTGCTGCATCAGCTGGATCAGCCACCTTTCCTCTCCTACAATGTTGGTATCTCCATACATTCCTTCTGAAATTCACACTTGAAACCTACAAACTCTGTCCACAACTCTTCAAGAATTTGCTTCTATTAGCAGCTCCTAGATTTGCTTTAAGATGCAATATGCATAGCTCGAAGATTGTAGTTGATATGCAATATGTCTAAACATAGATAAAAATTTCATTGTCGCAATTCAACCAGTTGTGAAATCAATGACAAGTTTAAGATTCCTTGAATTCTACAGGCCACTAATTAACTGGTATAGTTTGCTGACTTTGAAACTTTTGTTCCTTTATTAGGATGTAACTGAAATTGCTTTCTACCGAAAAGCTTAGGCCACGTGAGATAACATATTCAACATTCCTCGAGTCAATAATATATTCTCTCTTTACTTTGGAAGTGTTTGTTTCAGGGAGTAAAATTTTATTCCCAGGAACACTAAGGAATATTAACTTTTAGGTAAATAAAAACATGTTCAGTCAGCATTTATTATTATTGGGAATATTTTTCAAAATTCAAATTATGGAGAAAGAATTGGAACTTAATATTTGTACTATACCTTTTATTCTCATGCCATGTTAAAGAGTATACCCCAACCCTGATTATAGAACCGTAGAGTTAATAATGCCTTAGTATTTTTTTGTTAAGGCTTGCACTAAATATGTAAATGCCTGATTTTTTATTTCTTTCTCTTGCACACAACAGTGTGCCTCTTGCTTCCACAAGTTAAAAACAAAAAATCATCATCTGATAATTTGATGTAAGCTGTATCTCGTCTTTCAGAACTACTCGTCTATCATGTCCCTCCACCCAGAAATTATTGACGGACGACCAGGAACCCTGGTAATTGAATCTTTTGTGGTAGATGTACCAGAGGGGAACACTAAGGACGAGACCTGCTACTTCATTGAAGCCTTGATTAAGTGCAACCTCAAATCACTTTCAGATGTCTCAGAAGGGCATGCTGTGCAGGACCTAACTGAACCACTTGATCGGATGCAGGAGTTGTTGATAAGTGGCCAAGAACTTGGCTGCCACGGATGAAGCTTCGGGGGCTTACCTATCTTGGAGGCTTAGGAGACGGACTGGCAAGTGGAAATAGTGCTTGTTTCAAATGTTTTATATACTGGTCTGCTTTGTTAATTGTCTCTGTTATATTATATATACTGGTTTCTCTCTTTAGTAGTGTTAAAGAACAGAATATTTTAGACAGGTGTCTGAATCCGGTACAGTAAAAGGTGAAGAAGGACCATGTACTTCAGTATGATCTTCATGTCATGTTCTCTATGTATATAGGTGCTGGTGAAAGTTGGTCTGTAAAATTGTTTCGATTAGTGGCAGTAAAATTCCATCATTTACTTATATAAACTGATCTCAGACTTCTTTGTTTCATTATCTTGCAGCTTTATTATAACTTTAAATTCAGCAATCATATTTATAACTTTATATCTTTAAATTCAGACTTCTTAGTATTCATGGGTCAGTGGGTCACCACCATATAATGTTCTTCTTTAAATGGCGGTCGCAATATAATGTGAAAAGTGGTATGTAAATGTTAGCAGAATATTAAGCCAACTTAAATATGAATTTATTTTTCTTCATGATACAAAAATACACTCTTAATTTCTTAAATAACGTGAGAGGAGGAAAAAAAGAAGAGCAATAGTTCTAACAAAGACAAACAACGTTTTGGTAGCCTACATTAGGAATCAATTTAACTTGCTCATCAGTTAGTAAGAGCTACTACATCAATGATGTTATTCCCGCATGTATTGATCAAGCTAATGATATAATGTAAATTTGATATTCTGTATAAAAAAAATGGGTACCAACCTTGCGAAATCTCCAATAACAAGCAATTTGATAGATGAAAATGGTAACCACGCACACCAAAAGAGAAAAAGTGATGATTTTTTTAGATGAAAAAACTATATCATTACTCTTGTGATAAAAAACAAGATCAAATTTTCAGTGGCAAAAACAATTTTGATGCACGATTAGTATATAGATAACAATAACTTTGAAACACATCAATATTTTCAAATGAGATTGTGCGGTAAAAAATCTCACGTAAGAAAGTTTAATAAGACTATATTCTTTCATCAATTTTTATTCATTATGTTCATCTTTGAAGTTAAAACAACTGCAGTTACAATCAAATGCTTGCTCAAATACCATTTCCTAGATACATTAATTATATCCAGGCCTAATCAAAACAGATCGGAACATAACACTTTGTTTCAAAGCTAAGACAACATAAAGTTTTTGGTCAATTGCATACAGAAGCACATTTGAAATATAAAGATAATAAAAAAGAAAATGAAAAATTGCCTATTTGAGGTTAAAAACATCAGAATGACCACCAGTTTCACCAGATGATAACCCTAATTTAAATCACTTCTGCATAGGCCAGCTGACTCTTAGCAAATGTAGCTCTATTTGAGACACAGTTGATGAGCGTGCTATTGAATGCGATCAGATCCATATGCAGGAAATGTGGATGGCGGTTGCAGTATGCCGTGATTTGGAAATTGCATTCCTGGCGGCATGTTTCCAGGCAGCATTTGTGGTGGTGCACTTCCAGGTGGCATTTGTGGTGGTACATTTCCAGGTGGAATGTAAATATTATTGTGCATCTGCAGTGGCATAGATTGAGCAACTGCTGGTGGAGCTGTTCCCCATGCTGCCTGAGATTGAGGTATCATAGCTGGGTCAGAAATTGGAGTATATTGAGATCCATTGTATTGCTGAGCAGGAGGAACCGTCATGGGAACAGGATGCCCTAAAATTGAGGGCTGAGCGTTCACAACAGGTATAAGAGGAATGGTATAGTCTCTACTCCTGTCATTGTTTACCTGTAATTATATAAATCATCATTGAAATTAAACTTAAAATGTGAAGCCATAATACATTCAGCAAATTTAAAATATGATTACACCAGTTGATCTAGCCAGTGCCACCTCTAAAAAATAAAAAGGAAAATGTAATACTGAACAGCAAATCTACAATTATGAGACAGGAGTTTTATAACATTGCTTTTTATTTATTTTTGAAATACGGCCAAGAGATTCAGAAAGGTGTGAAGGATTTTCCCAGAATATGGAAAATCAAGGTCCAGAACTAGATATTGAGTATATCTAACCAAGTGTAGCCATGAACAAAGACAAATAAACCAACCAGTTATTAAAATGTTTTAAGACATCTCTAATTCATTTATTTATTCTTTTCAAGCATTTATTTAAACAACATCATCCTCAGTCTACAGATAGGGTTGATTGTTTACCTTTATACTAAGATCGGTATGACGTGAATACGAGAGGTGAAGCTTGCAAAAACCTCCATCATAAATGCAGTGTCCTTCCAAGGCCTCCTTGGCCACAATAGCTGTCTGAGTATCTACAAGCCATAGCATGTAACTCTCAATTCTCAAGCTTATAATGACAGTAGAAAATAAAACAAGACAACTAGCAAGTCTCTAACTACTGATGAGGTTAAAATTCCCCATGTTCCATGCTGAGAGACTGACATAAAAATGCATAAATATATCGCTTGAATTATCATTATCATTATTATTACTGTTATACCTATTAAAGATAAGTATAGGCCATGCTGAGGGGATTCCCAGCAAGCAACATACCCAAAATCCTTGAGAGAACAATCATATCTTCATAAATTATTTAGGGCGAAATTGAGAGAAGAACAATAACGTGCAACTACAAGTATCTTTGTTACATATTACCATTTTCTATCCAAAATAAATATCAATCTCAGCAGGGCAGATTTTGTTTAGAATGATTATTAGATCACGAGAGGCGATAATTCAAATAAAGAAGTTTATCTAGGTGGATATAAAATACCTACAGTAGCATTTGCCAGTTTCATCAACTATCCTAAGTGTTTTATTTTCCATAGAACCGGGCAACATAAAAGCACATTTGAAAACTTTCCCCAAATGCAATTCTTGCAAGGTGACATGGAAAACAGTAGACAACCACAACCACTTGGTTTGCCACTATGCACAAATACTAATATATCCAAATAATGATCAGTTATATTTTTCAATAATCTAACCTAACCTGGATATTGAATCAGAGCTTGCAAACCACCATTCTTATCAAACATTGCAATCTTTTGGATAGGCCCAAAAGCAGAGAAAACCTAACAAAAAACAAAAAAAAATAGAAGTAGGATGTTAATCTTTAAGCTTTATTGTCACAATAATGTAAAAAAATGGTTGGTCAGGCTTAAAAGTACCATATGTAAGACATCCAATGTTACAGCATATTGCATGTTCTCAATAGATGCAAGAAGAACGTTACTCTCAGTCTCCAGTCTTTTCCCGTCCAAACCAACCATAGCCTGGAAAAATTATAAATGAATACTTCAAAAAGAATCACTGTATACAAAATCGGCAAGCAAGGGAAACCCTTGGCAGAAGACACACACACATAACTGATGTGCATGACAAAAGCATTCAAGTTAAAACGAGCAATTTAGAGGTTTTCAATTGCACAAAGCAGGTGACAATATATCTAATATGCTATCCCTTAAATTAAAACAAAACAGCCAAAACATTACCTGTCCACCTCCCTCAATGGCTGATTGAGCAACAGGAAGGTAAGGATTGGTATAGTCTCTGTGACATATCAAACCAATATCCATAATAAGTATTAAATTAAAATAGCTCTACCAAACCTTGCTTTCCAGTAAGCCAACAATACCAGGGAAAACTGAAATACCTGCTCCTGTGGCTTTGAAACTTCACAGTTAAGTCTGAATGCCCAGAATATGTGATCTTGAGGGTACATGGTCCCACATTTTCAGGAAGCAGATACCTGATAAAAGGTGGGATTAAAGATCAACGGTCCAAAATACTAACACTGGAGAAATAATATTTCAAGACACTTCCATTTAGTCAAATCTGCCAGTTGGCATTCAGCAGCTAATCATATTAACCAAGAGTGCCGTTATGAACCTAGGGAAGATCTACGGAAAATGGTAGAAAATTTGTAAATAAATGAACAATTTTATTGACTGATAGTAGAAGCACGAAATCTCCTCTAAGGGGTTCCTCCTTACAACAGATCCACTGCTCTGTTTTTCCAAATTAAAAATCAGAATGATCCTTCAAACTTTATATGCCCCTATTTATTTATCTAACAAATCTCCTCTAACTAACAGTTCTTTCTAACTCCCCTAACTAATTGGCCTAACTTTCCAAACCACTTTTCATCCTTTGTTGTCCCAATAACTCGCCACTAATTTCATTGAATAACTGATAATATGAGTGAACATTTTCTGAATGTATCCTTCCATCTTTATCGCTTACAAAAGAATATGTAAAACAATTAGGAGTATTTTGATAAAGATATAATTAATGCAAATAAATTTTTTTAAGGACAACCACAGTGTGAATGTACAACAAACAATCAAGTAGATGTGTATTGATTCATCTGAGAACAAATGCACCGTGACATCTACCACCATATGATATCTAGCAGTTGAACTAAAACAGGTATTATAATTTTTACCTGGGTATGCTTCTTCCATCCAAAGCATCCTTTGCAGAAGTGGCAGTCTCTGCATCTGAGAATTGAACCAGTGCCTAAAAAGTAGTACATAGAATAAGCTTGTGGTCATAGCATCAAAAGAGGAACAGAAAAAAAAAAGATTTACTAACCTGGAATCCTGCTGTCTTCTCGAAAGTAGTAATCTTATGGACAAATCCAAAGGCTGAAAAGACCTACACAATGTTAAACTTTCAAGATGATATCTACTAAGATAAACTTTTTACTTTTAACATGAAATGCACAAAGGCTTTGCTTTTTAAGCTATGTTATAGATGAAAAGTGGGAACACCGTAATTTTTTTTTTCCGAGCATAAGCTATTCATAACTTACATAAACAACCAATCTACATTTTATGGACATTGAAGATAAGGATTAAAAAAGAAAACCACAATAGACTTAGTAACACCATGCAAGTATAAAGGCTTTAAGAAAAACTATATATATTTTGAAATGCTAAAAGAGAAATGCTTTTGTTGCATGTATTGGTGGTATCACAAGAAATATAACATTGTAAGCAATGAGCAAAACAAATGAAAAATTCAAAACCATCAAAACAATTGGCACAGATTTTCTCATTAAAACCTCTAATATTAACCGCAGAAAGTGGGGGAAATAGCTTAGCCAAGAACACAAACGAAATGAACAGCACAGAATCTAGTGACTAATCTTATCATATGTACAAGAAAAATGCAGATGATGAGTCAATGAAGCATGGTTGCAAAAACGAGGCAACATCCTAAACTACATGAGTTGTAGGAGTTCAGAAGGAGAATAGGGAAGAGGTAGTGATAAGGAAAGGAGAAAAGAGACAAACATATAAGCGCTATTTCTCCCAAAGCACTAAGCTGCCATCAAAGATATTGCCTTCACATGGGCCTGCTGATTCATTTATATACATGTCAACATGTTATCCATATCCTGACAAAGAACACCTAATCACAAAACTAAATGACCAGCATCCTCGTGATGACCGTGTTAGCATATATAACTGATGCACACATGACGTTGCTTACCAAATGCAAGACATCAATGCTGACAAGGCGTGCATCTTCACCCTCAATTGTTACTAACAATACATTTCCAGCAACATCTGCAGCAGTTTTATTATGCACTATTTCTTGCCTATTTGAATATTGCAGATATACAGTTTTCCCTCGCACTTGTGCAGGCTCTGATGATGAGGCATAGTATGATATCATTGCAATGGCTTGATTCAAATCTGCCTGCAGGTTATGATAACAACATACAATTTGTAGCTAACAATCAGTAATTCTATTTCATATGTAGGGTAAAACAATATCAAGATAAAAAAAGATTAAAAAGAAAAAACACTCACAAACTCAATAAAAGCTTGATTTCGATTCGACCCAACATTGCATTTTGTGTTCACAACATTGCCAAATGGCTTCCCAAGTTCAATCAGTTCTTCCTCCGTACATTCCCATGGTAAGTTTCTCAAGTGAAGCACCTTCGATGGTGGCTGGGTGTACCGGAACTGCTGCTGACTAGAGACTGATGCCATTTCAAAAAATAACCCTAAACCTGCTGAATCACAACTACTTAGACTACAATATCCAATTTCACAATCAGGTGTCACATATCATACAACCATATATATGTGCACAATGCATAACTCAGTTTTCTCAAAAATAATTTCCAACATACTACATTCACTACTTCACACTCATAATTTAGTAGCCAGCATGTTTCATATAGACATTTATAGATAACATTTTGCAGTTTTCACACAGCATATTTAAAATTAAATAAATAAATCTAAGCTAATCAGTGCAGTTGCAACAATTTAAGGGTAACATTATAGACATAGTGCATATGAAATTGAAATTCCAGAAATAAATAACGCATAATTGAACCAAACCTAACCCTAATCAAATGAGATAGCTGACATAACAAATCTAATAATTGGGATCTATAAGAATAAAAGCAGAAGGTAGATATTAATTAGGGCAAAAAAAATCGATTACCAGAGAGAATTGAGAGTAAAAGAGCTCAGATTTTTGACAGAACACGGAATTAGGGTTCTTCAAGATCAAAAAAAGGGGAAACGGAACTTCTCCGTTATCAAACGTCCCGTTTTATTGTTGCTGGCACCCCCGTCGGTAAAGATACACTAGTTATATATGACGTGCCTCCATCTTATCTTAA
This sequence comes from Trifolium dubium, assembly GCA_951804385.1. Taxonomy (NCBI): domain Eukaryota; kingdom Viridiplantae; phylum Streptophyta; class Magnoliopsida; order Fabales; family Fabaceae; genus Trifolium; species Trifolium dubium. Next base: position 9,237,260 of record OX638076.1, read on the forward strand.
ACCTTAATCATACATCATACATAGATCATAGATGATGATTTTTTGTTGGTGGGCTAAATTACAATTTATGTGATTTATGTTGTTTTCTTTTTTGTTAATTTTTTTTTATTTGATAATTTGTTGATTTTGTTCTAACAACACCATTCATGTATTCGATTTTGTCGATAAAAATCAAATTAACTCATTTCATCACTAACAATGTGTTTAATATAAAATGATATATGATTACGAAATTGAGTATGAGTTCAAAACAATGAAGTCCTTGCTAATATACGGACAATTTTATTTGTTTGTCGCCTAACAAAACTTTTTTACAAGAATTTAAAATGGCTTTTACTTCAAAATTGGTATCAATATAGAAGATACCATAACAACTTGCTTACAATCAAGTTTGATAGTCATCGTGTTAAGCCTCGATCACCAAGTAAAATTATTGTCTCTCTTAGACTGCCTCTTGTAATTGTGGAAGGCAATAAAACCAAGCCGTTTTTCCTTCTATAAACTCACCGTTATCACCTCTTAGACATATTGCAACGCCATATCATCTTAATCTTTGAATATTGCCGCATCTACATTGCATTTTATCTCGCTCGCACCTGGTTTTCTCCACATGACCATGCTGCTACTGCAGTGCAAAGTCCATTGTCTTAACTTGTGACTGCAGTTGTACGTTGCTACTTCTACCGCAACACCTGATCCATCCACTTATTTATTTGCATTATTGATGACTATTAATTAATTTGATATCATCTCTTACACTAATTAGACCTTTTAAAGATGAATAAGTGAAGCGTATCAAAATATCGGTCTCTACATATTACATGTATTGTCTCTACCAACTAAATTAAACTCACGGAAACAAAATCGATATTTTTTACTTACTCTGAATGTAAATGTTTGACATGATATTTTACCTTAGTTATATATTGAGGACGAGGTTTTCTCAATACTCTAAATGTAAATGTTTTTTTTAGTTAGGTAGCCTAGTGGCTACAAATTCACCCCTTAAAAGTAAATAAGTGGGCGTAATCGGGTTCGAACCTGGATCCCTGCACTTTTGTGCAATATGTCCAAATGTAAATGTTGGTAAAGTTAATCTTTTACTAGTAAATATTAATCTTTTATAAGGTCTGTTTGATCTGCAAAATGAAAGTACTGGACAAAACAGTACAAGACAAACATTTACAGTATTGAACAAATTTTTTCTTGTACGATACTTGATGGAGAAAATGTTATTTTGATGATTTAGACAAGTTGTGCTGAGGACAAAAAGTTGTCTCATGGTTCAGTGGAGGATAAAAATATATTTGTTGTCAGTCCCTCGATCCTCAATCTGTCCAATCACAGTGACAGTTTTAAAATCAAACACAATACAACAGAAGTTGTCATGTCCAATGCTTTATTTATTAGCAGATCACACTCACTCATAGTGATTAAGATTGAGGTTTTCTGTTTACTTTACTATAAATTTGATTTTTTTTTGTCTCAAAAAACCGTAGATTAAATATCATTTTTTCTTTTACAAAGGTTACCAAAATTATTATACTCTATAATTGACATTTCTCTATATAACCACTACTTCATATATTCAATGTTTCTATAATTTTTTAATAAATAATTATTAAAATAATACTACTATTAAAATATGTAATTATTAACTCTAATATAATTAACGATGCATCAAGATTTAAAAATGAAAACTAAACAAATTTTTTTTCAACAGCAAATATTATTATAATTAAGTCTCTGCACGAGAAAAACAAAGACCGATAAAAGAGAAATTACAATATAAGTGTGCCGTATATAAGCAGAACACTAATAAAAAATATTAAAACATACATCACCATAGAAGTCTATTTATAATTTCATTCTTAAAAAAACACTCTTCAACTTCCATACTATTAAAAAAGATATCAACTCGACTCAAGAAGATGTCACAAATGCTAATTCCCAGAAAAAATATTGTGCAAAAACCACAACTAAAAATAAACAAATGGTACATATATTATAATTGAAATAATTTACAACTTTCACGTTAAAGTTGTAAATTATTTCAATTATAATATAGCGCATATCCATATGTTTTTTTTTGTCAGTAGTCTAATGATCGCGTGTATCCATGTTTATACTTCCTTCGACCTTATTTATAAACAAAAAATATTAAAAAAAAAATTGGCCTCAATTATAAACAAAAGTCAATAAATTCAACTTTATTTAATATTTATTCTGCAAAAATACCCCTTACTTATGACTACATTTGAATTTATTACAAAAGTTGCATCACTCTCTCTTCTTTTAAAGTAAGGTCATTATAGGAATTGTGAGTACAAATACACATAAAATCAAAATGGAAAATTCTTAAGTGTCCAAATTAACATATTTGTTTATATAAAAGACCGGAGGTACATTAGTATAATGCAGAAGTTAAAGAGGGTTTTGTGTTCCTCAGATTCAACCACATTGTGTTTGTCAGAACAGAATCAGAAACACATTTGTTTGCCATGCGTGGCGTGGCGGTTCAGGTTTGTTAGAGATATAAGACTGGCTTTGGTGTGCACACGACAGTACGAGAAAATGTTTCTTACTTTTGAAGCTTTTGGTGCTCCTTTCAAATGCAAAAAGAGAGTGAAGGGTTTGAATATGATTTGGCAAGCACTAACTTGGAAATTATTGAAAGTTAAGAATGCATTCATCTTTGATGGAAAGGAACCGAAGGTGTGTGAAATTGTGGAAGCAATTAATCACATGTTTATGTATAGAAGATTTTGTATAGTCTTAACTTTTTGGTGGGTGTTCTTTGGTGTATTTTAAAGTCTTAGTTTTTGGTAGTTATTAATTTTATTTTTGATATCATATTAATTTTTGGATAAGCTACCACTTATACTTCTTGGTATAGTACTAATTGTATTTTGCTCATTTCAAATCTTATATATAAATTTTTTTTGTTTTGTTTAAGAAAAAGTTTTATCTAAATGGAGATAAATTAATAGCTCAACTGGTTAAGGGTTAAAGAGCAAGAGGTATAAAGTTCAAGTTCTGAAAAAAATTATTGTATTAATATACTAACAACTAATATTAATCTATAAAAAAAAGTTTTATCGAAGTCCTTAAACCATGTACGATACCAAGCAATTTTGCACATTATTTTTAGTTTCAAAATTTATAAATTTATATTTATATTAACAACTAAAATTCCGGTTTTTTCTACATATTTCTTGTAGCGAGAACAACATATTTGTTGTAGTCAAATTTATACTAAAATCCTTTTCTCTTGCGCGTGTGACAGTAGTATATGCTTGCTGTCGTGTTCACTCACATTGGAAAGTTGAGGATATGCAAATAGAGGCATGTAAATTAAATAAATACTCAAATGCTAGTGCAAATTTTTTGCAAATTGAGGATATGCAAGTCCACCTTGGACTTGTTCTTTGGCCCAAGCGTGCTAGAAGCCGGAGCTAAATTGGTGGTTTAAATTGCAGAATCTTGTTGTATTCTTGTGCGCTTGGCCGAAAGTGCGTCAAATAAGTTTCTTTAAAATAATTTAAATGTAGCATTGATTCGACTTTCTTTAACCCCTAAAATGCTTAGGGTAATGGCGCTCGTGTCCCCAATCATAGAGGCTATTTTACGGTGTCTCATACCCTATTATGTGCCCATAAGTTCCTTAATATCAAAATGGGAGGGTAGGTATTCTCCATGCTCTTCCAATTGGCAATTACTAAGATGGGTTGGGACATGATTGCTAGACTATATATGTCAAAATGTAGAAATATTCCAGCTTTCCATTCTACTTTTTTTTTTTTTTGGCTAAAGCTTTCCATTCTTCTTGTTAAAAGAAAAACTAAGAACATCTCTATGTAATGTTTGGATTAATATCAGAGTAAATTTTAGAAATAACAAATCTTAACTTTATAACTTCAAATTAGCATTAGATTTAAATTAACATTTTGATTTAACGCTATAATTACAATTATATTTGTATAAATTTATGCAAGTATAAAACGAGTTATGTAATTCTAAGACAATATTGCCTCAGAAAAATAAGATAATCTAAGACATTATGTATCTTCTACTCCTTGTTTTGAACTTTGAATCACAATTACTGTACTCTATAGCTATATATATGTATAGTAAAACAAAATTAAGACAAAATGAGCTAGGGATAAGATGACAACAAATCACAAATGTGAATTAATCATGATTTAGTCTTACCAACACCAATAAGGACATCCTTATAAGGAGTAGGTTGGGGTATGTCAACTTTAGTTTCTTCGGGCAACTGACGGTTAGTTATGGGTTGACGGTTAATTAATGGTTGATGATGATCCACAATCATGGGAACCCTTCCTTCCCTTGCACTCATCAATCTCTCTTGTGCTCCACCTCGAAGTTTCTCCAAGCTCATTATTCCATTCATTTGTTGCATCTTAAACACTTTTATTAAGTTGGTCAATCCACCAATAAAGAACATTAAGCTTCCAAATATGCCTAGCCAAATCCAAGTCCCACCCTGAATCAATAATCAACACACCAATGATTTCACTAAACTTATAATAACAATAATCATTAGTTTAACAATACAAGCACAAAATTAAGAAAAACATTCATATTTTGATAAAATATGGTATCAATTAAATTATAAATAAGCTTAAAAAGTCAAGCTCAAACTTTACCAATTTTTATGTGACCATGGCGGAGAACCGGGTGATTTGGAGAGAACAAGTCAAGCTCAAGCTTTACCAATTTTTATGTGACCATGGCGGAGAATTGGGTGATTTGGAGAGCTAGAGGTATTTATGGTTATGCTGCTCATAACCAGAAAGTTTTGACTTGTATAATCTAATTAGTGAGTTATACAATGCTGACAGTAGTTCAAAGTGGTTAGTTTTTGGTGATTTCAATCTGATTCTTAATCAAAAAGTAAAAATTGGTGGTAACCATGTTCATGACAATACTATTTCTATGTTTCATAATACAATTAGACATTTTAATCTTGAGGATTTAGGTTATAGAGGAGTATGACTATAGTTAGGACTTAGGATAATAGACAAGAAAATGATGATCATATTAAGGAAAGGTCAGATCACTTTAATTTACCAAATACTGGCTGGACAAATTTATTTCCCTCTTATGTTAATCATCATCTTGTTAGTCATAAATCAAATCATAGTCCTATTCTTGTTGATTTTCTACTAATTCCTATCCTAGAAATTTTATGCATAATACCAATAGCATTATTAGATTTAAGCAGTTTTGGTTGTAGGATGAAGAAAGCTACAACATTGTTCAAAATCTCTGGCATTGTAATTCTCCTAATGGATATGACAAATTAGAGTTGATCCTACAACATTTACATAAGTGGGGGCAAGGTAAGTATGGGATGGTGCCTAGAAGGATCAGGGAATTACAAGAGGATTTTAAAACGCTTAATTAAGATAGGAACTACTACTGCTACTATTTTGGAAAATATCAGAAGGGTGGAGCAGAGTATAGATGAGTTACTTATGATTGAAGAAATTTGGTGTAGTCAGCGATCTAGAACAATGTGGCTGCAACATTGGCGATAGGAATACAAAAAAAATTCATTATAAAGCTTCTCAAAGAAGGAGGAAGAATAAAATTGAAGTCATTTTAGATAATAATGGCAGTGAGCTACATCAGCAGGAAGATATTCAGCAAGCTTTACCAATTTTTAACAACTCAAGGACAAGGACAAACTATTCATTTTTTTGGCAAGTAAAGCTCAACATAAAATACTCAAACCAATCATTGTGGCCTAGGTTTGGTGTTAGAGTTTCATTTAATTTGAATGATCAGTGAGGGTTTCCTATCTGACCTTCTGTTTTTATTTAATTATTATGCATACACTTTTAGAGAACTTTTCAGGTTATAACGGGGCTTAGGTGAAAGTAGAATATTTTTAAATAGTAGGCTAAAAGACTTGAAGTTAGAAGGACTATCTCAATGTATCCACTTGTTATAATTCACATCAACACCTTGATCAAATAATTCATGAGAGCACAAAGAACCATTGTCACTCGCTGATCAAGGTGTTGATGTGAATTTTTTATAGGCCGGATATTCAGATCGAGCATCCTATTGGCTAGACCTTCGATAACATTAGATTTAAGTTATTTGATCCTAGTTTGAGGTCTAACAAATACTACATATTTCATGATGGTACATCCATTTTCACACTAATCACATAATAGTCACAACAATCATGAATTAAAATCGCTTACAACCCAATTCTCACTAATTTCATAATAATGACAACAATCATTGAAGTATATACAGAGTACTTACAAGCAATTGGAGGCCATGGTTCATCACTTTAGTTTGGTGACGATAATTAAGAATTGCACCAAGCATGAAAGATAAACTCCCCATCAAAAAAGGGATATACACAAACTGTTGCAATATTTGAACATGACCATCCGCTCTCTCATAAACTTGGCACGAATTATGAATCGACCCTACCACCCATAATACAGGACCAGCAAGTAACATGTTCACAGCATATTTTTCCAATTTCTCAATACCATATCCTTTCTCTTCCTGTCACACACACATCAACAACAAAAACAAACAAATAATATCATCTCAAAGTCATATATAAATCACTAGATCACACATTTTAAAACTAAACATATGTTTGGAGACACAATGTTAGCTTTACAAAAAACTGAATTGTTTATGCACCTGAATGAAAATGAAAAGAATGGCTAGAGCGAAAAGAAGCGTGCCAAGGATCTGAACAGCGGGAGCAGCAAACTCAACAAAAAAGAGTTGAAGATCATAAAACATCAAAGATAATCGAAAATCAATCCCAGCAAAATGAGCAAGAATATCATGAAGATTAACAACAACAATAATGGCAAGAGCAATAAGAAGAACCACAAGGCCCGAACGGGCTTCAGGAGAAAGCTGGGCCGCAAAACCAGAACAGAGGATAACGGTGGCAAACAGATAAAGACCGGCGTTAATGTATTCATAACGGTTTTTTGTTAGGCCCGAGCCGTATGTACGAAAGTCTCTTGCTGAAGCTAGTTTCACCATTGTTGTGAAACAGAATATGTTACTGTGTTGGGTATGGTTGTTGCAGAGACATGGAGAAAGAAAGAAAGAAAGAAAGAAAGAGAGAGAGAGAAGAAAGAAAGTGTTGAAATTTTGTTTTTGCTACGTGGCAAGTTGCATGGAGTTGTGTTTTTGGTGTTGTGAACATATTGTGACACGTGGCGTTATGAGAGATTAACATTCCGATTTTTGCGGGAGAATGGAGAGCCTTGTCAACGATCTGGTTTTGGTGAGTTTGGGTTGGGCTTGATAAGTTGGCTTATGTTGGGCCTTTATTTCCCTCCCTCCAAGAATTTTTTTTTACATTTAATTTATTTAGAATCTAAAGTATCTAGTTCATATTATAGATCAAATATATTAGATCTTCAATGAATATAAAAAATAATTTTTCTCTTATATTTAACATCAGAGGGAGTATAATTAATCAACACATCATCAATATAATGTTGGTTAGTTAATATCCTCTATAAATGAGTTTATACCCTTTGTAAAGTTGGTCAGTTTTGCAATACCCCATGTACTTTTATTTAGATTACCTCTCTATAATGTTAGATTCTTTGCAATACCTCCCTGATGTACTTTTGCGGAAGTTTAAAATCGTCGCTAAAATTATATTTTACAACGGTTATATTATGATTATTGACTGAGTCCATGAAATATTGCAAAAAATCTAACATTGCAGGAGGGATCTCAACAAAAAAATTACAAGAAGTAATGCAAAACTGAGAAACTTTATAGAAGGATATTAACTCAATTACCCTTAATTATATTGTTGAATTATGATGTCCCGTGGGAGCACGGGCAAAACGTCTAGTGTATTATATAATCAATAACTTATAACCAGTACATAAAATATAGGCTTAAACGTCATTTTAGTCCCTGTATGTACGCAAAATTTTGATTTTAGTCCCTGTATGTGATTTTATTCCAAAATAGTCCCTGTATCGACCAAATTTTTTGCTTCTGGTCCCTAAAGCAAAAATCTGCAGGAAAATTCGTAGGAAAATCTGCAGGAAACTTCAGAATTTTCCTGCAGATTTTAACTTTAGTGACCAAAAACAAAAAGTTTGGTCGATACGGGGACTATTTTGGAATAAAATCACATACAAGGACTAAAAGCAAAATTTGGTATACATACAGGGACCAAAAAGATGTTTAAACCTAAAATATATATGCTCGTGTATTATATATATGAAGATGCTTCATTATGCTATATGAACATGTAGAGAATAACAACTTCTTTCATGACTAACAACATACTGTTACAACTCATTTTTAAAGTATATGAAATCAACAACAATAAAAATAAACTAAAATCTCATAATAGATATACAAAAGATATGCATGATTTAGAAATATATTTTTAGAACTCTATTATATATATATATGGTCCTTAATACAATGAAAAATATAGATATAACAATATTTTTTTATATAAAATATATTGCACATAATTTCTGAGATATGCACAAAACAAAAGCCAAAGAGATTTGGGAGTCTCTGTCAAAGCTTCGAGCACAAATACAAAACCCAAAAGATTTGGGAATACAGTCCTCGGTCTGTCAAATCTCCGAACATGCAACTAGTGCGGTTCATTTTTTATCACTCGTATTACGGGCGGATTTACCACCCGGACTGTTAGGGCTGCAGTCCGGGTTCGGTTGAAATATTTTTTTGTTTTAGGGGTAAATTTAGAGTAAAATTGATATTTTTAGGAATTAATTTAGGGCAAAATTAAAGTTTTTTAGTTCAGAACTCAGATTTTTCATCGCTAAATAATCTTTTTGGTGTTTTAGGAGTTAACTTAGAGTAACATTGAGACTCGAGAGAATTAATTTAAGGCAAAACTGAGTTTTTTTTTTTTTAATTTGAAAATTTTCAATGTAAAATTGAAATTTTTGTTTAAATTTTAAATTTTGCCCGGACTTTATATATTTCCTGGCTCCGCCACTGCCTCTTCCGGTCTATAATTATTACAAGTCCCTTTTAAAAATTAAGACCAGATTGTTTAAATTACACAACTAATCGATTTTAGCGGCCGGTTCAGATCGGACGGCCAAAACTCAAAAGCCTTCATAATTAATGCATATTTTTTGTTGACAGGGTTAATGCACAGACTGTTACAAGTTTGATGGTTGACGATCCCGATGAACAACCGCACATTGGATATACATATTCTACTGATAATTTCTTTAAGTATATGCACAAATATTCATATATGAACCGCCATTTGCTACGATTTCCGTAAGTATATAAGTTATCTAAGACTTTGAATTAAGACCGGAAAGTTTAAACTACACAATTAACCGATTTTAGCTGTCGATTCAGCTCGAACGGCCAAGATATACTTTGTGACAACTCTACTAAGTCCAATTGTACCAAATTTTCAATTTAGAAACCAATTGACCAATTGTATCAATTTTTCAAATTATAACAATTAACGTTTGCCAAGCTTTCAATTTTTGGTTCTTCCACAACCCTCTATTTCCTTTCCTATATTTGAAATAAACCACAAGCTAAAGAATGCTTAATGGAGTTCCAATCAAACTTGGACCCTGTAATAATTAATCATAGTACCACAAATTAATTAAAACAATAATAATTTATTTATTTTCAAATTGTCGACATGTTTTAGCTCCGTCGACAAAAAAAATTTGAAATTTCTAAGTCGGATGTTATGATCCGATTTGAATGAGGCATAGAAACGAAACATGATATTATTTGAAACGGGGAGCGGGAGACCACTCTCCGCCAATATTTTATCTTTTTAAAATCGTTAAATATATATAATATTTCATATTTAGATAATAAAAATATAAAATCAATTTCCCAAGTAATTTGAAAAATAAAATTACATGACAAAAAAAATAATTAATGAATTTTATATTAAAAAAACTAATATCTCAACTAATCTACTTTAACTTTAATAACATATACTATAATTTTGAATATTAACCCCTGCATTACACAGGTCAGTTATACTAGTCCTTCTTTAAGAATGAGATTAGGTTTAAATATGGAGTTCCACACAGATGAGCCATATTTAGGAGTGGAGTTAATACTTACTCTGGTCCTAAATATAAGACAATTTTTACATTTTAGGTTTATAGGACAATTGATGTATTTGTTTCATATTTTAGACCAAATACATCAATCATTTCACAAATTTAAAAGTAAAATTTGTCTTATAATTAAGATCAGAGGGAGTAATAGATTGACCATTTAAATATTTCGAAGATCACATATCCACCCAAGACTTATTCGCACCACAATTAAGGTCCCACACTCACACCAATTTGTAGGGGGTGGAAATGGACCGGTTTGAATTGATTTTTGATAAATTCAATCTCTGAACTAATGGCCTCTTGATTGACTCAGTTTAGTTTGATTGTTTTGTGTTTTCCAATAATGATAACAAACCAAATTAATCGGTTTGGTTCAGATACTTTAATCGATTTGTAATTCTTTTTTTTTCTCTAATGCATTCTCTGTTATTATTTGTTTTTCGATGTATTCTCTATTTTTGTGCTATTATTTTTTCAATAACACTTGATATAATCAATTATCATTATAGATAAAAAGAAAAGACAATGAAATGATTTTCAAACATTTGTTTCAATTTAAACAAGGCTGAAATATAATAAATCCAGTAATTTTCAAATACAAAATACATTTCATAGGTTTTCAAAATAAAATATGATCTATAGGTGGAGTTCACCATCAATAACAAAATACAACCATACATGAAATTAAGTTCATAAATTCAACAATAAATAACAATGTACAACTAAAATAAAATTTCAACTATTTTTTCACTTTGATTCGCCAATACACCATCCTGAATAAATTAAAAAAAAAAAAATATATATATATATATATATAGTTATAATATAGAACATTGAATTTGTTTTTAATTTGAAAGGAAAGAAAAGTAAAATTAATTAAGAGAAATGGAATGGAAAAATTGTGTTAACTTTTATGTACTAAACTCAATAAACCAATAATAATATAATTATCGGTACGCTCTATCGGTTCTTCGGTACCACATCGGTTCTTAATTGATTTAGTTTGATTTTTTATTTGAACAATCGTTTTTTTCTCAATTTAGATTATCGATTTTTTCTAATCCGCTTACACCAATTTGCCAAGCAAGGAGATATTAGCTTCTTAGTTGAGAGATATTAGCAAGGAAACATTTATTTAAGAGAAGTAAGAAATGTTTTTTCAATTCAAAATTTACTTTTAAAATAAAAATTAGTATCTCAAAAATATTAGTTATTATTATGATCCAAAAAAATTACAAGTAGTATAATTTCATTAATCAAGAAAAAGAAGTATTTAAGAGAAATAAGAATTTAATTAATTTGATTACAACACCCATTACAGGGAAACATTTTGTTACAACTTACAACATAGAACTCTAAAATCTTGGACCCTCCTCAACATTGTTCACAATTTGTGACAATCTTTTCCACTTTCCCCAAATCCACCTCCACCACCTTTTCTAACTCTAATCCACCCTTTTCCAAATCCCCAATTTTTGGTTCTTCCACAACCCTTTCTTTCCTGTATTTGAAGTAAACCACAAGCTGGAGAATGCTTAATGGAGTTCCAATCAAACTTGGACCCTGCATGTAATAATTAATTAATCATAGTACTACAAATTAATTAAAACAATTGACAAAACAATTTCGAAATTTGTAAGTCGGACATTATGACTGGGTTCGAACCCGACTCCCTCACTCACTATGTGTGAATAACAAACTTTCCCAAATTAATTAACGAGTAATTAAGAAACTAACCGCAACAAATACATCACGAACAAGGATTCCATAAGCTAACCAAAACACACTAGCTGAGAAAGCACAAAGAGACAATGGTAGTGGCATGAATTCCACACTCTTTGTTTCTATAACTTTCTTCTGCAAACATCCAAATCAAACAAACTCTGTTACAACATGTTCCTCTGTTTTGGTTTGGTCATTACTATATTTAGAATCGAAAGAGATAAAAAAAACAATGACTCACCATTGCAACCAGTGGTGAACCGTACAATGCAACAGAAACAGCTAAACCAATGCTACCAACAAGTAACTTTCTGTGAGGAGAATCATGTAATGCAAAGGCTGATACTGCTGCAATTATGCAGAACACAACCAGAACCGGTATCGTGATCATAGCTACCTTCACCTGTAAATTTAAGTTCAACATATAAAATATCATTAGTCACTTTTCACCTATCTAATTTTTTAATCATGCGTGTTGATTAAAAAACTTAAAAATAAAATAATTTCATTATTTGCACCATTTGTTTTAGTACAAATGAAAATTACAGCAAATATGACAATATTGTATTACGTTAAGTTGAATATGTCATAATCACGGTATTATACACGTTAGTATTTTACAGTGATTCTGACATTTTTATCGTGATAACAAATTTGTCATAATCTTTTATAAAAATAATAACTACTCATTCATTTTTTTCTGCAAGAAATTAAGTTGAAATAATGTAATGCAACCATTTATAAACTCGTGAAAAGCATAGATAGATTAATATTTACCTTTCCTTTGGGGGAAGAGTACCAGAAGTAAATGAGAACATAGGATAATTCAAGAATAATTCCAACACCATTAACTGTTACAAGAGGAAAATTTTCCCATTTGTAGCTTACAACAGGTAATCCATACCATGTGAAAAGGAGACAGTTTAACAATCCAATTATGTAAGGAATGCATGAAAATTCCTCTGTGCTTTTCTTCCTTATAACTCTTCTAAATGTAACCCTGAAAATTAATCATCAAAAATTAAGCCTTCAACACTTCATTGAGTGGTAGAATAATGAGTTAATTATGATATTGTAACTTACATTGGTGCGGCATAAAGTGAAACTGAGGCAGCATTGCCTACAAGAACACAAAGGAACTAATTTAGAATCTATTAATTAATCCTTTATAAGCTTAAGCTAATTAAGGATTAGTCAATCAACAACTAAATCATTTGCACTCAAGTGGTTAAAGAAATCCATTACAAAGTATGAACAAATTTTTATGGGTTTTCACTATCAGTATCTCTGGTCCACTAGGCTGACTAATCTGATTCTTGGCGAGTTCTGACATCAATTAATTTCATTCTTCTCTAAATAATTATGAACAAATTGTTCATAAGAATTCAAATTATAATTTTGACCGAAACAACCTTCGATCAGATCGATTTACTTAAAAATTGATCGGTCAAGACAACAAAACAAGAAAGAAATGAATGAACAAACTAATTATTACCAAGAACAGCAACAGCTAAACGAAGTGTATCTGACATCCTTAATTTGTTCTTTACTCTCTATTTAGAAAAGATTATAATATTTTTGTTGTTGATTGAAGAAATGATGATAGTAATATTTTGTAGTACTAAGTAGAGCATTGAGAACATGATCTATTTATAGCTGTTTAGGACGCGTATAAAATAATACATAGTGGCCAGCTTGAAACAGTACCGTACGTAATGAAAGAAGAAGAAGAAAAAGAAAAAGAAAAAATAGAAACTAAAAAAAAAAAAATTAGTTCAAGAGAGAAATTAGTATTTTCTATACTATACGTATAGCTAAATAATTAATCACGTGGACGCAAAAATTGGTTTCAAGTTGAAAAGCTTTTTATCAACTTGATCAATATGATACCAACTCATAGTTCTCAACATTTTTTTCTCCTTATAGTTATAGAGCTTTTATTTTTTTTGAATAAAAGAGCTATTATTTTTTATTTTCCATGAAATATGGTGTGTCACTTGATTTTCACGTAATCTATAATAGTATTTTTTAGCTGTATTTATTTATTTATTTATTTTAAATATATAATTTATTTATCAAGTGCCTTTTCTGTTGGTAAAGCATTATTAGATACTACCAATAATTCATATTAAAACAATACTAAAATGATTTGTTATTGATGACGTGGCTCCCATTTTAAAGAGGTGTGTAGGGGATATCAAGTTAGAATTTAGCATTCTTTTTTTGAAAGGATACCTGAAAATTGGACTGGAAGGTTGGATTTTAAAAGGTTTAAAGGATTTAATTATAAGAAATTGGTCAAGTCAGTAAAAAAAAGAAGAAAATAAAAGAAATTGGTCGAGAACACTTAATGGTATAAATGTAATATTGATGTATTATTCTCGCTAGTTTGAAATAATTAAGGTTGAAATAAAGACATGTATTAGAGAGGATCAAAACATGTTGTCTTTACAAAGACGGGTTGAATTTTGCTTATAATTAACGTCTATATAAGTGAAATGGTTAGATTATTGCTTGCATCGAAGCGGGTATACAAGACTTACACGTATAGTATCATATATTTATTTTGTTCTAGATTTAAAACTTATAGCGGACAAATTTCACATTAAAAGAATTCTCGAGTTTAATAGGTGTGACAAGTAAGATATCGATAATGTTTACGTCAAAAAAAAAAGAAGAGTAAATGATATTGTTCATATATCTTTATAAATGTGGTAACATTATCCTTAATTAGCTAGTTTTTTATATTAAGGTTAATGTTATGAAAAATATCAAAAACTAGGTAATTAAATACTATTTTTGATATTTTTCGCATGCATTTCATAGTATTGTTGAGAATTATAATTAAGGATTTGAATGTTATTTACCACATTTATGTTGACTTTACGTATGACTATCATGTTTAATTAAAATTAAATGTTGATCAGTATTAATTGATGTTTGACTTAATAACCATAATTTGATTCTCAAAATTTGTCTTAAACTCTGGACTCTCAAGACTCTTTAATTTTCTTATAATTCAAAGGGTGAAAATATATTTTTTTATAAAATCAATTTATTTAAAATTATTCTTTATCATTGCAAAACCAAACACAAGTGTATATGTTTGATTTTATTTTGGAGGAATCAAAATAGATTATAAAAATGTAGAACCAATTTTAACATGTTTGGTTATTGTCGAGTAGGATCAATTCTAACTTTGAGCTAGAATTTGAAAGTTTTGAACTGATTTTTACAATTAAATTTATTGCTTAATTTATTTTTACAAAAATATATATTTAAATGTAAATTAATTAATTGTTAACGTTTCTAGTCAAATCAATTTTACATGTTCAATTTATTCAAAACAAATTTTGTTACCGTAAAGCCAAACACACTTTTAGTTATATCTTTGATGAAATATTTAAACTGGAAAAAATCATGTGAAATTTTTGAAAATATATATAATCCCTTACCATGTCTTTGCTAGCCATAGACTAAATAAATCAGAAATTTATAGTGAGAGATTTGGACATCTTAAGTTGGTGGTAATAGGTTCAATTTTTGTCTACTATATTACATGTATACTATTTCCATCCCAAAATATAAAACTCATTTTAATCACTACACGTTCGCCAATGCATAATTTTGATCACTAATATCTTTAATTGTACATTAGTAAAAATTATAAAAATTTGGTATCTTGAAAATATTCATCAAAACAAATCAAACAAAATTTTATATACTAATATTTACATATATATATAAATTATGAAAAAAACACGGTCAAAATAATGTAAGTGAATAGTATCATTTAGTTAAAATATATCTTAAACAATGCTCTCAGAACACTTGTTAAGTATATTAAAAAAGAAAATAAAAGATAAAATAAATGTTAGTAAAATAAATTTTTATACATTTAAGTATTGAATTTATAAGTTCCAAGACAAAGTTTTCATTTTAATAAATTTAAAATGTTCAATACCTTAAAAATACAAAAAAAAAATTTATCAACATTTATTTTATCTTTTATTTCATTTTTTAATATGTTTAACAAGTATTCTGAAGAAACTGTTTAGGATCACTTTTCTTTATATATATATAAAAATTATGTTTTTTAAATTTTTCTTAAACAATGTCCTTCATTAAAACATTTATTAACATTTTTTCAATATGAAATGTAGTAATTTGATTGCCACTACTAGGAACAACCGTGGTTACAAATTGTTGTTGAACTAGGAACATAAATAGAAATATGGTTGGACAGGTCATTGTTATTGACCGCAAGGAGGACCTTTGTGTTGTTTTTTACTTTTTTTTCTCTTCAAACAACCTGTTTTTAACTTTTTATATGGACACAAGTTTTTCATTTTATTACTATAATATAAGCATATATAAAATATCCTATTTGTAATAATTAATATTTGTTGGAGAACATGTGAGATATACAAGATAATTTTTTTTAATTAAATTATTTTTAGAAAAATGTTAAACAGTGTTGGATACTATTTAACATTTTCTTATAAATAATTAAAAATATTTATTGTAATTATATATTTTTTAGTCGAGACCGGGGTATCCACCGCCGAATGCAGTGACTAATCTCTCGCTAGATTGGAGGCACTTCGATGGGTGAGATATCTAGCTCAATGATTTAAATCTGCTTCATACCTAAAGTGATGATCGAACCCTCGACCCTTGATTAAGAGAAGATGAGCCCTAACTGTTTAACCACACCTCTTGAGTTATATAATGTAATTATATAGTATAGAACAACTTCAACAATAGTTTTTTTCAGTAAGAAAATATGTAATATGTATATAATTTGATTTTGATTTGTACTTTCATTACAAAAATATATACGGATATAATAGAACTTTAAAATAATTTTTTTGAATTATTAAGACAAGACTTCTTATAGGAACTAAATGACTGATACTAATAAATAAATAAATAAAGAAATTATAATTTAACCTTGTTCAATCTTAGTGTGTGATTGGGACATGGCGTCAAAAAGGATTCAGATACTTTAGCACGAATCTTCCCCGGAAGGAAGGATCACAACACACTATCTAGCAAGTTGGATCTCATTTTAAGCGAGACATACAAATAGAAATAGGTACATGTTCTTTTGAATACAACACAAATAGGTGTAAACATATTGATCAAAAATAGTGATTTTTTTTTTATTTGTAAAAATATCTCTCATTTAATATGAGCCGTCTTTTCATACTCTTTCAGTAAATAATTCAACCAAATATTTACGTTTGTTGTTTAAGTTACGATTGACATTGAATTTGATAGAAGGGATTACAGTTTGATCACTGCAACTGCTTTTAGAAGAAAATTAAAACTATTTGATGTCAAAACTGACTCCGAACCAGATTAAATTGATGGTGAGAACTAAGAATAAAATAAATAATTTAATAATTTTTAAAAGTTTTGATATCATCTTAATAAAAATATTGAATTGATATAAAATTTATTTATAATGCATTTGACGATTTTTTTCCGTACATAGACAAAAATGATAAAGTCTTTATAAACTCACACACAAAGTGAAGTGACCAATTATCGAATCATGGTCATAAACGTCCTGTCTAGCGATTTCGGCAATTTATAAATGTGACGATTGTTTCAACTTGTAAACATATTTTAAAATCACATTTTATTTATTGAGATTCTTAAGAATATATCTAATGAAAATATAAATTGTTGGGATGTCTTTTTCTCCATTTCTCTGTTTTAATTGGTAAAACATGGAAAATAAGTATCATCCTGAATTAGGGTACGTTTGATTTGTTAAAAAATATAGGACTGGATAGAATAACTTCAGTTGTACTATGTTTGATTTTGAAACTGTTCCTAGAACCGAAAAAATTGAGGGTAAGATGACTGGACAAAAATAGATTTTCTTGTTCCCCACTGAACTACATGACAACTTTGTCTAAAACATCAAAATAACATTTTTTTCCACCAAACATCATATAATCCAAAATTTATTCAATATCATAAACATTTATTATATATTATTCTGTTTTATACTATCCCGTACTGTTATGTACAGTATTTAAACTCTGGAGATCAAACTGACCCAGCCATAAGGAATGTTACTCACTTACTTGTATGCAAATAGAATAAGATGAGATGAGATGCAGCTGGCGCCGCACATGCATATGCTACATCATTTCCAACTGGTTCCTATTTTACCCTCAGCTGGCCCCAAAGAGCCAAATTTTTTGGACCATTAAGTGTGAAAAATAGTTTTACTACATTCTATAAATATAGTTTTTTCCGTACACAAATTATAGTTTAACTGATAAAATATAATGAAATTATTTAGTCAAATGGGTGATTGGTGTGTTTGAACAATGGACTCATTCACTTATACTTCATTTAGCTTTTATTATAAATAAAAACTACTTTTTAAATATATTGAATAACTAATATGTTTAGACTATATTATTATTTAAATATATTAATTATTCAATATATCTAAAATGTCAATTTTGTTTATAATAAAGGTCAGAGAGAGTATTATTTTCTTTGAAACATTCACTCACTTATATTTAGTATTTATAATTGTTGTCATTATGTTCTGTCTATCTAAAAAAATTTCTCTCTAAGTCATCCATATTAAAAGCAGTTTACCTAATAACAAATAATAAAAAGTCATCATTCCTCTCTCAACTTTTTTTCTCTTTTCATGCTTTCACTATAGGGGATAGTTTTTGATATTTTTGTTCTAAAATCACCCTTCAACACCATTATTTTTCTCTTTTTATTGAAATAAGTGATTATTCACACAAGATTTGTTCTTCATTTTTTTTATGTTTTCGTCTTAGTGATGTGTTGTGTTTGTTCATCGTCTTGTACGACGTTTTGTTTATTCGTTGTTTTGTGCGATGTTTGTTGGTTTTCATCTTTGTTCGAGATTTATTGATTTAAAATGACATATTTACATCAACTCATTACATATCTGATAAAAACTTAGACGTCAATGCTACAAATCCCGTTATATGCATACTCATTACATATTTGATGAATATTTTAATTACTTTTATGTTGTCATATTTGTAGGCACTTTCATAATGCCGTTATATGCTTCCTTGGTCAAAAAAATGAAAAGACATTTATTAAAGCATTGATTGAACTTATTAAAAATTACAAAACAAAACAAAAAAGAGTCTCTTTAATAAAACATATGTATACGAAATTTTAGACCGTATGCGAAATTTTTAAAACTATTTAGCATTTGCCATTAATTAATTGGCTAAATTGCAATTTTGATCCCTTAAGTTTCATAATTGTGCAATTTTGATCCCCCAGGTTTTAAACGAGCGATTTTAACTCTCCATGTTTTCTAATTGTGCAATTTTGATCCCTTAAGTTTCAAATGAGCGAATTTAACCCCCAAGTTTACCCCCTTTTGCAAATTTCACGACCCTTTACTATTTTGATCAAAAGTTTCCTTACATAGATTTTTTTTTTTCCAATATAAAAATTTAGAATTAGTAAACAATAATAAAATTTTGTGCAATTGTATCATTCGCAAATCATATGGTCATTCATTCATAATTCAAAATATTTCAAATTCAAAATATTCAAACATAATATCTCATTGCTATATAAAGTTTTTTTTTTTGACAAAAAAATAATAATATCTTCCTTTTAAATATTTGGTCAAAATATTTGTCAAAAAAAAATAGTCAAAATAGTGAAGGGTTATGAAATTGCACAATTAGGAAACATGGAGGGTTAAAAACGCTCGTTTAAAATCTGGGAGTCAAAATTGCACAATTACAAAATGTGAGGGCCAAAACTGCAATTTAGCCTAATTAATTTTAGACACTATACGAAATTTTTTAAAAAGAACATGAACATAATATGAGCACAAAAACGTCATACGATACATAAATCATTGTGTAAAGCAATCAAAACTTCTAGAAAACATTACATAAACAAGAAGCCTAATTGATCTGTGCAAAAAGCGAATTACGTTATCTCATTTTCTTGGTGCCACGCATTATTAATTAATGCTTCTCTTAGAGAGCATAATATCTTTTATTTTTTCTTATTTTTTGATGGGCTCTTTCTTTAGAGAGCATAATATTATGAGATCGGGATTGAGTGTAGTAAGTGGCATATTTGGATAAATTTGAGTTGTTTAATATTAGATTAGACAATTTAATTTAAAATTTAATTTTGTGTTTAAAAATAATTAAAAATTAAACTTAAAATTACAACAGTCGGATTGTATATACGGACTGCGTGCACTGAATATTCATTTCCAATATTATGTATGTATATTAGTGACATATCATCTACCTCATACAATGTATGGTATGGTTGTAGAACAATCATATACATGCATGAATTTCAATAATAGATAATTCGAAACAAAATATTGAATCTTAGTTTGTAACAATATTTCGTAAGACTTTATTTAGCTTAGGATATCAACCCTTTTCATTACAAATCGAAGTGTTACAACTTACAAACAAACAAAAGAGATGTATGGTGGCGGATATTAAGGTTTTGTTTGCGAGTTTGGAGGAGAGGAGGGAATGATTTTGAAAAAAAAGGAAGAAATAAATGGAAGGAATAAATTAGGAGTTTGAAAGGAGAGAAGTTTGGACAACACAAAAACGCCCCATTTTTTTTAATAACCAAAGATTGAATTATAAGGAATACAAAAGATACTCAATTCATGAAACAAAACACTTAAAAATCACTAAGACACTCAACAAGATTGACACACCAGTCCGAAAAAACAAGTTGAATAAATTTCTAAAGTTATTAACAATTAAAACAAACTCAAAAAATAAAAGTTCATTTCTTTAAAATCGGATAAAATTAAATTAACTCAATTTTACCAATTTTACTAATATACGAGTTGTTAACTCGTTTGAAATCGATTTTTACACGAGTTCATCCAAAATTGAGTTTACCACCGAATCAACATATT
The DNA here is from genome assembly GCA_951804385.1 of Trifolium dubium. NCBI lineage: Eukaryota > Viridiplantae > Streptophyta > Magnoliopsida > Fabales > Fabaceae > Trifolium > Trifolium dubium. The sequence continues at coordinate 9,258,071 of OX638076.1, forward strand.
TTTTTACACCTAAACTAAAAAAATCGAATGAGTTTGTGATTTAAATCAAAAGCTTAACAACATTTGCTCCAAAGCTCTCCTCCTTTCCAAACTCGCAAACATAGCTTAAGAATATACCCCTCCATCTCATTTTATATGATTAAATTTTACAAAAAAAATTGTCCATTTTTATAAGATGCTTTTGCGGTTGTCAATAACAATTTTTTTTTTAATTTACTCTTATTTATTTACATATTTTTTTAAATAATAATAAATTCTTTTTGTAGTACTATTTTTTTTTGTCGAGACCAGGGTGTCCACCGCCGAACGCAGTAACTATTCCCCTCGCTAGATTGGAGGCACCACAAATGGTGGGATAGCTGGCCCAAAGATTTAAAGTTGCTCCGTACTCAAGACGAGAATCAAACTCTCAACCCTTAGTTAAGGGAGGATGAGCTCCAACAGCTCAACTACACCCTCTAAGTTTTGTAGAAGTACTACTTTGCTGCCTCATTTACTCACTTTTCACCTCAATATAAAAAATTAATATGAAAAATCAATATAATTTATCAATTAATTTAATATTAAAATCTATTATTTTTAATACTTCGTGTTTTGTCAAACTAAATATTATAAAAATGGATGAAGAAAGTGTATGTTTAAATAAATAAATCAAGCATATCTTCCACAATTGAAAATTGCTATCTGCTTTTGTTATCAAAATAAATTTTTGTTCCTATCCGAGTTTAAGATAGGAATAGTGTAATGATGTTGGCTACCTGGAGGGAAAAAGGAAACGCACTTAAAAAGCTAAGAAAAAATATGAAGAAAATGTCATAACAAATGCTCCTTCCAAAACTTCCAAGTTTGGTAAAAAAGGGCAGAGCTATCCATTCGAAATATATTAGTACGGGTGTCCTCCAAACTCACTAAAATATACTCCATCTGTTTAAAAATGAGTGTCGCTTTTGGTGTTTTCACACATATTAAGGAATGCAATCATTATGTTAAAAGTAATAGTACATTTGCTAAATTAAGTATACTTTTTCCTTTATTTTCTTAGAAATAGTGTATAAAGTAGTAAGTAGATGATATAAATGGAAAAAGTTGCATTGGGAATTGAAAAGCGACATTCATTTTGAAACAAATTTTTTGAGCTAAAGCGACACTCATTTTGAAACGGAGGGAGTATAGTAGTAGGATTTAGATTTAATATATATAATAATTTGGACTTCATTTGTTTAGAGTTTTTTAATCTCAAAGAAAAAGTAGTTGATTAATTTGCCACTTATTTTACTTCATCCGTTTTAAAATTTGGTCATTTTAAAAATTTGTACGTAGATTAAAAAATAATAAAGATTAATAAATTGAGTTTATTTTACCTTTACTTTAATTATTAAGAAATAAGAATTCATTTAATAAATATTTTAATTTTTGTAAGGATATAATGACAAATATCATTGACTCTACTTTAAATTCTTAATTTTTAAATATTAAAATTTTGGAACAAAACTATATAAAACTAAAAAAACCAAAGATTTAGGTTGGATGAAGTACATATTAGTAAGAAATGAAGAAGAAAATGGAGAATTTCAATTTTCTAAGAAGAGAATGGAAAATGGAGAATTTTAAGGAAGATAAATCTTGAATAAAATTAAATGGAATAATGAATAAATAACTTAATTTATGATTAATTAATGATTAAATTATTGTCTCTTATAATAAGAGACAACTCAATGATTACAAAATCAATTACAACTACTACGTATTAAATTATGGGTCACGCTAATTATTGTATTTAGTTAAAGAAATTAAAATAAGTAAATTTAATACGTAGTTAAATCAATTGCAACTTTTTTATCGTTTTAAAAAATAGATTATCAAATTTCAAGATGCACTTATCATATTTATTTTTTCACCTTTTTTCACCCTTTTTATCTAATATCAAGTGATTTTAATCCTTTTTAAATGCAATTGTGTGTATTAAACTATGGTCCTCCACCAAATCCAATACCATTCACCATTGATTAAGGTTTGGTCTCACTTATCATATATACATGTCCGTCTTTAAGCCAAGGCATCATATGCTTCATTTTTGGGCCTCCAAAATATAGAGGCCTCAAAATATATTTTTTAGGTAGTTATATGATTAAGTCCAATATATATTTAGTCAAAGTAAAATAAAAATATCTCACAAAATAAAAAAAATAAAAGTTTTCTTAAGTAGTTAAAATGTATTTTGATGTAATATTGATCATAATAAAATATAACTTTTTGTTGCATTGCATATTTGCATTATTAGTTAAAAATATTAGTCACGTAGTTAGCTTGAGAAATACAAATATCGACTCTAGAACACATAAGTGTTGCATTGCATATATATTTGCATTATTAGTTAGGAACTGATTGAATAATAATAATAATAATAATAATAGTAATAAATTAACACAAACTTTTGAATCATATTTCCATTTATTGTTTGTCTTATCTTTGGCACATTGAAGATTTTACACGTGGATCCTTCCTCTAATGAAACTAAACCTAGATATGGCTCCATGCATTTAGGTGTAATATTGTAGAGTAACACCTTATACAAAATCTTATCTATTCAAATTTGAGTGTGATTTTTTGTCAACTAGACGTGGCATTAGGATACAATATTATTTACAATAGTTAATAGTTAGGAATATATTGAGATATCCGTGTGATGTTATAGTATACGAAAAAATTAATATGAGGCCAGTTGGAATGCAAAAAGAGACACAAAAACTTTAGAATTTGTCACTAACAAACTAGAGTTTAGCAAGCTTTACATATTCAATTCATATGATATGGTTTTAGAATGTGAAACCTCTCCATTAGCTTAATTAATGAAAAAAGTTGTAAAATATTTTTCCTTTAATGTACGGTCTAGTACATTAATTACTTGTTGTTTTGGACTTGTGATATGATTAGGTAGAGATTTTTCAAATAAAAAAGGTTAATTAGAGCCAAAAATTTCCAGCTGTATTGTGTGTATGTATGTGTATGAGTTTGATGATGACCTTGTGTGAGCTTAAAAGGAAAATGAAATGAATGGTGATGGATACCATAGGTGCTATAGTTATTTATTTTAGGAAGAAGTAGAAATTTCTTAGTTGGAAATGTGTCATAGCTTAGTAGTTACTGAGTAGGATACAATGATTACAATGTAACTTGTAGATTGTAATCAACCAAAGTGGGCGCACACCGAGGTGCATATTCCATCTTATACGGACGGGCCAATACAAACCATTGGGAATGGGTTGTTTCATCTATAGTCTTTACCAACCCATTCTCCACAAACCACTCTCTACTTTTTACTAAAATTTAACAGTCAATGTTCTTTAACGTAACACTCACTTTTCAACACTCTTAATTTATCGAGTGAAATATATGTGGATTTCACGAAATAGTGATTAGAAATATATGTATTTGTCTCATAAGTTTAACTCAATTAGTTGGACATATTACATGAAAGTGTAGGGATCCGAGTTTAAATTCGGGTACACCCACTTATTCTCTTTTAAGGAGTGAATTTTTAACCACTAAACTACTTGACCAAAAGAAATATATGTATTTCATCCAATAAAATAATTAATGTTAAAAAGTAATAGGAAAATGATAAACATTGCCCTCAAGACAATAATTAAGGAAGCAAATATTTGTAAAAATAATATTAGAGTAGTGTTGCTAACTCCTCAAGAAAAGCTTGCGGAGAGTAATTTTGCTTGCGCACTAATCACTTTGCAAATTCCTCGCAAAACACATTTTCCTAAGGCTTTTTTACATTTTACATATTGTCGTTTTTCTTGTAGTGACAATAATTTATATATGGAAAACTTAACATCTAAAAAGTTTTTAGAAAGCCTAAACAATTTGCACTACAAGAAAATGGGCATTTTGTAGAGGTTAAAAATCTTCACAAACTTCAATATAAGAATGTTAAAAAAACCCCTACATTTGAGATCACAACTAATTTAGAGAGTTTAGGCCGCCACAAATATATGTTTTTCTTGATGTGATGGACACTTTTGAAAATCTATATCACAATAAATTTATGGTGATATGAACTTTCACATAACTTCACCATATTTAATTTTTAAAAGTATTATTTTGTGGTGGTTTAAAACTGCCACAAAAAACTCAATTTTTTTAATAAAATATTATGGCTGATTAAATCGCCACAAATTACCAATATTGAAGATAAAAACAAATTAAAAATAATAATTTTTTCAAAATAGAAAAGAAATATATAAGATTAAAAATATGTAAAAAAGGCTAATTGCCTTTTATCTTCTGTAAAATAGGTCAAAGTTGTTTTATCTCATGTAAAAAAAAAAATTTGTTGTTTTATCCTCAAAGTCAACAAAATTTGACTAGACAAAATCTGTGACGTGGCATGCCACATGACATATTTCTTTTTTAAAAACTCTGCCAACTCTTTTTTTTTAAATTTCTTTATAGATTTGTTATTTGGCGGTGTTTTTTAATATAATTCACGGCGATTATATTATAGTTAGCGGCGATTTTATTATATATAACAGAGGTTATGTTTTGTGGCGGTTTAAAACCCTCGCTAAATAGTCTGTGCAAATTATACTAAAAAATTGCCGCAAATTCAAAATGTAAACAATTCAATTAAAAATGTAAACAAATAACTGTGTTTTTTGTAGTGTTGATTCAAAAATAACAAATCAAAGACCTCAATCATTAGCCAAATCGATGGTGGATCTTAGGGCAAGTCATTCATCAAATCAAATGGTAGCATCTTGAAAATTAATCAATTTGGCCGTCAATTTTTAATTTCAAAAACAAATTTCATATTTTATTTTAGTATATAAAAATTTATAGTGGAATAAAATCTTTTACCTGACCATAAAAAGAAAATTTTATAGAAAATTTTATAGTTTTTTTATAAGCAAAAGAATGAATTATAAGAAATATAAAAGATATTTAACTCTTTCAATTCATACAAAATAATCTTTATTGCAAATGCTAAATAGTGCACTTGGTGCACTTTTTAAGCCCCTTAAATAAAAAGTTTTTATAGAATTTTTAAGAAAATTTATAAAGTCAATGTATTGAAAATTATGCTATATAACTTTTTAAATAAATTTTTTCTTTAAATAATATGCTTAAAGAGTGCACTCGTTAGCAAGACTCAATCTTTATATATCTTGCAAACAAACACTAACAAAATTACTGCACCAATCTGAGAAAACATATAGATTACAACCGCCTTTCAAAGAAAATATAGATTACAACCGACTCATCCAACAAACCAAAATCAAGATATACATTATTATGATCCTCCAAAGCTGAAGCGCGTTTGTAATCTTGCTCCTAAACATCGATGTTGATCACTTGATCCTATAACACCACACACCACAAAGTAGTCACCAACTAAATTAAATGACTATGTTTCTTACCCTTTTTTTGACTTAAACCACATTGTGTGGAATAATAACAAATCTACTTAGTGATGGAGGGTTAGTAAAAATTATGTTTAAAGAATTTTTTCTTTGAACTATATTATGATATAAGTATAAATTTTTTACCACCTTTAAACCGATAATTAATCTCCGTCAGTTCTGTATGTAAGAACCAAAAATTGAATCTCTAACCATCTACTTAATTAGGCACAAAACTCTTACATCAATTTATTGTTGGTACACCTTAAACAATTTTAAACAATGTAAACCTAAGACTTTAATTATATGGCATTAAAAGTTGTAAATGTTGAAAAAATTTATAACATTGATTTTATTGAATTGAAGAACTGCAATATGGCAATCATGTCATGTCTCTTGTTATTAACCATTGAAAAGCTTAACGAATCATTAATAATTGCATCTAAGAATTAGTGGAAGGAAGTCCCTCGAAGGTACACGTTTACATACATTAACTATTACATACAGTACTATATAGTTAACCATTTTAGTATGTCAAATCCAAATTTACATCACTTATAACTATATATGCTAGACAAGACACTGTTCAAATGTGACCAAATATATATATGTAAATTAATTCTCCAATCAACATTTTGGTTGGTCTATACATTGGATTCAATCCAACCATGCTTGCCACCTTGGGAGGATGTATTGTAAGACTCCATCTTTTGGAATGAGATTTCAATTTTTCATGGCTGTGGACATTGCTTAAGTTTTGTTAATTGGCTTATCTTCACCTAATACATTGATTTGATACAACAATAAACGGTAACCATCACGATCATGCTTCAAATTTTATATGAAAAACGGGGAAAGGATAATTTACAAATGGCAGACATATCTCATTAATTCTTTTTGATGGCAAATATTAATAAATTGTTAGGTTTGTTATGTCTTTTTACAAAGAAAAAGAAATTGTTTAGAGCATTTACATTGGAGCACTTTATTTTTTAGTATTTGATTATGTCTTACGTGTACATTATTGATCACTTATTTATAATTTTTTAATAATAGTATTTAATAAATATTCGATTCTTCTAACTCAACACCTCTTTAAAAAATTATAAAAAGTCTCACAAATAACACATTTCAACAATAACTCTACGTCATTATATATGGATCCCACAAAAATAATGTAAAAACTAGTGCTTATTTAAAAGTTAGTACTTATTTAAAGTACTCGTATCACCATCGAATATTGTCTTATATGTTGGTGTCTTGGTGAAGAGTAGATTTTTTTTGTTTGATTTCACCACCATTATCCTGTCACTAGACCGACTAGTCCAATTTCGGGCAAGTTTTGACATAAAGTGATTTCAATCCCCTCTCAAATGTAATTTCGGAGATCAAACTGTGGTCATCATTATCATGCCCAATAATGTGAATAAAAACTAGTCCAACTAATGTTTGGTGGTGAAGAATAGAATCTTTTTGGTTTTCACTCTCTGGTTTTTATGAAAAGGGACCCTAGTAGTCCAGAGTTCAGGGAGAGTTCTAACATCAAGTGATTCCAGTCCCCTTCCAAACACAGGCCCCTCCCAAACACAGGTGAAGAATAGAATTTAAACACCGTAAAAATAGAATTAGAAACATTGCCCGTCCTCATTCCTCAGGAGGGATGTCAATGGGACGGGAAATAAGCAAATGATACTTTACCATACAATTCTCCACCATTTTAAATGATCCCTATCCCCGTCCTAATTCCCCGCTTCGGAGAATATTCTTCTTCATCCTCATCCTCTCGAATCCCCACAGTTCCTGCGTGGATCACCAACATTAAAAAAATTATAAATTTCTATTATTTTCCATCAAACTAGTAGTAAAAAAAAATTACTCATAAAAGAAATAAAATATAAAGACATTATTGTGAGTCTTGTGACCTGTGACGATAATAAACACCACATAAAAATAAATTTATGCATTCATTATATGAAAATATAAATAAATATAACATATAAATTACTTAATTATACACATATAAAGGTTATTTTAATGAAGTATTTAGGGACGGAGTCTCCACGAAAAGAACAAAAATTTCATCCCAAACCTTCTTCGGATGGAATTTTTCCTCCATTCCAATCCCTGCAGAAACATAAATTCCTCATCTTCAAATTCTCAAACAGAACAATCCCTACGAAAATCACTTTTAAAAATTGACAATCTCTCTCTAGATGAGTCTCAACTATTATATTTATGTAGTAACACTTATACATATGGCGTTACTGAACAGTGAACACCCTTCAAATATAAGTATAGTAAAATACTAAAATTATTCACCTTTGTCTGATTCAAGATTTTGCATAGTTTTTTAGTCAAGGGCCAAAATTGAAGATAGACTCTTCTACAAGCAATAGCTCTCTCAGTGACAATTTCAATCCTTGCTGCTTTTTTTATCAAATTTTATCAGTCAACAAGAACAAATAACATAGACATTTGTTAATGTATAAAGTGAATTTTGCACATCTGGATTTTAAGATTTGGATATAGAAAATCTAGGAATTTATTTTTGCCATAAGAGGGAGTTCAAATTTTACATTAAAAAGGTAAATTTGACAAAAATAAATAAATTTGGGGGTGCGCCAGAACTCGAAAAGAAATAGCCCATCATTTTTACTAACAGGCCCAATACTCAGCACTTGGCCTTACATCTTTTCTGGGAAGTTTGAAAGTAGGACAAACATTAAACAAGGAGTCTCTTATTCAATTCCCTCACTCCCAAAAGTATGTTGAACTCTGTTGTCTCTTTTTTTCTTACTTTCTCCCTCAACTCTTTGGACCGAAACTGCCTGCAGCGAAAAGTGACGCATTCATGCAGTCGGTACATCTGTTATCATTGGATAAAGATCGAAAGGTCTAGAACTCAAGCTCAATATTTTTTACTTTAAGCAACTAACGACTCTATTGGAATTTGATTACACTATGCATGAAACTATATTTTGCAAGTGTTTATTGTGCTGCCAATTGTGTTAATGTAACCATATATAAAAGAGATTAACCATTACAAATATAGTATTATTTTCAACAAAAGAAGACACATTACATGTAGCCTGTATAGGTGGTTATATACATTGTACAATTTCAAGTCTATAGTATACAAATTACTTATGAATTATGATCGTGAGTATTTAAATGGCCGGCGATGCAAATCATCACTCTTCTATGTGACTAGGTAAGGTGGAACTACCACAAGCACAAGTACTTTCATATAAATTAGCAGATTTATACAACATATCGACGAAGATAATCCAATCGAGCTGAATGCTTGAGCTTCATGAGAGCCTTAACTTCATGCTTTCTCACCATTTCCCTCGAGATGTTCAAGTTTGACGCGATTTCTCCCAATGTTCTGTCACCCTTACCATCAAGTCCAAATCTCTGTCTGATCACCAAGTTCTCCTTAGGCTTAAGCGAATCAAGCTAAACAACAATAAAAACAAATGTAATATTAGTAGATGTCTCATGTTTCGAAAATTTATTCATTGTTCACAATGATAAAATTGAATACAATGATCTATTATAATTACGGTAATATTATCAAACAGAGCCTTAAGAGGTTAGAGTTGTTACCACGTCATCGAGAGCAAGCCTTAGTAAAGCAGGTTGCCTCCTATTATCACCATCAACATCATTATCATCAACAACCCCATTGATAAACTCTTCTTGCGTGGTTAAATGTCTCGAATGCAGCGAAAGTGGGGGTTTTGATGCCTTCATTACATCACGGTATCTTTCAGGGGATATATGAACTCTTTCTATTATTTCTTCATCTGTTGGTGGTTTCTGAAGTTCAAATGTTAACTCAGTCTTAGCTCTTCGGATCAGTGCTCTAACCTGCCAAAAATTAAAAGATACCAGGCACGGCGAATCAATCAACCAAGTTCATTTATTAATTTACTTAAAAGGACATGTTTTCTATGAATATTCTAGGCTGAAATCTTGTGAAGTCTACCAATTCTTGGCCAAAGAAGATATTGTTTGATGAAAAAATGATTAATAAGCAATTACAAGTAGTTGACACTGAAAATAGAGTATGCTTCCGCTAACATGAAAGATGCATAAAAAAGAGTAGTATCATATGCTGCTTAAACACAAACACTAATCAGAACGCATGGTAAGAAGAATACATACCGACTCAAGTCCAAAGGGAATCCGTGAGAAGTTTGAAAGGGTCATGAAACGAATGATAGAATGTCTTATCCAAAACAAACTGTATGTTGAAAGCCGAAATTTCCGATTTGGCTCAAAACGATCAATTGCTGTCATAAGTCCCTTAACTCCTGCCTGACAGAGATCTTGAAACCTTGGACTATTAGCGAAATCTGAAAAATATCTGTTGATCACGAACAAGACAAGCCGGAGATTGTGCTGCAAAAGATCATATCACCACCATTTCTTAATTAACAATATAACTTGACCATTTCTTTTAAAACTAGTTGAAAGCCAAGTTGTAAAAGAATTGATCAATTTGAATTACCTTTATCAGATTGTTTCGTGCAGCTCGACCAACCTCTATTGCTCTTTTTACTTGAGCAGTGCGCATGTTTGTTGCATCAGCTATTTCCTTGTCTGTAGGTTCTCTTTCTAACTCCTTCTCTAAATCTTCTTTAACTTGAAGGAGAGCCTGAAAATTAACAATTATCGTTTAATATCAGAAATACAATCAAGTTTCCGTGTTTTTGCCTAACATTCTTGATCACTATATTGGAAATATTCTCTACATTCTATAAAAAGCCTTGAATTCCTTGATCATCAAGTCACTATGAATGGATTAATTGCGACAGTTCAAAGTCCCGTTATCCCATCATTAAACAAAATGAATAACAAAAATTGATCATATGTTCAAGATGTGGATTCTCAGTGCCATGATTCTCATCATATGCTTGAAAATTTCAGCATAGATCATATGACTTTGCTTTGCTTGTTCTTCAAGTTCAGACCTCATAGGGTGTTAACATGGAAAAATGTGTAGAACTAATTATGAATAAAAATAAAAAGTATGAAACTTGACTTGCAAGCTTATGCATTAGGTTGAATGCTTTCTTGCTTCTCGGCAATGAAAAGATCTACGCTATTTTAAAAAGAGAAAAACCAAAGAAAGTGGGAATGAAACTACAGCAATTAGCTTCTCACCTTCATTGGTTGCATCAACTTGAACAAAAATGTATGCTCGGAAGAAGGAAGAACTGGAGGTATTTTCATTTTTTTCCAGTCCAGACTAACCAAATCAGCTGGTACTGAATATTCTCTAAGAATTTCGTCAATCTTCTCAACTCCATTCCTTCCATTTCTTTTTTTCGGAGTCAGAATGACATCTTCACTATTGTCGTTTGTTTTTAATGCAATCCTCTCACCAAGATTCATCCGTTTGGCTTTCGTTTTCTGGTTTCTGACCACCCTATCTTCGTTTAACTCCTCTTTACTTACATCACCAATCTTCTTACCCTTTCGAGAGACTCTTTTGATCTTACTATCTATATAATCAGCATCACATACATCAGATGCCGGACTAAGTTTGTATATATTTTCAAGTATAGCAGCAGCTTCGTTATAGTCCACGTCTAATGAAGATGGAAAAGTTTCCTCAGTGGAGACAGCTTTTGCTTTCATAGGTAGTTTATTAGTTTTCGCTATCTTTTTCTTGTGCGTCTTGGGAGTTTTAACTTGCATAGGAATTTTCGCTTGAGTTGCCACCAAAGCTGTATCATTCTGTTTATCTCCTTTAAATGCTACCGTTATCGGTCTCTTCAATACAAGATGGTGAGTTGAAAACTTTGTATTCAATCCTAATGGAGACCGAGCAGCTGAGCTAGAAACGGTCACAACTCCCATACCAAGTTTGCCTAAGCAGTGTTTAGAAAGAAATTCAAATGACAGATTCTCAATGCCAAGATCCTGCAACTGCAATATTTCGTTGAATTACCAAATGACTCAATTGCATAACTAAAATCTTCACTGAATTATCAACCGGCTAATACAAACAATCACTTGATTAACCATTCAATTTAGCTTCAATATCAATACCAAAACATAAATACATGGACAACAAATAAATATATTGCTTTACTAGCCACAATTACAATTGATGCATCCACAAATACAACTAACAATCTTCATGACCAAAGAAAAAAATTGGAGTCTAAAAATTTACATTTTAAATTAGTAGTCATGTAATATTTATAAAAATAAACTCATAACAATATTCATTTCATTCTAAAAAATACATAAATTAGAGAATATTTTTTTGAAAAGAAAATTGTGTGCCCCGTTTCATTCTCCTCAAGAAACCCTCCATCAAAACATAGCAGTTGACAAAAAGTAAATCAGATACATTAGTTGTTCAATGAACCTAAAAAGTAACCCGTTTCTTATATTTATGACCAGAGATAGTAATAAATAATAATCTAAGCATACATATTAATACACATTGATTAACCAGTGATTAAAAAAAAAAACTCTAAGCACTTAAACAATGCACATTAAAATAGTTACCCTATAATCGATGGCTTATTCTATAATCCTTTGATTTAATTCCTTCAATTATCGATTGCTTATATAAAATTGTTACAATTTTTACACACAACACAAAAAAGCAATCAAATGAATCAAAGTAATCAAAAGTTGTGGAATCAAATGATCAACACAAAAAAACACTATTATTTAAAAAAAAAACAGTGATCAGTGAATAATACCTTTGATCTCTGAAACGCCGATGAATCTACGCGAAGAATCTATTGAGAATGAGAGAGAAGGTTTATTGTATGTATGTATTTGAGGTTGTTGTATTTAGCTCAAATTCGAAAATTACGGTTACCACAATTTTTATCTTTGAAATATCAACGGTCAGAAACTAAGGTTTATGAGATCTACGGTGTATGAATTGAACACGTAAAATATGATTTGGAAGACAAGTGCTGACGTAGCTATGTTAGAAATAAGATAGTGTTGACGTGGCGTTTTTGGAGTGGAGGAGAGTGTGTTTTGGAAAAATAAAAAAAAATGAAATTGTGGATGAGAACTTTAACACGTGGATGAGGGAAAATATTTTTGCTGCTTTTTTGGGAGAAAATTATATGAGAGGTGTTCTTGTGAATACGTTGCATATTATGAACCATGATCCTTTGTCCACGTTACTTGTGTCCATCCATGGCCTTTTTCTTTTTTCAAAACAAAATTTAAAATGTATTTATCCAAATTTTAGTCAAATATATTTTACATATATTTAAAACATAAAAATAGGAAATTTTTTATTTTTTTGACAAATTGAAATATTACTAATTACCCCGACCTCTATTACACCATAAATCGTCGCCCTTTCTCTTCTATGTCAGTCATGCACATCAACAATTTAATTTTAGTCGTTTTGATGTAGATGCTAAGGTGGTGGTGCGATGAATAGCCGACGTGGCCTTCCGCACCACCTCTCTTCTCCGACGAGTCTCAACTCGCACGAGTATTTCAAAACCGTGTTTCCAATGATTGATGGTCATTTCTGTTCGTGATTCCGGTCTGTTTGGTGGTGGTTGGGATTTTCAAACTATTGTGGCCAGCCTCTTGGGAAGGTATGGTCATCTTTTTAGATCTAGATTGGGATTGTTCTGTTCTGATTGTGCAGGTGGTGATTGCTATTTTTAGTTGTTGTCTTCTGATCAGATTTCGACGGTAGTTCTATTGTCTTGTTATCCGTGTCTTTCTTTCGGGTTGAACACAAAATGAGTAGCTCAAAAGAGCTTTATATTTGATGTTGTTTTACAAGGAGTTTGGTACTTGGATTGTTTATGTGATGACAATAATTCATTCATCAAGGTTATGCTCATCCTTGTTCCAGGGTTCGAGTGATCTTGTTTGATCTCGAGTTCTTTTTTCTAGATGGTAAGCTCGAAAGGGCTTGGATTCACGATTGGATGCTTGGTTGGGTTTCATTCGTCGCCATTATTTCTTTCTGGTCGTAGCGAGTTGTTGGTGTGAGGATTAGCTTCAGTGTTGGCGGTCGGGTTATCTTGCCATAATTAATAGTTGAAGGGTCGTCGATAATCTTTGGGGACTGATTTCAGACTGTGTTTGACTCGAAAGAGTCAGATTTTGCTTGTTGTCGTTTGTTGCAGAGAGTGGATGGTACTTCGATGTTTTCGTGTTGGCGGTTGGTTCATTCACCATATTGATCCAGAATTATTCTTTTTGGAAATCATTTTTTGATTACCTTCCAATCGGGTTAGATCCCCCCCCCCCCCCTCCCCCCGCCGCCCCACATCGTACTTGTTTTTTTACTTTCCATTTTTAATAAATTCTGTAAGCTATATAAAAAATATATTTATAAATAGTGCTAGCAACACTCTCTCTTTTTAAAGAATCATCAGTCAAATATTCATATTGTTTGTGCATTTATACACAAGGTTGTCTTGTTTTTATTTTTTGTTTGAATTCTATGTTCTTTCTCATGTCGTAAAGAGCATTTATCTCTACAATACATGTAGCTATTAACTATAGCTTGTGCTTATAAAAAAAAACAAAAAACTATAGTCTGTAGGTGAATGTTAACATCAGTAGTAAATCAAAATTCCTCTTTTGAACATTCTATTTTTAATTGATTAAAATTTATGTGAGTCATTCACTTTAAAAATAAGTCCACATAAAATAGTGAAATCAATCCACATGAATTTTAATTAATTTGAAAGAGAATATTAAAAAATAAATGTTCAAAAGAAAGAATATTACTGAAGAGTAATATCTTGTAAACTTTTGTAAAATTAAGTAATACTTTTTTCAATAGTGTTATTATATTTGATTTTTAAACAATTGTTTTAAATATATTTGTTAGCATTTTTCTTATCCTCGTGACAAATAATTTCAACGCATTTTAGTTTATTATCAACAAAAGTGTTGAGGGTTTCAGTTTTATTTCTTCATTCGCACTTTCGTCACTAAACCAACCATTAACCTAATCAAAGTTTAAAGTGAGTGTCAATTGTTATCCGCCTTGACACAACTACTGTTCGTGTAGTCACTCAATTTTGCCATTTTTCAAAAACAAAAGTGTTATTGATTTTTTAGAATGTTCAAAATTAGATGATTAAATTAATTTTAGTGTTACTACTTTCATTTTATAAGAATTTTTTTATTTTTTTTTTGACTAAATAAGAATTTTTATATATTTATTGAATATTTAATGTATCTTATATTTTATAAATTGATGTCCTTGTATAATCATTCTCTTAGAAACTAATTTTAACTTTTTTTTATTCACTACTAATTTAATCTGGTTTGAAGATCAATTTTAATATCAAATAATTTTTATTTCTCCAAACACAATTACGATCGTTTAAACCATAGTTCTTTCTACTAAAATCAGTCGAGTACCAATTAATTACTCCCAAAACCAACTAACATCTAATATTTTGATAATTGGGTCAAAGAAGATTCCACGCGCCATTCCACACGCTAAGGCTGCGGTGAATGCACCGTGGATCATAAGTTTTATGTTTCAAAGCCCACACTTCTTGTTCAGCCCATGAAGTTTTTAGCTACCAATTTTCGTTGCTTTCTACAAATAAAATTCATAGAAGATTCCTTAAAGAAAAACAAAAAAATAATAAAAAATTCTACCAACCTAAGTTTTGTTTTCTTCCGCTTTTCTATTGATAGCTTTCTTTTTCTCTTTGAGACGACAGGAGTAGTGTTTCCACTCTTAACCAATACTATTGTACTTATTAACTTATTATATTGAATTGGTCTTTATTCTATTTCTAGATGACTTTTACGTATTGAATTTGAATCTTTTAAAAGGAAGGACGGTGGAAGTTAATCTTGTGGGGCTTATGTCAATTTTGTGGCCGATCGTACAATTTTCACTAGTAGTAACTAGTAAGTGAGATTCACACTTAAACAAATTTTATTATATTGCATGAGGTGTATATAGGTTGGGCAAAACCACTTGATCCGGTCAAATCCACTCAATCCAACCCAAAAAAGTGGATTGGATCGGGCAATTGGGTCCATATGGATTTGAAAGTGAAAAATCCATTAAAAGAAATTGGGTTTCGGGTAAAACCAGACCCAACCCATAAAACCCACTGACCCACTCCATTAGTAGTTTTATGATTTTTTTTTAAAAATATTTTTCATATAAACATAAAATGTTTGCTTTTATCATTTGATCATTAAAAGTGAAAATTTCAAGGTCCAATATTAAAATTTCCAAACAACTTGTATGCATTTATATATTAAACGAAAAACGCATTAGTCTTCAGTACTTTACACATTCAATGCATTTTCTGATTATTTTCCGTTGAGTTTTTATCTTTTGACTTCTTTATGTCATTTAAAAATAATGATGCAAACAAAATATAATTCTTTGAAAACAGTGAAAGTATATTATTTTTAAAGAAAAACGATGATATTATCATTTTATGGTGCTAAAAAAATAATTAAAATAGGTTACACTATTTTTTAAGAAAATAAAAAGGTTGAGTAATTTTTAAGGAGAAAAAATAGGATGATTTATGATATAATAATTTAATATAAAAAATAAAAAAATTAATTTGGGTAACCCACTAACCCACCCAACGCAACCCGGAAATTAGTGGGTTTACCCAACCCAATGTTAAAGTGGGTGGTTATTTTACTAAACCCAACCATCTTACTCTAAGTGGTTCGGGTTTTGGTTTTGGTCAAATTCAATCCAATCCGGCCCACGTACATCCCTAGCATGATCATTTATATGCTACAGTTATAGTTTAAATCACTATGATAATATTTCAGATATTCAGTCCCAGATGTGAGAGAGGAAAAGACTACAATACAAGTGTTACATTTAATGAGATATAACATTGAATTGAACAAATTTTAAGATCATATTAATATGTGTTTTAAGGATACATTTTAAAGATACTCAAAATAATAAATTATCTTGAAATTGACTATGTTTGAATTTTAAGATCCAATTCATGAAGCGAACAACTATTTACTTTACTAATTCAAACCTATTTTGAGAAGGAGCTATAGAGTAAGGATAGAGAGATGTGATTAGATTACTAGTGAAAAATATTTAACGTGCATAACTAAATAAAAAAAATAAACATCTAGAATATATAGATATGTCTTTTTGTAAGATGAGATCAGAATATCATCACGTTGCCAATTATTTTTGTTGATTTTGGTTTAGTTCATCAATAAGTATAGAATAATTAATATGTATGATTAAGTAAGATTATCACTTGATAAACAGACTAGTTCATGATACTCCCTCCGCCTCAAATTATAAACACTTTTTCAAAAAAAGTCTAGTATTTACAAATTACTATGTGCATGTATTTATTACTTTTTTCTCTACACATATCCTAGTTATTACTACAGTACTAATTTGCATTGAAATACAAAAAGTCAAGTTTCTACATATATAAACAAAAGATAATTTAGTAAAATTTATACATAAATTAGACACAATAATTACATTACCAATATTTTTTAATAAATGTGATATTAATCAAATTTACTTATATAATGAGACTGAGAGGTAAAGGAGTATTAGATCAGAAAAAGGGTCGAAAATTGGACTCATCTCGTGAATGACGAGAGGAAACTAGAAGACCAACGTCACAACCTTGTCACAAACGTTAGAAGCAAATGAAACAACGAGGAAAAATCTTTGAAGATTCTACGTAGTAGTATTGTTTTTGTTCCCTCTTTACCTTCCTTTCATTTTGACTTTTTCTAATTACATTATTTTACCGCTCCCAATTAAAGATATAAAGAAAGTTTCACGTTTTGATTTATTTATAGTTTAGACTATACTCTCTCCGTCTTAAAATATAAGGAAAAAAAAATCTCACTTATTAAAAAAACATAATCATGAAAATTTGAAATATGGTTTTGTGGAGTTTTTCTTAAAATAAGTTACATATGAATGTGTAAAACCATCTTTGATTGGTTATTGTTTATTGAGAAAATGAAAGAGAAAGAAAATTAAATGCAATTTGCATTTAATTTTATGAGAATAAGGAAAAACATATTCTTGAAAATAATTTTTTGTTATATTTTGGGACAAAATAAAATAATTTTTTTTTCCTTATATTTCGGGACAGAGGGAGTATAGCAAATGAAATATTCATATGGTATCAAAAATAAAAGTGAGGGTCAATGAGAATAATAAGCTAGGTTAGAAAGGGTCAACTCACTCAATCACTATTTCAAATTTCAACTTATTAGCATTAATTATGACCAAAGATCATAGAAAATTCATTCATTCATTCGCTTAGCCACTTTTTTCAGTCAAACTTTCTTTCATTTTTTCTGTTTTCTTTCTTTTCCCACTCTTCTTTCATCCTTCAAAACACAACCAACCACCTTAAATCCCATGTCCATAACTCACTTTCTTTCCCAAAATCTTAACAAACTTAGTATTTTTGTCTTCATTTTAATCACCAAAACTTACTCAAAAACGTATCATTAACCCATCATATATATGTTTTAGCCATATTTAGCTTTAGGCCTTTTTTATGTCCATTTCTCTGTTTTAATAAGAACCAATCATTTAAGTTTAATCCAAATGGAAGATTCAAAGAACTTAATACAAGAGTTACTACAAGGATTGGAGTTGGCAAAACAGCTTCAAATCTATCTCAACGTGTCTTCTTCTTCCAATGAAACACGTGAACTTTTGATTCA